>JAVIWB010002525.1:0-32589 GCA_031893035.1 Dermolepida albohirtum
TTATATTTAAACGCAATTATTTTATTTTTTAGAAGAGTTTACTAAATTTCACTAGCTGTCCGAACTAATATGGACGGTAGTGCATATACGAGGGTAGCCGTTTATATTTTGGGAGGCAACACTATTAGTGTTGCCTCCGATCTGATTGCATCGTAAAGTTTGTCATTTTTGACAATATATTTACTTTGACAGTTATTATCCGGTCGCTATTTCTCTATTGTTGATAATAACTTGAAAATTTTATGTCAGCGAAAAAACGGGATTAACTCGTGAACATTTTCGTGCAATTATTTTTCATAACTTTCGGTGTGGATTATTTCAACAAGAATGCACCAACGAGCTGAATTCTTTATATGGTGATGAAGCACCATCGAAAACTACAGTATATCGTTGGTATAGTGAATTCAAACTTGAACGGCGTTCTTTGGACGATGAATTTCGTGGAGGTAGTCCCACAAATATTGTTGTGTCGGAAAACATTAATGCAGTGTCTGAATTGATAATGCAAGACCGTCACATGACATACCGTAAGATCGAGGCATTTCTAGGTATTAGTAACATCAACGTGCATAAGATCCTGCATGAACATTTAGCCTTTAAGAAGCTATGTTCACGTTGGGTACCATATAATTTGACAACCGCTCAAAAAGAAACGCACAAAAAATACAATGGCGGTGCTTCGAAGAACATTTACAAAGTCGTCACAGGTGATGAATCTTGGATATGTACGTACGAGCCCAATAGTAAACAGCAGTCGACTGAGTGGGTATTCCAAGATGAGCCAAACCTAAGAAAAGTTGTTCGCGCTCTAAGCACATGAAAACAAATGGTCGCCTGTTTTTTCGAAAAAACCGATCACGTTGCAACCGTGCTTTTAGATAGTTGTAGAACGGTCAATTCCGAATGGTACACAATTATTTGTTTGCCAAAAGGTTTTGAAGAAATAAGGAAAACAAATCGAAAACGACAGATCAATCTCTATCATGACAATGCGAGATCTCATAGGTCGGTTCAAACAATTGAATATCTGACCATGCAAAATATTGAATTAATGAACAATCCGTCGCACAGCCCTGATCTAACACCCTGTGATATCTTTTTGTTCCCACACGTGAAGAATATATTTCGTGGTCAACGGTTTTCTACGGCGGAAGGGGCAGTTGAGGCATTCAAAACTCATATTTTGGAGATGCCGCCTTCACAGTGGCAGCAGTGCTTTTCGGATTGGTTTAAACGAATGCAAAAGTACATTGATTCTCAAGGAGAATACTTTGAAAAGCAATAAAACTATTTTCAATAATAAAATTTTTTTTTGTTTGCTATTCCCGAAATATAAACGGCTACCCTCGTATAAGAATTTAGTGTGTAATACAAATTAAGTGAATTATACAATATTTTTTTTTAATTATAGAAATACACATTCTGAATGTATAAATTCTTAATTCAGTGTAGGGAAGTTCTCTATTTAGTTGCTATTATGTTTTAATTGCTAAATTTTTTCCCACAAAAATCAATTATTTTTTATATTTTTTTTTAGTGCTGTATGCTATTTTTGACTTAAATAATAATTAAAGTCAAACAGAAATCCACATTAACATTTCTAGTATGTATAATTATAACTCAAATGTTTACTGAACCGTTGAACTTCTAACGTAATCAATCAACAGTGCCATCACATGTGCGGCCATGTTAATGTAAATTGACTTAGCAATTAGAATTTAAAACTGTTCTTAAAACCAATTTTAATAACTTAATTAGTTTTACTTATTGGTTTGACACACGCATGCAAATTATATTACGCATGCATTGTAAATAAATACAGCTATTATGTACAGAAAGTTCTGACATAACATAATAGTTGTTTTCACTCATTTCCATGGGTAGTATGTGTCAATATTACTTAACAAACACATGCCACATGACATTTATCGTATATAATTATTTAAATATGTATACAAAATTATTTAATGCAGTAAGTATAACAAAAAATTAAAAGTAGGTATTACAAATTGATTGAAAACTTTCTATAACAATTTTTATATATTAAAAAACTAATTGAATAAATTAGTATGAATGAAATTTACTTGACGAGAATAGAGCGTAGAGAAATTTAAGTATCTTTGTAATATTAAAAAAAACGTTAAAGAATGTTAATGCGAAATCTTTTTTTAAATTTAAATTCTTCTATCCAATTTAACGATAATTTAAATAATTATAGCAGCAATATTTACAACAATTTGATACATTTCAATTTCTAAAGAAATTTTATGAAGTGAATTACTGTTGCTCGTATGCAAATAATGTCTAGCGTTACTAGAATTATAATATGTATATATGTACATAAAAAGTACATTTTATTTACAATACTATCCTTAACAGGGCACTAATATTTCATGTCAGTAAACGTAATTGTAAAATATGTAAATGTAAGAATGACTGGGCAATAGTACTTTATTTAATAGATTATGAAGTATTCTAATTTCAGTGTAATTGTTTCTAATTTATTAAAATTACTACTTCGCCTAGTGTTTATTGCATAATACATATAAAGGTTTGATAGGGTTATTATTTATATGTTTTAAAGAAATAGTTTTAAATTGTATAATAATTTTGAACAAATCTGTATAATTATAATTTGAATTAAAGTTTCGAAATTCTTAGAATTTAAATGTCCTTGAAATACATGCGCTGTTTAATTCTAGACACTCACGCGCATATCTGAAATATGGAACTTTTAGCAGTTATTTTTTTTTCGAAAAAGTAATGTATTTGTAACTAATTCCATGAAATATTAGAGTACCTGTGTTAATTGAGATCACAAAGTAAAACAAAACGGTGTCCAAATGGTAATTAAAGAGTTGGTTCGGAACTAACCTAGACATAAATTTATATAACACGACACTTCCATCCGAATCTAACGGAGCGAATACGAAATGTACAGGAAAAGAATTATCATGAGCATAAGAGAAAGTAATGTGATTTCATAGTTATGTAAAACTGCATGATTTTACTTTCATTTTACTTTCAATAAGTGTCGTTTCCGTTGATGTTCAGACTGTTTTTAAATGCCGTTTATTTATTGGTGTGTTTTGGTGTAAACAAGTGTATTTTCTTTCAAGCAGAAATACATATTTTATATGTATTTACTTAAAAAATGTATGTGTAAAATGGTTTTACTCAGGTAAAATTATAAACTTTTTTCTCAACTAATCACTGTATTGCTATTATAATAGTTATTTTATTTCAGCCATAAATTTATACACACAAATGTGTCAAAAATACTGTTTATTCTATTTGAATTAAATTTTTAATAATTATTTTTTCATATACACATTTTAATTATGGAAAATACGAAAAACGAGTGTAAAGATACAAGGAAAAAGAGCAGACCAACACAAAGATTATATGTACCACCTGCTCAAAGAAATAAAAGGTAAGTTAGACAGGTCAAGGATTTTGATTACTTTCAAATACAAAACTTATTATACATGTTTGTAGTAAACCTATTAAAGGTAATTCACAACAAACTAACAGCAGTATTGTGAAAGAAAATAGTATTAGTGATACCATGGAAACTGCCGAAAATCAAATTGTGGAAAGTGAAGTGAATTGTTCTTCCAGTGCAGATAATTATATAACAGAAGGGGAGTTTAAAAAAAATAATAGTACAAATAAAGATGAACAATCATTAGTTATAATGCTAGATAATGTTAAAATGGATGAAAATACTAAACATGTGGATGTTGATAAAGAAGAAATGGAACGTGCTATTGTAAATATAAATAGGAAAACGAGACCACTTATTAAACACATAAATGTAGGTAACAAAGATGTTTTGCATATCGATATCCATGACAAAGACCTAAAACTAAAAAAGCAAATGAATAAACCAAAAAATGTAGATGCAATAGTTGATGAACAGGTAGCAAATTGGGAAGATTTATTTAACGAGGATGATGACATTAATGGGGAAATAACAGAACAAGTAAATTGACTTACTGTTTAATGTAATTTGCAAATTGAAAAAAAAGGTTACGTTACATGTAGATTGTCTTTCATTTTAGATTAAAGATTATATAAGTGATAATGTTGAACAAAAAGACACACGTATTGAAGAAGATGAAGATTATCCAAGAAAAAGTGCTGGGCCAAATGATTTAGATCATGTTATTGAATTATATGATTTTCCGTCTACATTTAAAACACAAGATTTAATGCAATTATACAGTGATGTGAACAATGAACTCATGTATATTAAATGGTGTGATGAAACTCATGCTTTATTAGTGCTGAGCACTCCAAATCAAGGTAATTCCTATATTCGAATATTTATTCCCTTAAATTATATGTTAATTTTTGCAATCAAAAAATAAAATTAAATGATTAAATTAGAATTAGATAATTATATTTTTGATATTTTAGCAAAAAGAGCGTTACACATCCAGCATGGTATCATTAAATCCAGGACTATGGGCAATGCCAGTAATATTGCTGTTCAAGTTGCATCACGTGCCGATCTTAAGCCAGCTATGAAAAGACCTCAAACAAATATGCAAACAGCAAGGAGGCTTATAAATACACATTTAGGTACAAAATCTAAACTCAGTAAGGAGGAACATGCAAAAGAAAGGGAAGAATTGAGAAAAGCGAAAGGTTTCTTTATGTGTACACAGACTATAATAAGAAATAAAGATCTTTATTTTTTTTAGAAATGAAGAAGGCTTTGAAACAAAGCGAAAACGACGCTTGGGACGGCCATCCGAGACCCTCAACGGCGTAATATATTTTTTAATGTTTTTGTTGTTATCAGATTTATTTAATTTTATACTTTCTATAATGAATTCATATTCAGTGCCTCGTTTGTTATTGTGATACAAAGTAATCATGTAATTATTTTTCTGTATGTGTACATAAGTGTCAAAATATAAACAGATATTGTATAAATAAAATTAATTTTGAATATATTACTGTTTTTTTCCATTATACTCATCATTATAAACACAGAAATAACTTGACAAGTCTTAATTTTAAAAAGGATAGCTATATCCACACTGTAAGATAACAAAAGAATACATAAATCCGACAGTCTGATCCGAACGTGAAAGCAAGTATTACACAACTAAGAGCGTTACAAAACTACATGTTTATTTGTGACTGGTGCTATTTAAATGAGTATCGCTTTGTTCTAAAATGTGCCACTACATGTGACTTAAATCATCAAACTAGTATAGCCTCTTAACTTACAATTAATTCTTGACTGTACTATGGAAATAACGCTTATTAAAGTTGTAAAATTTTAAATAGAATTGTTCGACCTTCAGATGTGATCTAAGATATTGTCGATGTGTCTAGTAGGCAATTATGTTGAATGCTAAGTAAAAGTATTTATACAAGAGTTAAACAGGGTTTTTACGTCGCGATAATTCTAAAATATGCACATATTTCTTATAATCTACAAGATTTAAATATATTCCAATTACTTATTACAATTATGTTATTTTTTTAACTTATAATCAGATATTATTCAAACGATGTCCTTTATTTTATTTATAGAAGCCAAAACCGACAATACAAATACTCTTTTTAATTATATAAACTTTAATTACGTGTATTGTATAAAATTATTGTACAATTTTCAAATTTATATATATTTTTAAAAGTATATATACACTACAGTCTAATATATTGCTATCAAATTTCCTTGTTCTTCCTAATAGTTTTTACATCCTATAAAGAAAATTTAAAACATTTACAAATTTATCTTTAATAATACACATTTGACAAAATCGTGTCGTTAGAAAAAAATGTCTATTGAGAATTTTATCAAAATGAATTTTTTAAATTAAGAAAATATGTACGGCCAGTCTTTCTATCGTAATTATACGAAGAATGGAAAAATATTAACGATTATAATTACAAGTTGTTTATATATAATTTTAGAATATTGAATATATCTTAAATATACGTTGCGTAAAAATGTAAATATTTGATGATTTTTATCAAACTGCTTTCATTAAATTGAATTACACAATAAAAAGACAATATATCCTTGACATTGTTACCAAGGTTGTTTCTTGTAACATAAGCAACAAGTTTTACAATTATAATATTCAGTAAATATTAAAAACATTTTATTACAAAGTCGAAAATTAATTTTGCTTATATTATTTTTATAAAGAGTGCATTTTGATTAAAAACAAAATACATATAAAATTATTACCTACGAACAAAATAACGGATTTGACACCACATTTAGAAAGGATTATCAATAACCGCATTACGATAATTTTATTCTTTCTTTACATTTAGTAACTAGAACGCAAAGAACGTGACTTTGCTTTGGTTTAATCTGTACTTTTAGTTTTAGTCGCTTAATATCTAGCGATAGAGACGGTTAGTAATCAATACTTGAAAATGTCTCAAGTTGCTGGTCGTGTTCTCGTTTATGGTGGCAAAGGAGCCTTAGGATCTAAATGTGTATCACATTTTAAATCAAAGAATTGGGTATGTCATTGTATACTGTATCTGAATAATTTATAGCAATTTTTATGCTGCAGTGGGTAGGATGCGTCGATTTGAGTGAAAATTCAGAAGCTGATGCAAATATTGTTGTTCCAAAGGATGTTGATTTACAGCAACAAGTACGGCGATATAAATACATATTTTCCAAATAAACTAGAACTAATCATAACTAATCATATTTTTTAGGAAACTAGTGTATTAAGTTCTGTATCATCTGCTTTGGTCGGAAATAAATTAGATGCAGTTATTTGCGTTGCCGGAGGTTGGGCAGGAGGAAATGCAGCAAAAGGTTAATTATTTTTAGTTATTATTTATAATTTCTAAAGATAATTGTTACAGATTTGGCCAAAAATTCTGATCTTATGTGGAAGCAAAGTGTATGGAGTTCACTTGTATCGGCTGCAGTTGCAGCTCATTATTTGAAAGAAGGTGGATTAATTTCTTTTACTGGTGCTAAAGCTGCTCTTGAAGCAACCCCAGGTATATGCCATTTAAATATTGTACATTTAATCTATTAAAGTTATTTTCAAATTTAAATTAAAATATTTAAAACATATTGTATTAGTTTTGGCAATATTTATTATTTTTAGGAATGATTGGTTATGGTATTGCAAAAGTAGCTGTTCATAGTTTAACAAAAAGCTTAGCTGGTGAGAATAGTGGTCTTCCAGCAAATTCTCTTAGTGTGGCAATTTTGCCAGTAACTTTGGATACTCCAATGAATAGAAAGTGGATGCCAAAGGCTGATCATTCTACTTGGACACCTTTGGAATTTGTTGCAGAGTATTTATTTTTAATTTTATATCATATAACATTTATATTTGGAATATATTTTTTCAGGTTATTGTTCGATTGGTCTGTTGGAAAAAGTCGTCCGATTAATGGTAGTCTTATGCAACTCATAACAGTTAATTCTCAAACAGATGTTATCGCTGTATAAATTTCTTAATCCTATCATTCATAAAATGTAAATCTCAAGAGACTTATTACAATCATATATGTATGTATTTAATTTATAAGGCAATTTTATCGCAATATTTGGAAAATTTTAAGTGTGCTCTATAAATTAAACACGTAACGTAAAGGACCAAAAATATTAAAGTATATACGAATTTTCAGTTTGATGCTAGTTCTTATTGTTATTCTCCCAAAAATTCTAAAAATTGTTTTTTTTAATGATTTTTTATATTTTTGTATGTTAATTTCTTAAATAAATAACTGTTGTCAAGCATTTATTTCTTTTTTAATATATCTAATAAACAATCCAATATGTTAAAAGAACACTAGCTCTCTTTTTAAATCTATTTAACAATAGACTGTTTAGGGGCTGTCAAGAGCTGATTGATGAGTTCTCACTTATGGTCCTCGTCTACAAAATAGGATGTGATTCAAGAAGTATATACAGTGGAAAAATCATTGATTCTAGTCGGTTATCAGTAGAGATGATTAGTTCTGTTGGCTCACAAGGGCGTGCCCGGTGAGATTTGTCTGAGTCCATTTATTAGTCTCACTTGCTGTATGTATATTCTGGGTGTGTTATAAAAATGTGAAGATGAAAGTTTGCTTTACAAGGAACGCATGAAGTTAAAAATGTATATATATATATATAAGTAATGGTATACCGATTTGATATATACTGGTTGAAATACAACGGTTTAAGAGAAAAAAGTTCAGTCTGACATGGTTTTCAATTTTCTATCTTGCTGATTTCATGTACCGTTTGCAATCTGCTTTGTAAACCATTAAGTTTAAGTTTACATTGCAAGCATGTCATTCTACATAGCATATTAGAGTAGAACATAATAGAGAGAGACTCTGACGTAATGAATACATGGGTGATTGAAAGAAATATTTACCGTACCAGTAGCGTAATGTTTCATATCTCGCTTTGAACATGATACAACTGATGTGAATACACGTCTCTGATAATTTTCAGCGGGTAAATCAATATTCGTACATTGCGAGTACCTTTCTCTATTCTGTTATACTATAAAGCAGGATACTAATGTATTATAATAATTTGATGTCTCTTGTAACCTGTGTTTTCATTTATATAATATTTTCGCTTATCTATGTAGGTTGGTTGAACCGGCGATACATTCTTGAAACGACTCCAGTGAATTAATATACATTTGCGCGATATAGCTGTAAATAAAATTAACCCGCTCAATTCCAGCCGAAAAAAATCATTAACAGTTTTGATATTTTCTTTTTTGTACATCTTTTATTCGCAAAGTTCACATACAGTAATATGGTTTCATTCTGTTTTGTTTTACTATGCAACTGTTTGATGACCGATTTTAATTTTTCCGAGTGCTTTTTTTTTTACTTTATTTTCCCACAGAATAATGGTGTTATTGCATAAGTTGCTATACTATAATCCTGTAACTTTAAGGTGTTAGAAGTGTATAAAATATATAAAATACATAGGATTATGGTTTTAATAAACAGACAAAAATAAATAACAGATTTATTACTATAAAGCATTTAAATTTTGGGAATATAATATAAATTAAGTAATGATAAAAAAATGCAGTAATATTATATGTTCAGCTAATAACTTTAATGGCATTCCATAGTGTTGTCACAGTTCTCTGTATTTCTTCATCTTTCATCTTGATGTTCACGTTTAATTGTATTCTATCATTTACTTTCAAAATGCACAGACCGTTACTAGCACACTAAAATAACAAAAACAAATTAATGATACTACTCTAAAAGTTGAAGTTCATATGCATACAAAATTAAAAATTTTTTCTGTTTTTTCAACGCTGTTATCATTTTTAATGGAAAGTACTTTCAAAGGCGAGATTGGATCGCTAATAATAACAAAATCTTGTAGAGTCTCTAACTCTTTATGCATCTTAATACTGATATCACGTAGTTCTTCGAACATGGCTGGATTTTCTTCAAACATATTTATGGCACACAAAGGGACGTAACTTAAAAATGGCGGTAATGATGCAGAAAAACAATATCCTGGAAATTGGTAAAAATTAATAGATAGATAGGTAGCAAATACAATGTTTCTGCTTCGAGAAAAATGAGAAAATGTAACAATTTTAAAAATTATTACATACCCAATCCTGATAAACGTTGGTGTTCTATAACGACTGATGCTCCGACACAAAAACCACCGACGGAGCCTAAAGATGTTTCCAAAGAACCCATTATCATATCAATATCAGCTCTCTAAAAAAATTAATAAATGACTTTGTAAACTATCATTTGTTGCTTTATAATTACATTTGTCTGATTAAAGAATGATACTAACATTAACATTAAAGTGCTCTGTAACGCCTCTACCAGTTTTACCTAATATACCAAATGAATATGATTCATTCAAAAAAATTCTCATTTTGTGTTTTTTCGATATTTTAACAAATTCAGGTAAAGGGCATACTCGACCAGTATTTGCATAAATTCCTTCAATTATTAAAAATTTCCTAAACTGTTTTTTCTGAAATTGAATGTATTTTAATATTATTTTTAATAAATGATTGTAACTGAACAAACCCTCTGTTTTTCCTTCACACTAATTTCTTGCAATTTACTTTCTAGACTCTCCAGATCATTGTGCTTAAAATATACAACAGTACTTCTTGCAGCAATTAGTCCTTGAATGGCAGGAAAACTTATTTCTTCATCGCTAAGATATTATTAGTTATTGTATAAGTTCACATTAGAAAAATACATACACACCAGAGCAGAACATCATTTTTCTTACAATAGGCACCAATAGCACTAGATATTGTTGAAAACCCATAAGAATATAAAACTGTTTCTTCTAATTTTAAGAATTCTGCAATTCTATTTTCTAAATTAATATGTACATCTAAAAAATATATTAATTAGTTTTCAAAAATTATTGTTTTAATTTTGTTAACCTATTGTTCCATAAAACCCCCTTGGTCCACAGGATCCAACACCATAAGTTCTGATACATTTTTCAGCCTCCTCTTTAAGTGAATCATTATCAAGGAGGTTCATATAATTAACTTTTGCTAAGTTTAAACAGGTTGATGTTTCCTAAAAATATACATATATATTATATACATATAGTCTTAAAATATAAACCAAACTATTATATTTACCTTAGGCATAGGTATTTCGATCAATGATTTGCTTAATAAAGTAGCTTCAACATCATTAACCAACTGTTCTGGTCTATATTCTAGTATGCGTTTGCTTAATAGCTGAAAAGCATTGTAAAACATTAATTACAGAGGTTGAACATTTTATGGAAATAGAAAAACGAGTTAATCAAATGAAAAAATATACTTGGTATACCAAATATAATTATTATATGAAACTTACATGAGTGTCCATGATTTTTATAGGCTTCTTTTTTCTATAAGTTAGCATGAAACATAGGAATAAGATTGTGAAGCCAATTACAAAATCAAAGAAGTCAACCTGAAAGTTAACATGATGACACATTTATTCCTTGAATTAATATCTACATACCTGTAAAACCTTACCCATTTTTATGTGATTTAGTAAATGTAATTTGGATAAAATAAGGTTATTTTTCAAAATTTCATGTAGTTACCAATGTTTTTTTGACATGTAATGTATAATTTATATATTTCTGTTGGAATTTATATTAAACTCATGATGATTAATTTATGTATTGATTATACAAAATACCGGAATATACCACAATTATAGGCAAAATAACTAGAACTTTATGTCATTTTCATATCAGATATGATTTATAATATTGCCAACATACTATTTTTATTTGTGTACCTCTTGACACGTTTGACAGTTTTTACATGACTACCAACTGCTATTGATATAACCTTATTCTTTGATAAGTCATAAACTTGCTAGACTGATTTAAAAATATTTTATACGAACTGTCAGTTTATTTGCTTGTATTAGTCATTAGTTATATGAAATGTATTTTAAAAGTTTTGGAACGTTTGTAAATAAAATACTTTTCTTTAAATATAATGCAAAATTATGCAATTATTATCACCTGGTGTGAAAGTCTTCAATACGATTTTTTTTGTTTTATAATAGAACAAGAGAAATCGGGATCTGTAAGATCTTATCATTGCAGTTTATTTATTAACTTATCTATTAGAAATTTATTTGCAATCTATAAAATAATTGTTCACAAGGTGTGGTAAATTCGAATTTCGCCAGTGTCGACACATAGTGAAGGATTAATGAAATATCTTTTTTTTTTATTTCACAGTGAAGCAAATCTTTTTACGGTAATAACATTACCAAGAATTAATTCGACTTTCAAATATTAGGTGTCGCAAAAATGCAGACGCCACAATTTTATTAACAAATTTTTATTAGTTTTGCTTTATGATACATTATCTTTAATTATATCTGTATGCATGGCATATAATCAAAATTCCAGTCTTTATTATAATTAAAAGTCTCTTTTAAAATATAATACCAGCTTTCCCCCATTTAATAATACGTAAAATGAAACGCAAATGCAGAGTAAAATTTATTTTAAGTTTTTGCATTTTATTCTAATATTGTTTTTAACACGTATTGTGACTAGGCAATATCCATTAATATCACGGTTTATATAGTTTATAGATTGTTTTATATTTGTACATTATTCGACGGTATTATTTTTTTATTTAAATAAATATAAAAATAAACGGAAATTTTCAAATGTGTTGTACAGTAAATATTTTAAAAAACTGTTAGGTCAAGGTAATCAGTAAACTTCGTCCCTTCTTTAGGTCAATGGCCCTGACTACCACTTGAGACTTTAATATTAGAAATTCATTTAAAATAAATGTTAATTATTACATTCTTGAGTAGCAAATTAAAAACAATCTATACTTGTATATAATTTTCTTAAATTAAAGTTTCCAATTTCATAAAATATGAATACATTGTGAGTTTACTTGTAGCTATTGAGACTAGTTTAATGGAAAATTTACTTTAAAGTTTTATACTAAAAGGGTTAAGTACATTAAACAGTATATACTGGTCTTTTACCTGGAAGTGCTTGCAGCAAAAAATCACGAAGCAATAAATTTTGGGTCATTCGAACGAAAATGAATACATCCTTCGTGATTTTTTTAGATAATCTAATGTAGGTACAGACATTTATTCATATCGAGTATTTTATAAACATTTCTCAAAGATATAACGTTCTTATTTATCACATGGACTTAATAGTAAATAAAAGAATTGTTAAGCTTTATTTATGATTGTGTTATAAGTGAGAATTATTTATAAAATAATTACACGCAAATTTTATCTACTATTACCTTTAAATAGTACGAACAATTATAAAATAGATACATATATCAATGGCCGAATTTTATAATTATTTATTTCAGCTCTACTGTTCTTATTTCAATTCGAATTTTTTCAAAACTTATCAAATCAAAATAAAGTTATTTTAAAATAACTGACAAATATTGGTATTTGATAATGATAACAATACAACTGAGGCTAGTAAATATCAGTATTAAAGTAATATATATTTTATCAAAGTAATATTGTTTTCTAAGTTCTAATAAGAAAAGTTAGTTCGTATTCTTTACTAAAAGAGAATGAATGCTACAAACTCTGCTATATTTTTTTAAATAGAAATAAACTCTTTCTTAACCTTTTTTTTAATACAACTGTACAAACACTTATACACATAAATTTGACATCCAATCACATGCATGCAATGGTATAGTATATTCAACAAACTATTTCGTAACGACATTTACAATAAACATCCACGGTAATCATTTAATTTGGTACACGATTGTATGCTTCTTTGTCCTAGAACTTGAATTGTTGTTACACTTCCAAAAATTTTTGTACACTGCCGTTCAGAAGTGTATAAGCCATCACTTGTCATGTATTCTCTTGTTTCTATCTTCTATTTGTTAATTATTATATTTAGGGGACAATTTATTAGGACATGGTCTAGAGAAGGTGAATTGTTATTAATTTGTAAGAAAAACGTTAGTTCTAATCAATGACTTTCATTCGAAGAATTGTACGAATTTGTGTAGAGATGTTTTTCTTTGTTTGTTTTAATATTTTAGAAAAATATGTACTGTCATCAGGATGTGTTTACAAAAATATAAGGAGTATTTGAAGAGCTAAGAAGAAAAAAAGTCAAACGTACAAATGTATTGTATTTCAGAACTACCTGATTTCAGTTTGGTAGAGTTGCTGCATCTAACATTAAAGCCAAGTTTCTAACAATTTCTATTTGAAATTATATATTTATTTGCAATAAATGCTTTTTTTGATACATTTACTTCTTAAACACCGAAGATTGATATGTAACCCCTTTCCACATTAATTTTCGTATTCTGTATACGTATTTCGACAACGAAGTTGTCATCATCAGCAGATAATTAAACAGTGTCGCACCTGGAAAACTACGGGAAAAATACCCGTACGAAAACAAATTCCGCACACGATCTGTACCGTTGAAAACCAAAACGCACACTTACCGGAATTGGTTAGTAAAAATTTTTATGGTAAAATACAATGGTATACTCGATCGTAATGGTTCGTTTCGGAAAATCTGTGTGCGTTTTGGCGGAATTTGTTTTCGTGCGGGTATTTTTGCCGTAGTTTTTCAGGTGCCACACTGTTTAATTATCCGCTGATGATGACAACTTTGTTGTCGAAATACGTATATAGAACATGAAAATTAATGCGGAAAGGGGTTATACATCAAGCTTCAGTGATTAAGTTAATCAACCACAGGTTCCATCAAAATTACCGAATTACTTCTTACAAAATGTTCCTTCACCTGTAAACGGCAGTGTATATTGGTACGGTGTGACCCGATACTATTCATTCTTTCTTGGTAGCCCAAATTAAAGTATTACAAGATCTATCCATATGTATATATATATATATATATATAAGTATATATATACATATATATGTATGTACTTATTTCATGAAAAGCTAATTTAATATTTGGTAGAATTGTTAATTAATTATTTATTTAATACCGATGTGCTAAACATTAGTTGCTGAGAAACTTGGTGCACTTAGTAAGATCGTGGTTGGCGTCCCACCTGGCGTGGAACCATGTGCCGTAGAGGAAGATGAACGTTTCGGTTTAAATGGTAAACGAAATTTCCGTCTATCTATATAGTGTTTAAAAACGTAAACATAGGGATCTACTGTGAAATAAACAACTAATAGTACGTTGGCAATTTTAGAAAGTATTACGTAAATCTGTCCCCTGTACTCAGATTGTGCTATTGGTATTAATATCTGAAAATTAAAAAAAATATTTAAATTGAAATAAATATTTTATGTAATTGAATCCCAGTTCTTTTTATTTTAAATAATAACAACAATACGTACCATCTGTGGCATCCAGCAGACAACGAAAATAACTCCCAAAAATGCCATTACAGTCGCAAAAGCTCTCTCTTCTGAAGTTGCATATTCCTTGCAATTTTCTACTCTAGTACTCATCGTGGATCTGCTCGTCCTTCTAACTAAATGTTTCCGTCTTGAACCTAACCGTGACAGCTCCCAAAATACCATCGTATTACAACAAGCTATGACAGTGCATATGAAGACACCTAAAAATTGACCCCTTAATAGCATATATCTTTTTCGAGACACATTTATTTGTATACCAAATGTAAAAAACAAGTATGCATATATAACATCTTCCTGTTCTTTGGCTTCTCTATATCTTTTACATTGACCGTCTTTATAATAAAGACCGTACTTTGTAAAAAGAGGTACATAAGTTATAAACACAGCTATAGACCATATTGTCGCAACGAATCGCACCAATACCCAATATGTGACATGCTACAAGAAAAAAATTATTATATATTGCATTGGATAATGTTTTAATTTATTGTAATACCATATAATATAATTAAAAATTTTAAAATTAAAAATGAACCAAATTTTCGCAAATAGTAGAAAGAATTGAAAATTTTCAATTAATTCCCATCTTAAAAGAACTTAATTATATGTTTATATATAATTATTAACGTCAGTAGAAACAAGTCTATAAATACAAGAGAAAAAACATGGTACTATTTATATTTGTAGAGCTTCCGTCACATCCTTATTTGATTTGGATTTTCTCGTATTTCCATTATCAGGGCTGTGGGACTCTGTTATTAAAGAGATCATCTTTTCTATTATATTATAAAAGGTGTTCCAATACGACATTTCATTTTCAATAGCCCGCCATTTTAACAGTTGTCGTTACTTAATCTGTAAGTACTTGGCACATGACAAGTTAAAAACTACGCCATTAATAAAAATGCAACGATATACGTTTCAACAACGCATTGAAATTATTAAAATTGACTACAAAATGGTGAGAATTTCGCGGTCACAATTCGCAAAACTAAAGCATTTTTGGGTCGTCGTGAAGTACCTTTTCGGCCGGCAATTGTGAAACTAGTGGAAAAATTTGAGCTGTTGGGACAAGTTAGTGATGTGAAGAATCGAACTCATGCACGTCGCTCAAGAACAATTGAGAATATTAATGTTGTAGCCCATAGTGTTGAGGAAAACACAGGTTTTTCTCGTCGATCTTTGGAATTGGGCATTCCACAAACGACATTACACCGTATTTTGCATAAAGACTTACATCTCGTGTCTCGTGTTCATAGTACTTTATTTTATTCAAAACTGATAAGATGTTACAATATTCTTCTTTTAACTTCGTACTGAGAGCAATGGGTACCCCAGCGTATTTATTTCCGTTATGTAACAAAATATACTTAAGACTACGTTTAGAACTGTCAATGAAAACGCGCCAGTCATTTGGTTCATATTGTGTAAAACCAGTTTTTCTCAGCAAACTTTCTATATCTGAGCAAAAAGTAAGATTGTCTTCTTGGGCAAAATAACTCCATAACTCTTTTTCTCTTTCCCCATAAAAAGTAATTTTTGCGCCTGGTGCATGAACATTTTTTTCTTTCAGTCGTGATGCCAATAATACAGACGCTTGTTTAGAAAGATTTAAATCACTTACAAGATCATCCAGCGCATTCCGCGAAGAGCGTTGAGGTTTATCGTCTAGTAGACTTTCAAAGTCAGTATCATTTTCTGATGATCTTGATTCTAAATCATCTTATACCGATTCAGATATATTCTCAGGAATCGAAATCAACACATCGGGGTGTAAATATGCTTTACGACCACTAGGAATGCGGGTCTCCTCATCTTTATCCAGGAGCATATCTATATAGACTATTACCATCTCTGCACAAATTTAGATACTCTAAATAATTGGTTCTAGCGTATTTAAGCTAGTTTTTTCTGTTTATAAACCAAAAATTTTCTGTAGCATTTATGTCCGAAAAATTATCGGGTTACGGAAACAATAGTAAATTGTGCTATTAAAAAACAGATTTAGCACGATGATGAAGCACTACTTACATAAGTACAGACCTTTAGTAATAATTATATTTATTTGCCCAATTGATTTACAAGGCAAAGAATATTGCATATTGGATTTTCATTGAGCGACTTTAGAATGTTAATGAAGCTTGCCATGCCTTCTGCCAAACAATCCACGGATGTCTGAAAGCTTATGTACCCTTAAAAAGGAGTGCTTAGTCTAATTACCCGGCTTGATTTACACCTGATCATATACGCGATATAAAGGATAAAAATAAATATAGTATTGGATACAAGAAGACTGTATATGCTCACTACCTGAATAAGTATAGAAAGCTACGGAAGAAAATTAAAAAAAAACTGAAAACTTGTACCAAGGTTATTTGATTCATGTTCAAGATTCTATGAGAACTGATCCTGTACGATTTGGTCGTGGACACGTTCCCAGAAAAATATTATATCTATTCCAAATGTTCTTTAAAACATCAATAGTGAACGTTTCCGGTGAATTTGTCAAAATTGAGAAAATTGGTCATCGTTACGTGATACAATACTTTTATTTGAAAGGCTTCAGCGCAACCGATATAAAAGCTAAACTGGATTCTATTCTGGGTGACTTTACTCCTTCGTTTACAACAGTGAAATATTGGGTAGTAGATTTTAACCGGGATCGTACGAGCTTCCAAGACGAGCTTCGCAGTGGTCAACCAAATGAGGTGACGACTCCAGAAATGGTGAAGAAAATCCACAAGGCGGTACTGGATGATCGTCGACGGAAAGTGTGCGAGCTAGCAGACACAGCAGGCATTTCAAAAAATGCGGTGCATCGTATATTATCTGAAAATTTTGATATGAGAAAGCTGTGTGCCGCGTTTGCTCACACTCAAGCAAAAACAGTGTCGTGAAGATGTATCAATTGAGTGTTTAGCGAAGTTTCACATCAACAAAGCAGAATTTTTGCGACGTTTCACAACCATTGATGAAACATGGGTCCATCGCTTCACACCCGAGACGAAAGAACAATCAAAACAATGGACTCAAAAGGGAGAACCGACTCTAAGGAGGAGAAGGCCGTTTCATCTTCAGGCAAGGTCATGGCATCGGTTTTTTGTGATGCGCGTGGAATAATTTTCATTGACTATCTTGAAAAAGGAAAAACTATCAACGGCGAGTATTATACCAACTTATTGCAACGTTTGAGCGAAGAAATCAAACCGAAACGTTCGCATTTGGCTAAGGAAAAAATGTTGTTTCATCAAGACAATGCACCAGCTCACAAATCCGTTAATATAATGGCCAAAATTAATGAATTAAAGTTTGAATTGCTACCTCATGCACCCTTTTCGCCAGAGATAGCTCCCTCGGATTATTTTCTGTTTCCAAACTTGAAAAAATGGCTCAGTGGTCAAAGATTTTCCAACGATGAAGAAGTGATGTCGGCAGTTATTGCCTATTTTAAGGATCAAGGCAGTTCTTATTATAAAAAGGGTATCGAACTTATTGAACATCGCTGGGAAAAGTGTATAGAGCTGAAAGGAGATTATGTTGAAAAATAAATATATTTCTTTCCAAAATTTTTGTGTTTTCTTTGTTGGATCGGGTACTTCTGGGACCACCCTCGTATTATTTTTTTTTGGTTTAGAGAATTTATTATTTTAATTTATAAAAAAAAAATATAAAAATATGTTTTAAATTTTAAGAACTAACAGAAAGTATATACATACATTGATATCCCTACATTTTTTATAAATTTACTATCAGCCCTTGTAATTCAACTTTTAGATAAATCTAGTAAAGTATTTGGTTTTAAAATCTTTCGACTACCTGCGTTTTATAAAAAGATTAAGGGTTCTAGCAAAGAGTAACAATCTCGCTACATTAAAATCACATTGCTACTTTGTATATTTGTGCCTTTAGAAAACATCCATAATTTACGTTTAAAATAAAATAATAATAACAGAATTGTAATAATAACAATAATAATGATATAATAGTATTTTACATAATTTAATGTATATTAATTAACTAATGATTTACGTGGACAACAAAGAACAAAATAAAGAAATAATTTAAACTACGAAAAAGTGCAGTGTGCTCGTGTAGTGTATTAAAGCTATTAAAATTCAACATTTGAATTTCAAACGGTACAAAGATTCCTTACTAAAACATAAGAATCAAACTGTAAATATTTGTTTTTATTTTAAATACTATAATATTAATTTCGTTTTTATGGGTATATTTAGAGATGTGCATGTTGATTCACATTCTTTTACTTCTGTATCAGAAGTATATCTGTTGACTTATCAATTAATTTTATTAGGTAAAAGTTTAGTCAAATAGTCGAAGTTATCATGAAGAAAGATCACACCTTTTGAATCACATTTGCATCGTTCAATTAATCTAAAAGGAATGCATAATATTCGCCTGTTATTATTTTACTTTTTTTTGAAGATAATCGACAAGAAGAATTCCACTGCAGTCCTAAAAGACAGTAGTCATAACTTTTGCATTCTTCGGGACACTTATGCTTGCTTGAATCCATCGTTTCTATTGCTACTTCATTTCGGGTGTGGTATTTAGATTTGAAGTATGATTTCCGGTATATGTCCGCCACGGCTACAAGTTACGTGGTCCATTCGATCAGTTCAATTTTCCAATAAATCTGGCCGTATGGCGTCAATGGTGGCTTGAATATTGGCTTCCACGCTTCAAAAGTTCCTGGTTTGTCGGCATAAACCAATGACTTAACATAGCCCCATAAAAAGTAATCCAGAGGCATTAAATTGCACGAACGAGGGGGCCAGTGAACAGGACCACTTCTGAGAATAAAGTTGTCACCAAATTGATTTTGTAATAAATCGATTGTTAAGTATGGTAAGTTACGCAGTCTTGTTGGAACCAAATGTCGTCGATGTTTAGCCGATTAATTTTTGGAAACAAAAATTCAGTCAGCATGGCTCGATAGCGCTCGCCATTCACCGTAACAGCAGCTCCTTCCTCATTTCGAAAGAAATAAGGGCCGATGATGCCCCCAGTGTGTAAACCGCACCAAACAGTCAATTTTAATGGATGTAATGGTGATTCGTTAACGGTTTGAGGATTGTCTTCGCTCCAAATATGGCAATTTTGCTAATTGATATAATATAACCAGAAATGAGCTTCATCACTAAACACAATTCCTTGATAAAAATGCTCATCTTTGGCCAGTTTCAAATGAGCCTAATCAGCAAAAATGCGACGCAAACGATGGTGGTTTGGCTTCAGTTCTTGCGCGAGCTGTATTTTATAGGCACGTAAGTCAAGATCCTTACGTAAAATTTGCCACGTAGTCGAAGGACAAAGGCTAACAAGTTGAGAACGACAACAAATCGACATTTCGGCGTCTTCTTCAATACTTCGCGCTACAACAGCAATATTCTCTTCGGTAGGCGCATTTCTTTGTCTTCTTGATGGTTTTGAATCGAGAAGAGTAAATTAGTGCGAAAACGATCAATAACTGCACTAATTGCTTGCTCACTGGGCCGATTATGTTGACCGTAAAATGGACGAAGTGCTCTATGAACTTCGCGAACAGATTTATTTTTTTCAAAGTAAATTTCCACAATTTGGAAGCGTTGTTCTGGCATTAAACGATTCATGATGACTTGCCAAACCTTACTGAACAGAAATGTTAACACAGTTTGACATTATTAGCTGTCAAACCATAGTTATCGATATCTATAGTTCTCATGCAGCTTAAAAAACACCCATTAGTTCTTATTATTATGCTTATGTGCTGGGCAAATTCGTGTGCGCTTCCAGCATTGGAGAGGTCGGTAATATAATGAAACTAGAGAGAAGATCATCATTAAGAGCAAATTTATTAGGAAAATTAGACAAAATTTAGTTTCTGGAATTTCGACGTTCTAATTTGGTTAAAATAACGGATGAATTTTTCTCGTTACAAAATGTCCTACATTTTACATCACCTTTTTATTGAACTTTTTTCTTTGTGTAAATTCAGATCAGCAAAGATACCTATACATTAATTTAAAAATCAATATCTGTTTCTTAACTTCTAAATTGTTTGAATACGTTTCATGAATAGGAAATTAATAAAGCAATAAAAAATAATTAAAACAATTACAAATTATTTGTGTATCGATTCTGAAAGTGGCTGTCACTTATGTAATAAAGGCCCATTGAAATTATGCCCGTAATTACATATAATAGGTAAGCGATATTATGTGTAAATATAGAAGCGGGTACAACAACAACATGTTTACAAATCCATCAATTACTCCATATTTCTGCAAATTTTGACTTTGGCTTATTAGAAAATCAATATTGATGACGTTATACAATACAAAAAAAATAATAATGCGATTGTGGGTAGGTGGGTTCTAATATAATTTGTTTTATATGTCCGTGGTCTTTATTAACTTTTTTTCTAGGGGGTGACCGCTCACTAATTGATTTATTATGAGATACGAGGGAAAACTTGTTTGAGTAATAAATGGAACATAAATATTTATGATTAACCAACCTCTCTACAATTGTTATTAATGTGTTTCAGCCGTTATTATATACATACTTTAGAAGCTAATAAAGGAAGTAAATTACACCTTACATTTTTAAGGTCGAAGAATGTTTTTCGTATCATTTCTTTTAGAACTGATTTTGATGTCGTTGAGAATTTATTCATTAGTAAAACTTTAAAATGAAAATTCAGCATATTTTAGTTGTTTAGAAACACTGTACTCATTCTAAAAAAAGTTACAGAATTTTGGCAGATTTATTCTTCTGCAATTTTTGACGTTCCGTTGAAACTAATGTTCTCATAGTGTTACAGAAAGTTCCATTACGGAACAAGTTTTACCAAGTGTCAGTTATCAGTTTTTCTAACAGATGCCGCTGGGCTTAAGTATGCAATGTTATGATACATATGTCATTTTATGACATCAAGCTAAAGTAACACTGTCATAGATTTATACCTCTTTGAAAATGTCGAGTTTCGTGCCTGAAAAAGTGCATTTGCAGCAAGCATTACTTTTCTTATTTAGTAGAAAGAAAAAAGACGCTGAAAGTTATCGTTTGCTGGTAGAAACTTATGGTAAGTATGCTCTATAAAAACATGTGAGGCGTGGTTTCGACAATTCAAAAGTGGTGATTGCGATGTGCAAGACCTTCTAGTGGACCGAAAAAGTTTGAAGATGCGAAACTGCAGGAGTTATTGGATGAAGACCCAACGCAAACTCAAAACCAATTGGCAGAAGCATTAAATGTGGCCGAAGAAACGATTAGCGACCAATTACGAGCAATGGGAACAATCCAAAAGATGGGAAAATGGGTGCCATGTCAATTGAATGACAGCCAAATGGAAAATCATCTGCAAAATGCTGTTTCAAAAGTATGATCGGAAGTTATTTCTGCATCGAATAGTGACGGGTGATGAAAAATTGATTTTTTCCGAAAACCATAAACGCAAAAAATCATGGTTGTCACCTGGAGAAGCCGGCCCATCGATTCCAAGGCCCAATTGTTTTGGTCGCAATACAATACTCTGTGTTTGGTGGGACTAGAGTGGCGTCGTGTATTACGAACTGTTGAAACTTGGTGAAACAGTTAATACTAATCGCTACCGACAACAAATTATCAATTTGAACCATTCATTGATAGAAAAACGTTCAGAATGGGCACGAAGACACGGCAAAGTGATTTTACAGCACAATAACGTGCCGTCTCGTACAGCTAAATCGGTCAAGGAAGCGTTGAAGACACTTGAATGGGACACAATATCGTAACCGCCGTACTCTCCAGACCTTGCCCCACCCATTACCTTTCCGCATCAATGGGACATGCGCTTGCAGAGCAGCACTTCGCCAATTTCGAAGAAGTTAGAAAATGGCTCTATGAATGGTTTTGCTTAAACGCCAAACAGTTTTTTGGGGATGGCATCCATAAATTATCTGAAAGTTGGTGTTCTTTTTTGAGCGGTTGTCAAATTACGCGGTACCCAATGTGAACATAGCTTCTTAACGGCTAAATGTTCATGCAGGATCTTATGCACGCTGGTGTTATTAATACCTAGAGATGCCTCGATATCACGGTCTGTCACACGACGGTCTTGCATTATCAATTCAGACACTGCATTAATGTTTTCCGACACAACAACATTTTTGGGACGACCTTCACGAAATTCATCGTCTAAAGAACGCCGTCCAAGTTTGAATTCACTATACCAACGATATACTGTAGTTTCCGATGGTGCTTCATCACCATATAAAAAATTCTTGGTGAGATAATCCATGCCTAAAGTTATGAAAAATAATTGCACGAAAGTGTTCGCGAGTTAATTCCATTTTTCGCTGACATAAAATTTTCAAGTTACAGTCAACAATAGAAATAGCGACCAGATAATAAAACTGTCAAGGTAAAGGTATTGTCAAAAATGACAAAATTCACGATGCTATCATCAGATAGGAGGCAACACTAACAGTGTTGCCAGTTCTCGAAATATAAACGGCTACCCTTGTATTATTTGTTAAAATTTCTTTAATCATAATAAAAAACGTATAATCGATTTTTATTAAAATAATTGTTTGTAGATTATTCAGTGTTATGAGTTAATATTATTTTTGCAAACCATAACTGGAAAAATAAAATAGTTCGTGCAAAACATTTCATAGAGAATGAGTTACTTATTTGGAGGTATTGCGTATTTGTTTCACCTGTGTCGCAAGAACGTCTTAATTGTTTGTGATTGTAGACATGACGCCAGAAGTTTTCAGGGCATACGTAAATAAACATTCAAATGAATATTTAAAAATTACCGATGAGACACAGATCCAAAATATTCGGAAAGCTCTTATAAATTGTAAACACACTCTTCTTATTAAGTATGAAGTATGAAAGCAATAAATGTCAGTTGTTGATGTTTTCAAATGTGAATATTAAATGTATATAAGATGTTTTCTTTTGATTGATAGTATTGAAGTGTATTTGGGAATTTTATTTTCAAAAACAATAACTAGACATGTAAAAATAAAAATGACAAATCGTTGGACGTTTTCAGCATAAATGTATATATTTCGACTTCAAGGTTCCTTTTTGAATTTGTAATTTTGTATCATTCACATTCTATATAGTCTACATTCAAGAAAGAAAATCAACGGTATGTTTATCATTTTCATTGTGCCCATAATATAAATATATTACAATTTAGATGTGACAGTACAAATATCGCTTTAATATACAGGATCATTCTTGTAATTCGTAACTGAGTGTCTCCGTAACAATTGAGAATAGCTCACAGTTCTTTCGCATTTCCTTAATAGTATTATTTAAATATTTCATGGAAATTATCTAGATACACAGTCTGTCGCAGAGAAACCGGAACTTTTTTAAAATAAAAACAAAAGCCTACTATTTTGGTAAAATTCATTTATTTTATTCAAAGTAGTCGTCTTCGGCGTCAATACAACGTTTTGCACGGTCAATTAACAAGTCGAATGAATTTTTAAGTTCATCTTTAGAGATGTCCTTCAAGATCGCCGTCGACGCCTTTTTAATGGCTTCGACGTCGGCATAACACTGTTCTTTCATCGGCAAATGTAGTTTGGAGAATAGATAGAAATTACAGGGCACCACATCCATTGAATGCGGTGAATGGTTGACGGTAGAAATGCCACTTGTAGTTAGAAAATCAGTGATAAGCGTTGAGCGATTAAATGGTGCATTATCATGTAATAAACTCCAGCTACCATTTTCACGATATTTAGGGCACACATGACGAATACAAGTCAAAAGACGCTTCATAACATCAAGATAATATAGAGCATTGGCTGTTTAACTATATTGGATCTCTATGGAACGCCAGAAGTGCAAATGAATTCATAAGATTGTATTGTAAAAGCAGCTGTTGCGATTAGTCAAATAAGATTGAATAAAGGAGAGCCAGTAGGGTGAACGACCATAGATATCTGATTTATACAGTAACAGGTCATGGCACATGGTATCAAAGACTCATACATATATATCTCATCCATTTGTCCACGATTGTCCATGACCTCACTTGTAAATTGAGCAAAAGTTGAAAGTGAAGTATACAGAAATATATATATATATATGTTATTTAGGAGATATACATGACATTACGTTGAAGTAGATAATGTTCAAACATCTTAGCGAGATTAGACCAAATTGATGTGGACCTAGAGTTGTCAAGAAATGAACCATCACTCTATTTGAATATTGGTATAATCTTTGCACGTTTCCAGAGTTCTGGAAAAGTAGTAGTCTGACTTTTCAAATTTATTATTTTATGTAAAGGAATTGGTAAAACGTATCTGATGTCTTTATCAATAAGCTTGGTATATGGCCATCGCCTGCAGTCATTTTGTTTTTAAAAATTGACATAGTACTCATCAAATTAAAAATAGATAGATGATTGATCTCTAAGCTTATTGGAATTATACATTTTAGCAAACGCATTCGCAAACAAATCGATAGCGTGTTGTTGATCTTCTATTAGAGTTTCCTTATAGGTAAATTTACCTATTTTAAGCCTAACCATTACAACATTATTGCTTAAAAAGAGTATCATGACATAAATTTGACGATGCAATTTTTGACAATCACTTTGTATTAATGTGGGTTTCATCTTCAATAAGTTTTGTAGTAAATACATGTGTAGAGATCATGCATTTTAGTGATGTGATATTTAAATCTGGCGAATGATTACGTAGTTTAATAGCGATCCCGCTTTTGATATGCTGAAGCCTAGAACGTTATTCCGAAGGCAACCCAGTAATGGTGTCTTCGTACATTCTGAAAAGAAGTTATAAATTGCGAGAAGTATGTCCGAAAATAAGAGTGTGCATTAGCAAAAATATCTTTGTAATAATGAAAATACTGTCAGTGCCCTTGCAAGTGTAGAAACGCCTCCACATATCTCCATACGAGTAATTGCAGCTGGTATGGATATTTCACCATAGCTTCAACATATCCTTGAAATAAATAAATATCATAACTGCAAAATAAACTTAGTTCACAATTTACAGTTTGAAAACGAAGATTGACGTCTGAGGAGGGTATTCCACATTACGTTCGCATATTTTTCAACATGACGAAACAAGTTCCTATTGCAAGAATAATCATAAAATAAATAATAGCTTTCTTGATAGATAGACTGGTATACATGAGACTTATTCAACGGCCTGCTAGATCACAGATTTAGCGCCGGTGGAATATTTCTTGTGGACAGTATAAAGGATATTGTTTACAAACAGCAATCATAAAGATTAGAAGAACCAAAATTTAAGATAAGAATGGTATGTATAAACATATCACAAGGTCACATATCAACAAGGGAACTACACTATTACGGTGGGCAAATGCATGTCTGCAAGAAGGACGTGGCCATTTCGAACAACTTTTGTAATTTAATTTAGAAAGGGTATCGCGCAACCAAATTAGAGCCGTCTGTAGTTTTCGAATATCCATAATTGTAAATTAAATAAAGAAAATGTCTAATTACTTATTTTAATATCTCCTCTATGGTGTTGGTGATAATTCTCGGCACCGAGTATAACATTTCTCATTATTCTATCCACAATCCTTATTAGCGATAGGGAGATTTACGGGTAATATGAAGGTAATATACTTGCTTTTCATCACTTTATATGTCTATCGTTGCAAGTGTTAAGTGAATGTTCTGCAATAGTTCCAGATATTCGTCAATTATTTAGTTATTTCATGTTTTATAGTAATTTAAGAATTAAAAATAAATTCTTATAACTGTTGCACATACGGTGTTACGTGTTGAACAATGGGAAAACGATATTTAAAATGAAAAAAAAGTTCGCAATAAAGACCTGGAAACTTTTCTAATCGGGAAATAGTAAGAAAAATAAGCGTTCCTGTCACACCGTGGACAAGGTAGCGAAATTAGCTCCGCGTACTCCTTGCCAAAGGATTAGAAAAACCAGAAAATGCGAAGAATGTTTGGAAATCAACAGAGACCTTTTAAACAAGAACTATGGAGCCTACAGGAAAACAACATCGCGGTTGTACAAAAAAATATTTAGTAGGTGCCCTGCAAAAAACAAAAACAGAAAAAATTAAGCAAGCGCGATTACAGCCAACGAGACAGCAAAACGGCCCCATGGCTGATAAATGGAAGAAAGTATGGATCATTAAATTCATTTAAGTATTTAAAATTGTACACATTATTGGTAAATTTGGAATTTAACCAAAAACATGTTTTTTAAAGCTCGCGTCCAGTGACGAATTATGGTTAGGCGCGGAAAAAGAATTAACTCGTTACTTTAGGAGGAGATCGTCTGAACTGTTCATGAAAATGCCATTGTCAAAACCGTCGAAACATCCCAAAGCTATAATGATTTGGTCCTAGTCAGGAGAGGGACTTGGACATGTTCTTTTCGTTACTGGAACAACGAACCAGGTTCAATATAAAGAATTGATGGAATCAGTTTTGATTTTCTATATTTATTCTTTAGGTTCTGGAGATGTAGCTTACGTATTTATATTTTCCGAAAGGAATTTGTATGTTTTGCTGTGGCTAGGTAATTCTACAGATGTAAACTCAATCGAAAGCGTCTGGAGCAGTGTAAAACGAATTGTTTATTCGCCTCGAAATTCAACATTAGATATACTAAGATAAAATGCGGAGAATGCCCGGAGAAATAATCCTGATTTGCAAGTGGTGGTGGGATAATATATCCAAAGTATGCCTAAAAGAATTGCTGTCGTAATTTAATAAAATATTAATTAAAACTCTTATATATATTATATATATGATATATACATATATTATAGTACAGTATATACATATGTATATATACAGTGTAAATAACTATTGTATCTGTATTGCATCTGAGAAGTTGTTTTTTTGTTTAATTTATTATAAAAAGTCAAATTTATATGGTGGATTTCAACGGTACTATAATGTTCTTGTTATTATTGACGTAATATACCAGGATGTGATTCGTCAAAATGATTGTTATGTGCTTTTCTCACTACAAAATCCACATACGTAGTACATTGCCAATTTTTTTGAAAAATATTTTCAATGGAAATTAAAAAGATATATACGAGGGGTACCCAAAAGTAACCGAAGTTTATGAAAACCTGTATTTTATTTTTTTTGTACAAAGCAACCTTAACACCTTCAATATACTCTCCATTTAACTTTATACATTTGTCTAATTGATGATTTCATTATTGGAAATATTGTTCGAACTCGTTTTTCTGTATGGCTGCGAGCTGCTGTGTCGTTTTTTCACCTCTTCTACGTCGTTAAAACGATGTCTTTTCATGTCCCTCTTCATTCGTGGAAACAAAAAAGTCGCACGGTGATCAGGTGAGTAGGGGGCATGGGGTAAAGGAGTCGTACTGTCTTTAACCAAGAACTGGCGAACTGATAAGGCTATGTGAGCAGATGCATTGTCATGGTGGAAAAACCATTCTCCCGTCTGCCACAAATCGGGCCTCTTTCGTCGCACACTGTTATTCAGTCTTCTCAGAACCTCCAAATAGAATATATGATTAACTATCTGACTGGGTGATACGCTGTTCACTTAAATCCGACGTTATAAACAACGACAAGCAAACGAAAATGTTTTTACAAAAAAATGCACTGTAGACACAACTTTATTCGGCGCAAGGACCGACTGTACCGAACGCAGAACAAGTTGCGTCACGCTCACCTAGCGACAGGAATGCGTGCAAAGCAAGTCTTACCCACAGCGCTGCCATTCCGGTTATTTTTGAGTACCCCTCGTACTGTTTCATTTGAAAGGAAGGAAAAAGTGTGTAATTTCGAAACAAAAATTTTTGATGTTTTCAGTTTACACAAAAAATAATATTTTTAAAGAAATATGTAAAAACGATGTAGTTTTTAATCGCTACGGAAATATTTGTTAGGTGTTACAAGAATGATCCTGTATAGTCTATTTATTTGGCTTAGTGAATGACTACTCATTAAATATAATTTATATTCCATATTAGCTGCATCTATTGTGCGAACAAACAATTATTCGTTCTACCTTTATTACATGCTATCTCCTCCTAACATATCTTTATTGGGTAGCATAGTCCATATAAAATTGACAATCTGAATTAATTACTTTTATGTCATCAAAATGACATAAACTTGGCTGACTTGCAACCCAAGTTTAAATAATTTTTCTTCGGTCTTGACAAACGTTTCAATTATTATTATTATATCTTTAAAACATTATTTGTAAAGATTATTATTCTAATTTTTATTCAAATATACGATTTTACTGCCGGATAACCATATAATCATTTTATACTTTGAAACGCTTGTTCTGTTAGCCACATCGTCGTTATCACTAGGCGATTATCTATTCTTTTCAACATATTTATTTTATCGCGGTGTTATCAAATAGTTTGCCCTATCAAATTTATTTTTGTATACTCGTGAACAATACGAATGTTTATTTGATTATGAACGTGACATATCCTATTTGTTTTTGAAGCCGTTTTCAATCGTTTTATATTATAATTGTAGTAGTTAGAAGTATAGTTTACATATACACATACACTATCGCTCATAAGTATTTCGTCACTTGCATTTAACCCGCAAATTGTATCAAAAATCAAAATTGAAATACTACCTTTTTATTATTTACATATACGAAAAATACATATTTTTACATCTAAAATAAATTGCTGTATAATATATTTATCTAAATTTTAGACTCGTCAATGTGCCCTCCTTTATTTTTAATTACTGCAGCACATAGTCGAGGCATTCATTTGATTAATTTTCGTAATGTCTCAGGTTTTACTTTACACCATGCCTCTTGCAGTTTCTTCCACATATTAACAGTAGATGTGGGGGTCGATTTTCTCGCCTCTCGGTCAAGTTCTTCCCACAGCAACTCGATGGGATTTAAATCGGGACTCTGAGGAGGCCACGCCATAGCTTTTATGGTTCCCTCGTTCTCCAATTTCTGAAAATATTCCCGGCATAGTTTGGAAGTGTGCTTCGGGCCATTACCTTGTTGGAAGATGAAATTCTGACCCGAAATTTTAATTCCAGAGGGGATTGCGTTTTCCTCTAATATGCGCTTATACTGGTCTTTTTTTAGTATACCTTCGATTTTTACGAGATCGCCCACATTTGATACAGAAAAGCTACCCCATATCATGACTGAACCTCCACCGTGCTTAACAGTAAGGGCTATGCAGTCTTCCCGGGCACTTTCACCCACAAACCTACTCACGAAACACGTCTTCGTGAACCGAAAATCTCGAATTTGGATTCATCGGTCCACAATACTTTATTCCAGTCTTCTATGATCCAATTTTGGTGATCGCGTGCCAACTTTAAACGTTTTTTGCTTGTTTCGCTTGCGTAGAAACGGCATGCGCATTGCAATTCGTCCATGAAGACCGGCTTCTTTTAATCGCCGTTTAACTGTGGAAACACGTATGGGTTTTCGACGAACAGCATTAATTTCTGCTGTGATTTCTAGGGCTGTTATTCGTCTATTTCGCTTGCCTGTTACCACCATTGCAAGATCTTCTGCTGAAACTGTTGCCCTTGGTCTGCCTTTTCGAGTTTTGCTCAACACAATTCCAAATTCGCGGTGTTTTTTGATGATATAGCCCACGGAGAACTGATTTAATTTAAGTTTTGTGGAAATTTCACGGTTGCTTTTGCCAGTTTTAGAGTATGCGATTATAAACGATCGTGTTTCTACACTCGATTCTTTCCGTTTAGGCATTTCTAACCGATTGAACTTCTTCGAAACACACTATGAGCACCTCACAAAAACTAATATCAACTTATCAATCTTATCTATCTTATCAACTAATATCAAAGTATAAGTACTTAATGTATTGGCTCTTAGTCTTGTATATTTACAGTTTTACGCAGCAGAGTATATTCTAGGAAGCTATCTACCGTATTATGAGAGGGTTACCTCTACATAAATCAACACAGTAGTAGTCAAACATTTCGTACTATATTTATATTCTAAAGTGATTTATTTAATATTCAATAGTATTTTGCTTTAGTTTTTGCTATTTACGTTATAAAGTTTCTATAGTTTCTCTATTTTTCCTTACCATTTAACAGGAAACACAATTTACATTTAATGTAACGGAAAAAACAAATAATTAGACCCCCTCCAGTCGTCTCAATTTAATTCAATCTACCCTAACACTTAAAGCTGTTGTTTTTAAATACTATTAATGCTGTTGTAACACTGCCAAACACTGGTAAAATATTACATAAACTGGCATAGTTAAAAGATTCTACACGTTCACTGGAATCTTTATTTTGTTATATATTGTGAGGGTCTAAGGATTTAATTTATGACCAAACGGTACGCAGTGTAATTTGCGACGAATTGCCACAATTTACCAGTTAATTTCTTTTAATTACGGAACACGGGCTCCCAACGTCTCAATTCAAAAATCAGCAGTAGCTCTGAATTTTTAAGTAGTTAAAGTGCGACAGAATTAAAGTGTTTCGTAGTTGTATTTGAATTTATTTTCTTTCTTTTGATATTACTGCTTTTCTTAACTTTATAATAATAATAGTAATGATAATAATAATAGCATTTATTTCCAAATAGTAAAGCGTTACCAATAATAGGACAATAGACAACTGATATGTACAAAAATATATAGAGAAAGATTACATGTAACCCTGATAATAGTATTAATAACTGAATAAAAATATCCCAATGGTTGTCGCACTGATTATACTGAACCATACAGAAATAATCGGGAATTTAAATAACAAATTTGAGCCTGGCTGTGCAAGTTGGAACGTGTGAATATTACGAACAACATAGAAGTTAAATTTTCCCAGAAAGTAGGAGGAATCAATTTTATTGTGAATGAGTTTGTATAGCAAAGTTAATTTGAACATAACTAGTCCGGTTTCTAGTGAAGGTATAGAGCAAGCACTTAGTAATGTTTCATAAACTACCCCTGTAAGAATAAAGGGTGAAGCTTTTAAACCAGAAATACTTTAAGGTAAACTTTAATGATGGTGGTTGATTAAGTTAATCAATTAAGGTTAACTCTTTTCCGCAATAATGTTCGTATTTTGTTTACATATTTCGACAACTAAGTTGTAATCATCAGCAGAGAATTAATCACAGTGTCGAACCTCGAACCACGGCAAAATTCGCACAAAGACGACGTCTATACTAGATTTACACCGTTGAAGGCCAAACATACACTGCAGATTCGTCAACAACGAACCTATACTGTAAATTCGTTAACAACGAATCTAGTTAATCACAAAGCATGTGTTTGGTTACGATGTAAGTCTGGTATGGACTTTGTGCGGAACCGTGATTTCAGGTGCGGCGCTGTGACCAATTATCTGCTGGTGATGGCAACTTGGTTGTCGAAATATCTATACAGAATACGAAAATTATTGTGGAAAGGGGTTAGCTTTAATTGATTAACAGAAATACTTTGAAAATTGTCGCTATACACATTCATTAGGGTTACATATGAATATCGTAGAATGGACTTCATCTCACTGAAGCATATTAACTTCTTGATCGAACCAAACAAAAATATTTGCGCTTACGACGTAGAAACGTTGGTAAAATGTTTGAAATTACGCAAAACGAGACTCATGAATTTATTCGCCAATGAAGCAATACTATTAATAATTAATATGTATTTTATATATTTACTAAAAATCCTTATCGCTGTGGTGGTGTTGGATTA
>JAVIWB010002526.1:0-32643 GCA_031893035.1 Dermolepida albohirtum
GAGCGACACTTAAATAAATAATATCAACAGAAAAACAAAAATATTTTTTAGTTCATTGCCAATGCTACCTTGAGTAATCGAGAAAATTGTTGAAATTTTCATAATTCGTGAAAACGAATAAAATACATCCCTTCCGATTTTAAAAATTTCACGTTCAATAAAATAGACTATTTAAAAAAGCTGGTCAACATTTACGAAATGTGTAATAAAATTATTTGTTGTGAAGTGATTGTACATTATTACTGCTAAACTTCATTTTGTGTGATGGAAATATGAGTGTAACATACACTAACTTGTTTTTAGGTTAAGTATTGTTTACATAATATTAAAATGCAATGATAACTTACAACACTACCTATTTAATAAAAAAATTGCAACAAATATTCGTAATGTCCTTCATATTCTAAGCAAGGTGAAAAACGATTATAAAATGTTTGAACAGTATTACTGAAGGAATCGAGAATTCATTCACAAGTAGTGGGTATACGGTTTCTAATTATTTTACAATATTTATTTGAATATTGTTGTAAATTTTGAATTTAAAATAGCCCCAAAAAGAAATCGGGTGGGACGTGTAGATTTAACGAAGACGGCCAAGTCATTTAACCATAATATTTCGCTAAGATAACTTGCAACGAATACTACATAGCACGGCGGAGCTCCATACATTTAAAATCATGTGGTACCATTAGTCAAATTTTGTATTTGTAAGACAATATGTGTTCAGATATGTTCTAAAAACTTATTCGCAAATTGTCATCACTATAGGACGAACTGATAAACACTGCTAATTATTCCAACCTAAACATTGAGGCTTTTGTTGTATTGAGTGTTGGCTATATTTTTTAGGTGATAGTAGGTACGCGACCAATACTTGTTGGAATAACAAAAGAATAGGATACGGAAAATTGAAATTGGATAAAGTAATTGGAACTAACAGATAGCTTTAAAGGCTTACCGAGCTATTTAAAGAAAACGACTTCATCTGTAAAAACTATTTCTCTTAAAATGTCATTTTCATTTGTTAAATGAAAGGTAGTTCCATAAAGTTTTCTTGTCTTAATTTCATCATTTTAATAAAGAAGCTGATTATTAAAAATAACGTTTGTATTTGACACTTTGAAAAATATACAAACATGAAGACAGCGTTACTCGCCACTTGCATTTGAAAAGCAATACGCCTAAGCGAAGTCGTATCAGTTTGATTGACGATGAACATTTGAGGCGGTTAAAAACTGTAATGACTGCCGATAACATGAGAAAAGTTAACCAAAAAATGCTAGACAATTATCAAATTAAAGTTAAAAAGATGAAAGCAAAGGCTATGAGCATCTCGAAAGAACGTGTTTGTCATGTATATGTATATATATATTACTTACTGAAAGTTTGGGTGTGAAAAGCGTTGATCACCGTATTTGCTCACTCAGAATCAAAAAACGCATACGAATGAATTTTTCCATGGTGAAAAAACTCCTCACGCGGTGCAAGGAACCATAATCGAATTCACAAAGTGGATCATTACAACCAATAAAACGTTGAGGAAGGCCAAATGTAACTAAGCAGTTTAAAAAGTCAAAACGAAAAGGCGCCTAAGCTTTCAGCCAGAGCTGAATGGAGGCCGTCGAAAGCGTTTTGACAAAGGCGGGACTACATGGGCGTATTGCGGCTCGAAAACCATTATTGAATCCACGAAATCGTAAAAAACGGTTACAATGGACCCAGGACCATCAACACTGGGACATGGAAATGTGGAAGCAGGTGTTATGGACAGATGAGTCAAAGTTCCAAGTGTTTGGTAGTAATCGACGAGTTTTCGTTCGAAGACAAGTGGGTGAAAGGATATTCCCGAATGTGTAGTGCCAATTGTTAAACACGGGGGAGATCTTGTTTGGGGATCCTTTTCCTTTGATGGTGTCGGAGATTTGTACCGTATTGAAGGCATTTTAAAAAAAAGAGGGGTATCTGAAGATTTTGGAGGAACATGCAATTCCGTCTGGATTAAGGTTAATTGGTGAAGGTTTTCACCTACAACAGGATAATGATCCCAAACACACTTCCCAACTTTGTAAAAACTATGTGAATCAAAAATAGGAGGAAGGGGTGCTGATAAATATGATTTGGCCACCACAATCACCCAATCTCAACCCTATAGAATTACTGTGGGATGAATTAGATAAAAACGTGAGGGAAAGCTGTCCACAATCGCAGAAACAGCTTTGGGAGCAACTTACAAGGGTGTGAAATAATTTACCAATGGATACGCTCCAGAAACTTGTATTGCGGTTGCCTAATATTTGTAAAGAAATCATTAAGCGCAGAAGTGGATATAGTATATATAAGAAATATATGTTGAAATTATTTTATATAAGGAAAATATATATAGTTTTGTATATATCACTAATGTGTTTTTTTTAAATTTGTGTACTGATATACTTATGGTCTGTAGTGTATATATATGTATATATACATATATACATATATATATATATATATATATATATATATATATATACATACATACATATAGATATACCACCAGATGTTGCCCCCAACGAGTTTTCTGTCTCCTAGACTAAATGATTCGCTTGGAGGACAAAGATTTTCATCAAATGAAGAGTCCACTACATTCGTAAATGCCTATTTTGCTGAACAAGATGACATCAACTATTTGAATTAAAGAGATGGGAGCGTCGCTGAGAAAAGCGTATAAACTTATAGAGAGATGTTGACATGAAAAATATTCGCTGAAGGTTGATATGTATAAAAAAAAATAGTTGTTTCAGACTTAAGTTGGAAACTTTTCAGACTACCCTCGTATTAAATTCTTAGCTACTAAATATAGGGATGTGATATTCTTTTCATTAATTTAACAAACAAAAAAATTAAATTAATTAATAAGAATTAATTAAAAGTTAATATGTAAATTACTATTCTTTTAATAAATTATTCACGTCATTTAATTAACAATCACAATTCGTTTGTTTGCTCCATTAGATACACTGACATGTCTTTTTTTTCTATGTTGATCATTGATAATATTCACACACAGATATAAAAAGTATGTATAAAGATACATCTTCTAATTTTAGGTTATGGTTGCTGAATAGCTTTCCTTTTCATGTTTTATTATTAAGTTTTTATTATATGTAAACTGTTAAAGCAATTAGTTTACAATAATAAACTATGTCAACACATGCATTCATTTCACATTGAAAGTAATTTTATATTATCTCAACTGGAAAACAACTGTCGTATAAAAAATGCAATTTCCTTGTTTGGAACACAAGCCTATCATTTGTCATGTCGTTCATTCATGACTGAGTGCAAAGAAGCATCGACAACCATAGAAAAAAAATAAATTATAACACCGGAAAAGAGTACAATGACATTTTATTTCCCACAATGCATTGTATGCACATGTTACGCATATAAAAAATAGCGCAAATTAAAATAAATAACACAAAATATTACACAAACACACAACCTACATAAAAAGAAACAACTCGACAATTTACCTCGCTTGTTATGAATCTCCACACATTCCTGACGTGTTTAATTTAGATTAAGTAGGCAACAACAATTTTATAATACGCATACACAAACACAAACAATACTTTACGGGTTTCGAGACACTCTCACTCACACAGGCGTCGGTATCTTTCCTCTTCGTCACTCTAGTCAAGAAAGAGTACGACACGCACATAAATTGACAAGTAGGTATAATTGTACTGTGATAATGAAATTTTAACAATTGTTTTCGAATATGTGACGTATGTGAAAAAAAGCAAAAAAAAGCATGCGGTCACTGCGACCTGAAATGTGAAATACTGCGATTCGAGAGACGTAGACGGATCGGACGAACGGGACTCTCACTCTGGGAGTATGGAAGTGTATTTGGTTTGGATCGTAGGTGGCCGACTGGAACAGTTGACTAACCCAGCCTCCTAACTTATTTCTTTTTGGTTTGGTTGCGGTCCATCTGGAGTACAGTGGCGTTACAATTACTCACGCTTATTGCCTTCCTTCTTCATTCTCGTAAATCCGCTTTTAATAGCCTTGTTAATGTTTATGCTTTTATTTCTGTGCAAAATTTACTTATTCACAATGTCAGGATTAAAATAACTTTAATGTTTAACTGCTGATATTGTAGAATCATAATCGTGAGAAATATAAAAGCAGTATTTCAATTTAGAATAGGGCAATTATCAGTGAATCAGACAATAAAATGAAATTTTTACATAAATTAAAAAAACAATATTTATTAATATACGAACGACTTATATAGATTATATAGATTCTGAGAAAATTACTAGTACTGTTATGCTAAGATTTTACTGATAGTAATCAAGTTCTAAATAAATCGTGGAAAAAACAAAATGTGAAAATAAAGAACGTTGTTTCAAAAGATTTTCATCTCTCGATATTAAATATTTCAGTGAACTACTATTTAAATATTTAATACTTCAGAAAAGTTAGTATTTTCTTGATGTATAAATGCTATTCAATATACTCCCTCTACCCCTTCTCAGTGACGGTTAAATACCAATACTACTTTCTAAGACGAGTTCGTACATCCCACTTTCAAATACATGTAAACTTTTCACATTAGTTGTATTTACATACTTGAAAGTGAAAATGTACACATTCATCTTAGAAGTTAGTAAAGACTTTTGGTCATGATCAGTGGGAAACATTTGTTTTTCCATAGACTGTACGTTGCTCAAAATAAGTAAATATTGCAAACAGCATTTAAATTAATAGCACTAATGACAACGTGAAGATTTATTATTTTGATTTACAAGTCAAAAAAACAGATGAATTGAAAAAAATTGAAATTAGAAAATTAAATTAAATTATGATATTTACAAAAAATATATACTGTTTCCTAATTTGGTACGTAGACTTCCGCGGTCGTGGTCCATGCTATCTGCTTCTGGGTTTCCGGGCTGGAACCGCGTCACTAGTATAAAACGTCGGCAGATATACTAATGACGCGGTTCCAGCCCGGAAACCCAGAAGCAGATAGCATATACTGTTTCCATTCTTAGGAAATTTTTGTTCAAGTCGTCTACACAGTCTACACTGTTTCGTACTGAATCTGAATTACCAGAAAATAAAATCCAACTTTGAAGTGCCTAATTGTTCAAATTTCAAATGTCTAGTAGCGGCAGAGGCAAATCCCAACTATAAAATGTTACAATATAGAATATTTATAATTTTTGAACACCTAATCCGTAGTTACGAAGTATCATTTCATTGCGTACTATCCTTCCATTAGATCTTATTCCATCTGAATTGCTTCAAATAAGCTCCTGTATAGATTCAGGGAGATAATTTCATTGTGCAGCGATCTACGTAAGAAATATAAATGTATTTAATTTAAATTATGGAGCGCTTGTAATCCTGGGTGTATTTGTCAATAAGTAAAGGCATCATCTTTATAGGCACAGTTAGTCAAAGACCATTAACATTATTTACGTACAAACTGATGATGTCGAGACTCCCTCTACTATTCTACTTTTCTTACTTCCCGTCTGAACTAAGTTTTTTATTTCCTTTTCTGCTTTTGGCCGTTCCTTTAGCTTAATACAAAACTTTTGCTCGTCTCATTCTATCTTTTTTTACAGAATTATCCCATTTTATATTCTCTTGGACTATACATTATGCCTTCTACCATTCTTTTTGAGTATCCCATTCTATCTTTGCTTCTATGGTAATTTATTTACGTTTTCTTACAGCGTAAAATATTTTTTGCAGAAATTATTCTTCTATTAATATCTTCTTTGATGCATGCTTTACTATCGTTTACATTTTCCAGATATATAATCGTTCGTTGTCGATAGTAATTCTAATTCGTACTTCTTGTTAAAATACAATGCCCAAGCATAGTTAAATTGATTACTTCATAATTTTTGGAACGTGTTTACATAATATTCTACTTAGTATTTCAACTAAAATATAATTGGGTACTTACGAGAAGTAATCTTATAAATTATAAAAATATAAATGAAATTTAAAGCATGTTGATTATCATAAATTGAGATATTAACAAACCATTTGCGCATGACTAATTTCACATAGAAATTTATGCAAAATAGTAGAAATAAATGGTAAGAAAAATATATTACATACATATGAAGAAAACGCAAAAATATTAATACAAGATACTTTTACTTTCCAAAAGGATATTATTTAATTAAAAGAAATAGAAACATCTGTAAAGCTCTTTAGACTTCTTCCGCTTTTAATTTTATTTTTTTAAGATGCCAATAAATCCAATATTTATTAATCCTTTTTACCAAAGACTTCGGATTCTTATCATGAACATAAATCCAACGACTATGTATTTTATATTTTAAATAATTAAAAAAGGAATATCCTCATAACATAAATCTCTTCTCCCCATACTGCGCCATTTTTATTTGTTATTTGATATGAAATTCGCTATTAACAGAGTACATTTTATTACGGATATTATAATCTAAATAATCAGTTTAGACTTCATTGATCCATAGTGTATTTCATCATTTAGAAGACTGCTAAATCTTTGTGTTCGTTTGTAACGATCAATTGTTTTCTAAAATGTGAATTGAAAATCTAAAATATACAGTACATACTAATTTTTTTGGACAACAGAAACACTAACTTGACTTAATTGTCACCTGTCAGTAGAAGTAATAGAGTGTTGCTCTTTTAGTTATCGAGTCTCAACCCTGCTATGTTTTCCTTTACTAATTCGAGTTAGAAGTCTTTGGCCCGCGCAAAACACTGCCCATGAAAACACTAATAAAGTAACAAATTTATTACGGAAACGATCGATTATTTCCACAAAATGATTAAAGATGCTAAAAAGGTTACAGAAAAACTCAAGGATGGAAAAACTTTTCGAAATATGACTTAAATAGTGGAACGATTAATTAGAAATATACTTTTATGTCTACAAAAGATTGAAACTTTCCGTAAATAATCCAATCAACAATAAAAAGAAGACAAAGAAGGTTAATTATACGGTAAAAGTCCAAAACAAGAACACCATTATTAATATTAGAAAATATGCAAAACCGAATTCAATTTAAACACAAAAACTCAATTGTGTGATTTTCACAAAATATCTTTATTGAAAAAGCGTAACAATTGTTTCGTCAGCACTGTGACTTCTTCAGACTCAAATGTAAATGTAACACAAACGGAATATATTCTAGTCAATTAAACTATTTTCAGAGTAGAGGGTGATATACATACAATTACAATGAAATAAGTTTTAATATGACAATTGCTCGAATCTACTTGGTCATTTATATTAATTACACAATTATTATTATTACATTTTTTATGTTTGTTTCAATTAATGATAACTTTAACCCTTTATTTTCCAAATGTAAAATGGTGAACTCTGGAAGATCTATGGAAGGAAGGGTATCATAATACAAAAGAAGTTTTAATTAAAACAAAAATGATTCCAACTATGCAATAAATTTAAATAACTGTAATCATTCTTTTGATTACAATTATTTAAATGTATTGCATAGTTGGAATCATTTTTGTTATAATTAAAACTTCTTTTGTGTTATGATACCCTTCTTTCCATAGATCTTCCAGTTTGACCGATATTTATCTTAGAGCAATCACCACAAGAAAGCTTATAGACTCACTATTTGTTGGATTTATTTCGTCTTCGTTATTTTTAATAAATTTTCCTAACGTACTGTTAGTTTGAAGAACAATATCTACATCATGCTTTTTAAGTAATTTATTTGTTAGATTGTGGGCCCGTGTAACTCAACAGATTATACTTGTTTAGTGTAGTGTTTTCTTAGTAAGATATCTAGCTTACATCAGATACTTGTTACAAAAATTCATACATTTTGACATTTGTTTTACCAAACAAGTGACAAAATGAAAAAAACATTGAACAGTTTGATTACAGGATAATTTAAAGATTTTGCTTTATTTTCGACTAAAAAAAAAGTGAAAAGGTGTACACCAGCGATTTAAAAAGTACCTTTGAAAATGACGCATCAGCAAGAACAACTGTATTTCGGTAGTACCAAGAACTTAAATGTGGTCGTAGTAGCCTTAGTGATGAATTTCGTAAAAGTCGACCAGCACTATCGAAATGGGCAAAACACATTGATGTTGTTCGATAAATGATAATGGCAGATCGTCATGTAAAATATAGTGAAATTGTGTCACACTCGGGTATCGACATGAAACAAATTAATTAAATTTTAGATTATCATATGAAGGATAAAAATAAACTTGTGTTAAATGGCAGCAAGAAATGCTAAAACTATTTCCCTCAGAAACATCAAATTTGGTATTCGACATCGTTGGTGGTGATGAAATTGCGATATACGCACATGAACATGAAAAGAAACAGTAATCAACTGTTGAGGTACTCCAAGGTGAATCAAATTCAACAAAAGTTACCCGTTACCGTAATGATGCCACGAGAATGATTGCTTGCGTTTTATTTTAAAAACTGAACTTATGGAGACTATTTCTTTAGATGATTGTAGAACTGCGAATGCAGCATGGTATACATCCTCTGTTTACCGCAAGTGTTTTCTGTAATGCGAAATAGAGATAGTAAACGTCATGTTACTCTGCATCAGGACAATGCAAGCTCTCACATCGTATAGAAAACAACGAATTATTTAACCAGTCAAAAGAATGAATTAATGGCTTATCCTCTATACATACTGATTTAAGTCCTAATGACTTCCTTACATTTTTAAAAATCACAAGTCAATTATTGGTCAACTATTTTCAACATCAACAATATCTTTTGAGTGGATCATCTTCCGAATGGAAAAAAATGCTTTGCGAATAAACCACCCATTTATTCGCATGAAAAAATGTATAAATTGTAAAGGGGAATATTCTGAAAAGCAATAAAGTAATTTTTTTTAATTCTAAACATTTTTGTTTTCTTCTATCCCGAAATTTTAGTAGCAGTCCTCGTATTATAAAGTATGTTACATCTAAATAGGATATATTTAAAATTTTTATTTATGCGATGAATAAATAATTTTATTTGCAACAAATATTTGTTTTTCTTAATTTACGAATGAAAGTGAAGCAAATTTAAGTTACTGGTTTCGTCTTGTCATTTTCCATGTACTATTTTGCGTTCCAAAATTGTACTTATACGTGGATTTCTAAATCTTTTTAGTACACAAATATAATGTATTAGATACTAACATACTAACATGTTTGCGTATATTATGGATCACAGTAAGTTCAGCAAACACATGTAATTGTTTCAAATGGTGTCTAAATAACTGATATATCAAATAACATTTGCCACGACTGAATTCCTGATGAATTCATCACGATATTTTATCAGTGTTCTTTGAAATTTCGACTACGTCAAATACAGAAACATTAATTCATCAAAATAGAAACAACTCATATTACGGATTTCTCTTAGTTCGAATCGAACAAATAATCATAAAAATCACGTTACACGCCTCTGGTATCGAAACTACATGCTAACGAGATATCTTTTTCTTTTTAAACTCTCACCAACTCGCTCTAACCCACAGAGACCCATTATCTCAAATCTCTCAATAAGACCCGGCATTCCACGGCAGGACCTGCCAAACAGCCGTGTAAACATACGATTACTGCCTGGCTTCGTCTAGTTTCACGCTCTTACAAGTATACAGAACCATTTTTCATCCCACTTCTCGCAGAACATTATAATATGTAAAGAAAGAAAGGTGAGATTCGTGCATATATAAAAAAAGGAAAAAAAAACAAAAATTTAAAAGAAAAAAACTTGCATCTGAATCTGCCTGTGTATGCTTAGTATGTGACCATTTTTTTCTTTCGAAGTTGAGCTTTAGGATACAAGATTGTTTAAGAAAGAGAGGGACTTTACGCTACAGTTTGTTTACTTAATACACACTTAACAAGGTGATGGTGATGTTTTTTTTTCTTTTACCCGAACCGTAACTCAAGTTAAAATGGCCCGTGAATTGGTAGGGTCTAACACGATGACCGTACTGTAGTGATTTGTACACATATATATTTTGTCTATCTACAACATTGATCTGACCGGACCCTATAGACTGAATACAAATTATCTTTTAATAATTTTGATTGTCGGCTTTCTTCTGCCAAATAATCATAGCCGGCATCCCATTCTATCAAGTTTGTTAATCAAAAAACTCGCGGAGATGAAGTGACCAAGAAAATATCAATTAAGTTTCAGGAGGTATTGGATTTCTTCTAAAAAAAAAAAAAACGTTTATAAATGTAAAAATGTATAAATCAAATTAAATTAGAGACTGGGGTTTTTATCAACTTTTGTACATCAAACATTTAGTTAATTTGGAAATACACAGAATGTAAAATCTATTTACAAATTTTCAATATGAAAAAAAGTACATATGCTATTGCAAAATACAGATTTGCGAAATTGTCTGAACAGCTTTTAAAAAACTATTTTTTGCTGTAAAATGTCCAATAAAATACACTATAATTATGATAAGATATATTTAGATAAAATTACTTATTGCTGATGCTAGCTTCTATTTTAGTTTCAGTGTAAATGAGTTTCCATTTAACAACCTTTCACTCACTTAACAATTGTTATTTAAAGATTTATTTAATTAAAAATTAACACAATAAAAAATAGAATGAAAAGTAAATAAACATTATCATTTTCGAAGATAATTGACTCTATTATTCCACAACAAACAATGAGTTTTTTTGAGAAATTTAATACATTAACATAGAACAGAATGATTAAATTAATTGAAACAGAATTATTGGAATATGTGTATGGTTAGAAGGGTAGACAAGGGACGATAATCTTCTTCGACCTGAATTTTAAGCCTTTGATTTTTAAATTTAGCTTTTATAACAGAAAAACCGCACAATATATACAGTACCGTTCAAGGGAATTAGAGCCATCATATGAATTTTACTTTGAGTAATGGATTAAACAACATAACTTCTCAGGTAAGGTAAACAATATTTATTGACACAGATTTAGTTAATCCACTCTTCGTTTTAATTACTGCAGCGATCGTTTTCGGTATACATGGCACTGCTATTTCCTTGGAATCTGGAATATTACTCCAGGAATTCTCCACATTGTGTGCCCTGTCTCTAGGATTATCAACACAATCGAAAAGATACTAGAACAACTAACTAGATATTTTCTTTATTGAATATTTAATATCGGGTTTAGAAACCAATAAATAATATATAAATTCCTTCTTTGTACAACCGCGACTTTTATATTCTTTCAGATATGTATGTTGTCTCCTTGTAGACTGCATAACACTTCTCTAAGAGGTTGCTGACGCGTTTTGTGCTTTTTCTAATCTCTTGGCAACAAATATGCCTGGTCAATGTGAAGGTTAAGTTTTCTTTAATTAATTTCGTTATTCTACCCACAGTGTGACGGGGAACATATTTTATCCCTGCTATTTCCCGATGAAAAAAGCTTCCAGTTTACAATAAAGTCTCTGTTGCGATATTTTTTCCATTTGAAATGTCATTACGTTTTCCCGTTATTCAAAATTTAACACTGTACTCACAACACTCACAAAAATGTTTGTTAATTCTTAATATGTCATAAAACATATAAAATAATAAATATTTAACGAATATCAAACTGTTATAACACACTTAATACTTGCAACGATAGACACAAAGTGATGAAAAGCAGGTAAAAGTATCCCATCAAATTAATCGTAAATGCTGTGTAAAAACTGTTAACAAGGGATACCTGGTAATGGTTAAGAATTTTATACCCTATGTCTAGGATCATCACTAACATAATAGAGAAGGTATTAGAACAATTTATTAGATATCTTCTTTACTTAATATACAATTTCTACTATATACAGACATCTAAAAACTGTAAGTAGCTCTAATTCGGTTGCATGGTACTGTATTAGGGGCAAAATTGTAGGCTGAACATAATTGTTTCTTGGGAATAAAATTTAAGAGCTCCTTTAGGTGGAAGTTTATATTTGATTGAAATTTCTTAACATCCAGACATACACATTTTTTATGTATACAAGTGATTCGTCCATTATTATATCAGAAAAAAATCATAATCAATTCGAAACAAAAATCAGTCATTACTTAAATTAATTTTAAATGGTGCGAGGCAAACCAATTAATAATAAATCTTCATAAAACAGTAATACTTCAATTTACGTACAAACATAAAGAGATTGTGAATTTTTTGAAACTTTTTTTTAATTTAAACACGAAATTTATCATTGTTTTCAATTATAAACTTTATTCCTTTTTATTGGAAGTTTGGCCATTGGATAATAAAACATTTAATTTTTGGTGAAAACGTTTCGGGGAGCCCCCCCCCCTTTTTTTAGTTATTTATCTTTTTATCTTGCAATATTTTTTATAGTTACATATTTTTATTTGCGAGTAATAGCTTTTTTATATAAATACATATTTGTAATTGTTTACATTTTTTTTCTGTTTATTGTAAAATTTACAATCACAAAAACATTTTTAACATTAACAAACTTTGAACATGTGTTTGTATGAAGACTTGATATTGCCAATATTTTTTTAGTGTTTTTCGTAAGCATAATCTGTTACTTTCTTTTCTCTTGTTCATGTCAGGTATGTGTCTGTTTGTAAACTCACATTGACGAAACTTTTATATACAGAGAGATGCATACAAGTTATTTTCTAAGGAAATAAGTATCATTGTCATTGTAAATATAATAATTTTATCTGTCTGTAGTTGGTAACACAAAAATCTCTAAATTGAAACATTTTTATTTTTTTACATCGGTAACATTTCTTCATGTTGATGTATGAAGATTTTAAGTAAATAGGTTGATTATCAAATATAAATACGAGTATCAAAAATAAGCAGTATAAGTAATCTTACACAGATGCTAATCCAAGTAGTTTGTTCCCAACTAGGAACAGACGTTATTAATCATCCCGTTCCTATGTACATACATATTTAAAAGGACGATTTAACTGGAAGTAAGATTCTCAGGAAGAAAATTTCAATCTTGTGAAACCTGTCAGAAAAACATTTTTTGATACCATTTTCTATGGTAATATAAAATTTTATTAAATTATAAATGCAACAAACTTTGGGTAATAATTTGCTACTACTATATAGGCATCCAAGATGGTTTATACGTAGAATTGGGCATGTCCAAGCTGTCAGGAAATTTGGTTTGAATATATTTCAAGATTATAAATGCATTTGTGCGATCTATTCCTACAAAATACAATAATAATACTATTGCGCAAGCCTGTTTATTACTACAGTAATACCCAAGATATATGCACCCTTATAAACGACAGTAATAAAATGTGTGAACCTGTGAATAATATTCAATTTTCTTTTATCTTTGTACCTCTTCTTGTTAGGAAGTGTGCCAGAGTATTTCAATAAAACTACTGTGAATTCTAGACGTACATGGTTCGAATTTATGGGTAAAATTGTAAGTTTCAAATTGTTTGCGAGGAAAACAAGATATTATTAGGGAGAAAAATGAAAATAAAAATCTAAAGCAGTATAGAATGTCCTAAAACACATACGTATTCGTAAAAATTGGCAGAAGAATGCAAAACTACATACTACTAAGTGATAAAAGCTTGTATTTACAGCAAGAGAAAGAATATCAAAGCTAGACAAAATATTGAATGAAAAATGTTTTATAAAGTCTAATAAACATTTTATATTAGAAACATCTGTAAAAATTTTACTCTTTCCAGTCAATTTTGAACAAATGATAAAATCACAAGGTGGCTCTAATTCAATTATCAACCATTTTATACGTAGACTTGGGCATGTCCAAGCTGTCGGGAAAGTAGGTGTTGCGAATCTTGAATACTGATCAAAAATGTGAAAGAATACGAACATCAAGCGATGATTTGAAGCTGTTCAGTCAAAATCAAGCTTTGTGAAGATTTAAGATTCAAGAGAGATTCATAGACATGCAAGTTGGTAACGAATACTAGTTTAATAGCACTTTCTGAAAAAGACTTTGAATGACACAACAACGCACCTTTTTCACGCGGGTTAGGTTGTTCACGAAATATTGAATCAATTAAGATTTCAAATTATGTCTCAGTCGTTCGATTAGTCAAATCTAACCTCAAGTGAGTTCAATTTAATTCCCAAATTCAAACTTGTGTTTGCTGGAAAGAAATTTCAGTCCATAAAGAACTTAATGCAGCAACGAAGCAATACTTTGAGAATGTTGGAAAAGATTCATTACAAAAATAGCACAATGGTATTTCAGCATTGTAGCTGTATATGCTAAAAAATAATATTAAAATAATAATATCCTAACTAATTTGCTTCATTTCGAGTTCCACTTTCCCTAAGATCATTCTCGTAAAGGAGTATTTTAAATGATACTGACTGTACACCAGTTATGTAGTAAGTTATAGCAAAATGAGACTCTTTATAAAACACCTACATCAAGACATTATAATTTAATTATACATTACAAAAGATAATATTATTTTCAATGGGTTATTGTTTCTTAAATTGATATTGGATCGACGTAGAGAAAAGAAACAACGATGCAAAATTTATATTTTACGGCTTATCCTGTGCGCTGGTGAACTGTCGTCACTCGATTCAAGTAGCCACGAAAACTGAGTCCAGTAATTTCCGATAAATCCGTGTCAAATCTTAAATTTTACATCACGGAAGCATGACATGCGAATGGAGCGATTTTTTTTTGTTAGTCTGATCAAAGTTCCCGACACTTTGTAAATATGGTGTCCCGATTCACTATTCTATAATGAAACGGAAATTATAAATAGCTTATTATGGCGCAGTACTAATTTGATTACGTCATATAATTATGGTGACCATTTTTTTACTCAACAAAAACAACAGTTAGACAGAAGTGGTTTTAATTTTTTAATGAAGACTTTTTCATTGTATGGCCTTATACTACTTACTGTGTAAACAGTATATACAGTTCTTTAATAACGACACCAGTTATACAAAACACAATTCTTCAATATAAAAGCATTAAATTTCCCAAGATCACATCACAAGTATCATGTTAATGCAAAAATATGAGACACAGTAGTGGATTTTTATAGGTTCGGATATTTCACAAAATGTTTACAGTTTCCTGGAAATACGTAGACATTGATAGCAAATTCATAATAATTTAAAAACGTAAAAATTACTTTTATATCATATCTGCTTTGCATTTGTTCGCGATAAGGTAATACGCATAACGTGAATTTTTTTATTCATATAAATATTTCACCTGACAAGCGAGGTATGCCAACAAACTAAATTATAATATGTTTTGAAATACACTGTCGGCCATGAAACTTAGGACAACTACTAGAATTTTAAACACTCGAATTTTTTCAATGCTCAAGTGTTACGTAAAAACTTGTACACTACAATTGGGATAACATTTATGTACTTAAGACGGAAATCCTTATTAGAATAAATGTAGTAAAGAGAAATTTCAATTTATCCTAATAGCAGGTAATAAAATCGTTAGAAACGATATTTAATGGATACATTAGAGGGAACGGGTCTACGGCGTCGTAAAATTTTGGCTGCGTGTCTCTGATCATAATACAGAGTAATTCTTATCATATTGTCTATGAATCAGTCTGTTAGTAAACCAGGTTCTATACGGAATGTTCGGTTGCGGTATTTGTGGAAATAACATTTTAAAAAATGCCGAAAAAAGCCTATAACTTAAGAAAAGCGATCAGCTATTCTCACATTACACAAAGAAGGATATTCTGTGCGTGTGATAGCGGAAAAATTACAGGTAACAAAATCAACTGTGCCAACTATACCATTCGCCGCTACCGAACCACAGGGACAATAAAATACGGTAATCGCTCAGGTCGGTCAAGAATGACAATGCCTGTGAAAAATTAATGTTCACTGAAATCGCTGCAGAAATCAACATAGGACGCAAACGACCGATCTATAACCACCACAAAACGTCGCGTAAGAGAAACGTGTCTCTACGGTCATGTTGCGCTAAGAAAACCGATGCTGCGTCGTGGGAATCGACAAAAACGACTACAGTGGGTCGAAAATTATAGGAAATGGGACAGAAGAAATTTGGAATGATGTTCTTTGATCTGACGAATCCAAGTTCAAAGTCTTCGGTCAGAAGGCAGAGTTTTTCCAAGACGAACGGATGTGGTTATGTAATACTTTGGAGTTGTTTAATAGTGCGGCGACCCGACATCTAGTCAAAATCGACAGTATGCGTAAATAATATAGATGGATGCTGGATTGCGGTTAATTGTGAAGGACGTTGTGTTTGCGCATGATAACCCCAAACATACAGTATGAATTTGTAAAGATTATCTAACATCCCAAGCAGAAGAGAACGTTCTACAAATTATGCCTTGACCCCCGTAGAGTCAAAGGAGACTATTTCAATGAGCAACAGATATAGAGGAATATTTTAATCAGAACGATGTTTTATTTTTTTTGTTATTTTTTTTCATTGTTTGTTTTTGTTTTTATTTCTAACAATAAATTTTTATTTTACTTTGCATTATTATCTTTGTTATTTACATTTGCAATAATTCATTAGTTGTCCTAACTTTTATGGCTGGTAATGTATGTAGATTTCTACTGCTTTCCTCGATACATTCTATATACCGGATGGTCCACCTAAAATGTCTACCTTAGCAACAATATGAATTTTACATTCAGCATGACGTCACACCGTCAACATGCGTCTCCTTAAATGGAAAATGTGCACAATTGTATTGAAACGGCATACAATTTCTAAGCGCACTCAAGTTTGCTCCTGATAAACATGTTGTATAGACTTTAGAGCTAAAGTGTTGTTAAAATGTACGATTTTATAGAAATCCTGCAGCGCTATACTATACATTATGTGTCTCATGTATTGAAGGCGAGAGCCAAAAAAATACTCCCAAATTCCTTATCTCCGTCCTCCCCCAGTAAAATTTTATTTAAAGCATAGATAAACTTTAACGGAATAAACTATCTAAGATATGTGACGACTAAACACTTTTCAAGACTTAAGGTGATTCTACTGCCAATACACCAGTTATAGGTGCATAACTTTTTTCGCATATTCAAGCAATTTTTCAAGTTGAATATCTCTTACGTATATAAATTTTGAAGAACAACAGACCCAGGATTTTATCCCTGGGGAACACCAGATGCCGTAGTAAATGGTTTGGAGCAGTAACCATTGTACGTTATTAGAACACCGCCTCAGGTACGGCAACACAAATTTTGACAGAAAAACCCTTTACGTCAAGTTTAGTCAACTTATCATGGTCTACTTAAGAGCGACGATCGAGTGCTTCAGCAATATATTATATACTAATAATAAACCCATGACGTTGAATCGCCATATATATATATATATATATATATATATATATATATATATATATTATGTTATTATATATTTGCTGGTAACAAGATGCTCGAAAAGTTACTGAGGATTTTAGTTGGCCTATAATTATAAATATTTGAAAAATCTTTTTTTTAAACCAAGCGTTATTCTGCCGACTTTCCACATTTATGTGAAGGAAGACGTTTCAAGAGATAAATTATAAAATAAAGTAAGAATTAAAAGAATTAAATTTAATTTTACGAACATTTGTTAAGGAAATAAATTAAAATTTCTACTCGCTTGAAAAAAAATTAAATCGCTATAAAAGTAAAAGTTTAGTTTTGATATTTAAATTACATGATATTTATATTAAAGCATTTATTTTTAAGTTGAATTTGATGGAGCCTGTGGTGGATTAACTTAATCACTAAGGTTGATATATAACCCCTTCCACATTAACTTTCGTATTTCTGTATACGCATTTCGACAACTAAGTTGTCATCATCAGCAGATAATTGCAAAGTGTCGCGCCTGGTAATCCACGGCGAAAAATAGAACCAATGAGAACCAATCGCGTACGGAATTTATTTTCGTACGGAGTTAAGCGTATATAGAATTTGGTACCGTTGAGAACCAAAATGTACACTGTGTGTACATTTTGATTCTCAACGGTACGGATCGCGTACGGAGTTTGTTTTCGTATGGGTAGTTTTCGTCGTGGTTTATCAGGTGCGACACTTTGCAATTATCTGCTGATGATAACAACATAGTTGTCGAAATTCGTATACAGAATTACGAAAGTTAATGTGGAAAGGGATTATATATCAACCTTAGTGATTTAAAAAAAACATTTATTTTTATTTGAAACTTGTACATATGCAATAAATGTCGTGCTCTTGTATTCAAAATGCGCCTGAATTCTAATAAAACTTGGATATCAACCTAAAACAACATTTCTAGAATTTGTGAAGCAAATTGCAAAAACATGAAACTAGTCAATACGCCAATTAGTAAATGAAAATTAGTATTTCCTGACACTCGTTATTTCATCCAACAAAATGTAGAAATGTGCAACGTGTCATGTTTCAAAACGTTTATAGATGGATGATGAAAAATTACATTTCAAGGTGCCTTAATGAGACCAATTTATTTAATCATATTCTATGCATTATTACCAGACACAATATTATTAATACACACTGTAATGGTTATGTAATGACACATAAATGTTCATCCATTTTGTATATAACTGAATGGCCGTAATTGATATATAATAAAATTCTTAAAAGGAATCGGTAACCATAAATTAATATGCAATGAAAATTATATTTATGCATAAGGGAAAAAAGGCAAGCGGCCATTTATCCTATGAAATAGTAATATACGAGGGTAGCTATTTATATTTCGAGAACTGGCTGCACTGTTAGTGTTGTCTCCCATCTGATGATTGCATCGTGAAGTCGCTATTTCTATTGTTGACAGTAACTTGAAAATTTTATGTCAGCGAAAAAAATGGAATTAACTCGCGAACATTTTCGTGCAATTATTTTCCATAACTTTCGGCGTGGATTATCTAAACAAGAATACATCGATGAGCTAAATTCTTCAAATGGTGATGAAGCACCATCGGAAACTACAGTATATCGTTGGTATAGTGAATTCACACTTGGACGGCGTTCTTTGGACGACGAATTTCGTGAAGGTCGTCCCACAAATGTTGTATCGTAAATCATTAATGCAGTGTCTGAAATGATGATGCAAGACCGTCATGTGACATACCGTGAAATCAAGACATGTCTAGGTATTAGTAACACCAGCGCAGATTCTGCATGAACATTTAGCCGTTAAGAAGCTATGTTCACGTTGGGTACCACATAATTTGACAACCGCTCAAAAAAGGACAGATTGGTGCCAAGAAATGCACAAAAAATACAATGGCGGTGCTTTAAATATGATTTATAAAGCATTCACAGGTGATGAATCTTAGATCTATACGTATGAGCCCGATAGTAAATAGCAGTCGACTGTGTGGGTATTCCAAGATGAGCCAAAGCCAAAAAAGTTGTTCGCGCTCGAAGCACATTAAAACAAATGGTCGCCTGTTTTTTCGGAAAAACCGGTCACGTTGCAACCGTGCCTTTAGAGAGTTGTAGAACGGCCAATTCCGAATGGTACACTACTATTTGTTTGCCAAAAGTTTTTGAAGAAATAAGGAAAACGAACCGAAAACGACAGATCATTCTCCACCATAACAATGCAAGCTCTCACAGGCCGGTTCAAACAATTGAATATTCGACCGAGCAAAACATTGGATTGATAAGCCATCCGCCGTACAGTCCTGATCCAGCACCCTGTGGTTTCTTTTTGTTCCCACACGTGAAGAATAAACGTTCTGGTCAACGGTTTTTTACGCCGGAAGAGGCAGTTGAGGCATTCAAAACTCATATTTTGGGGATACCGCCTTCACAGTGGCAGCAATGCTTTTCGGATTGGTTTAAACAAATGCAAAAGTGCATTGATTTTCAAAGAGAATATTTTGAAAAACAATAAAACTATTTTCGATAATGAAAATTTTGTTTTGTTTGCTATTCCCGAAATATAAATGGCTACCCTCGTACAATACAGTCGAAGAGGCTAGATGAACTGCTTATTGCACATACGTTGGTGTTCGATACATATATCCGCAATAGAATTTCACCCCACCAATTCTATTTTAGCGTCTCTTACGCTTAAATATTACTACTAAGTGGGTTGGGACATTTCTGGAAGTTATATAAAAAACATATTACGTCTATCGTGGCGTCTAACATCAATACACTTTTGTATTTTTCCATTCAGCTGCTTCAAGCGACGAAAGTCGCTCACTGCGCATTTTTTCTTTTCATCATCAAGGCAATAAGTCAGGTGAATATGAATAATGAGATATTGGTTCGACATTTTTACTGGTTAAAAAGTCAAGGATTTAGTGTGTCGAGGGAGAGCTGCCATTGTCATGGTGACTAATTTGCAGATTTCGATTTACGGTATTTTGACAAACAAAATATGGTATATCAATCAGCGTTCATGGTTCTTCGATTCTTTAAAGTTTCAATTATCACGAGGCCATGACTCTTTACCAAGCAAGCAAATTATCAAATCAGTGTACATATACATGTATTATGCAAGTAGCCAAAGTGAATAACACGTTTCAAGAAAAATAACAAGAATTAACAAATCATAAAAATATTATGTTTATATGCAAGACCACACACATTTTTGATCGCTTGACAAAAGATATTTATTAGAATGTGTTGTTAGAGCCACCAAATTGTCTTGATTTTGAAAATTACTATTTATTTCGTTCTTTGCAAAGCTGCTAAAATGATAAAAATTTCATTAATAATAATAAGTCGATATTATGTTTCTTTACGATAAAAACTAGATGTTTTATGAAAATCGAATTATGACACTGTCCGAAATATAGCAAAAGGTTATTGATAGAAATAGACAATACGTTACTGAATTAAAATGTTTTATTCCGTACAAAAAGTTGTTTTATTTTCATAAAGAAATTCACAATTACTTAATTGTCAAAGTAATAATTACTACTTTGGCAATTAATGAAATAAATTTCACTGCCTAATTTTTACGTGACATGTATACAACGATTATAATAAAGTAATTAATTTTACTGTAGTTTCAGCGTTGAAACAAATTGAAATGGATAATAAACTTTTTTCTATTATTGCTTTTTAACATCACCATAAATTTTTTAGATACTTCGTCATAAATTACGAGACCTTGTCACTTTTAATGTGTGCTCAGGCTGTTCACTGTATCTAAATAAATAATAGCCGAGACTAGGACTAGAATTCCCGGGCGGTATTAACACACCACAAGTATAACATTCAGGAGTTGCCACTTCCCCTTTAATTGAAGATTAAGCAGAGGGATGAAATATACTGGGAACACGATTCGAAATAATGACTGTTCTAGGGTTTTGTCCCCCAACATAATTCTTTTCTTATTTTTTGACACACTCCGTCTTTATTGTTTCCTGATGGCCATTATGTGCCTTGGATGATAGTTTATATAATATCCCGACTCGACAATTTTAGAGCGTATGGGAGTTATGAAATGATGAAAATGACGAGTAACTGTTCTTTCAATTTTTTTTGTATGAGAAAGGCATACGTGACTATACACTTTTTTTAAAAACGAAATACACATGCCCGACCAATAAAATTGGTATAAAATTTCAATTTCAAAGTACATAAATATCTATTTAATTAAACGAAAACAATGTAATGTGTATTTGAATAATTATTCAGTTGTAAATGAGTCGTTAAGCAAGTGTATTAAAATACACATACATTTCAAAATACACAATAGCAAAAGAATAACGCTTCATCAAATATAGAGACAAAATACGGTATAAATCAAAACAAAGAACACCGAAATCTAGAAATCTAGGAAATATAAAGGCTTCAAGTAATATATGTACATATGGTTGTTAAGAAAACTCAACAATGTGTTAAAAAGATTCGAAATGGTGCTAACAACGCAAGAAAAGAATTTTGTTGTAGAACATTAATTCAGTCATATAAAACTAGGAATTCGAATAGATATACTTTGTTCATAATCACGAAAAAATTTAGAGAAAAGCTTCACACCTTAGCAACAGCGATTTGCTAAAAACAAAATTTAAACAAACACGGAGCATTTTTAACACAATGTAACGGGTGCACTGGTTATTCAATTGTAGAAACAATTAATGCGAATCAAAAGAGACTTCGAATTTTAGTCGAAACATCTACCAGATGAATGCTTTCCTTATGAGTTTTAAATGTATAACGTTCTAACGAATGTAATTTTGTGTTTCAGAGATACTGAAAATATGTTCACTTCTAGTTTAGAAATTACATTTGTGATAAACATATACAATTAAGAAAATCTAGTTTTCAATATTCTTTCTTTCAGACCATACAGTATATATCAATGTTCCTTAACATAAAGGCTTCAAAGAGTATAATTCCTTTGCAAAAATTAAACAACTTACAAATCACGCAACGGCAGCTTCTCAAAACATAACGTAAAAAGATTTTACCACACCACGCGAAAATTTAATTATTTAATTGAATAAAAACATAAATATTCACTTTACATAATTATATTGGGTCTGGGAAAAAGTTCGTGGCGTTTTTCCCGATAGATGGCATTGGTTGCCGATAACTAAAGAACAACAAGTCACAGCGACACCACCGAGGGCTCGTTTTTTAGATGACCTTCCGAACGTTAGTTTGAGCGTAGAAACATTGTAATCGGTGCAGTGGTTGGAAAGTTATTCGCACTTGAAAATGGAGAAGAATAATGAGAAATTTCGCTATATTCTGCAATATTATTATGATAAGGGGAAGAACGCTGCGCAGGCTTGTGATAAAATTTGTGCTGTGTACGGTGAAGGTACTTTATCGAAATCTGTTGCGCGGAAATGGTTCGCTCGCTTTCGTTCTGGAAATTTCAATGTGAAAGATGAGTCACGCTCCGGTCGTCCAATCACTGAAAAATCTGATGAAATTCTTGAAAAAGTCCAACAAGATAAGCATATCAGCAGTGTCGATATTGGCATGGAGCTAGGCATTGACCACAAAACTGTTTTGAACCATTTACACAAAGCTGGTTACAAAAAAAAGCTTGACGTATGGGTTCCTCATGAGTTGAGCGTGAAAAACATGATTGACCGAATTAACATCTGCGATGCGCTGCTGAAACGGAATGAAATCGAGCCGTTTCTGAAACGTTTAATAACCGGAGATGAAAAATGGATTACGTACGATAATCGGAAGCGTAAAAGATCGTGGATAAAGGATGGTGAGCCGTCACAAGCGTTCGCTAAGCCAACATTGACGCCAAAAAAAGTGATGCTGTGTGTATGGTGGGACTGGAGGGGAATCGTCCACTACGAGCTACTTCCAACTGGTCAGACGATTGATTCTCAACTCTACTGTGCACAACTAGAGAGATTACGCCAGGCGATTGAAAGAAAACGGCCCGAATTGATTAATAGGAAAGGTGTTGTCTTCCATCATGACAACGCCCGACCACACACTTCTTTGATGACCCGTCAAAAATTGAGAGAGTTTGGTTGGGAAGTTTTGATGCACCCACCTTACAGTCCGGATATAGCACCCTCTGACTATCATCTGTTTCGATCTCTGCAGAACTCTCTCAATGGAATTAAGTTGGTTTCAAAAGAAGCCTGTGAAAACTACTTGATTCAGTTTTTCGACCAGAAACCACAGAAGTTTTTCACCGATGGGATCATGGATCTACCAAAAAAATGGCGAAACATTGTCGATAATAATGGAGCATATTCGGTTTAAATGAATTCGTCTACGCGCCATGCGGGGACCAGTTGAATTTTACTGAATAAACGCCACGAACTTTTTCCCAGACCCAATATTTAACTTTGGTATTATAATACTTATATTATCGTCTGATATGTAAGCCTGAAAAAGAGTTTCTTATGAAAATGGCGAAAATATTAATTTCATTTAAATATTATAATATTCTCAATCATGAGTGAATATGATATTTAGATTTTAATATTATTAAATGCATAAATTAAAACAACGACAAACATTTGTCGGAAGAACTAATCTTAAGAAACTAAATTTCAAATACTTGCATTGTCTTGATGGAGGATGATTCGTCGTTCGGAGTTGGTTTTTCGAAGCTCAGCGATGACTTGCGGCAAACAAATGGTTGTATACCAATCGCCAGTAACAATTCTTTGTTCATGTAGAGAAATTGTTTCTACATGACCTGCTTCAGAGACAAATGTCGCGATCATCTTTTTGGAGACACTTCGAGAACGGATGATTTTTGTCGGCTTTTCTTCACCTTGGATCCCCAAACAGACGACTAGCGTTTATTTTCTGGCTCGTATGAGTAAATCCAAGACGCATCACTATTGAGAATGCTGTACACGTTTTTAGAAGTTCCGGCTTTGAAGCGATCGAAACTTTTTTGACACTAATTTACCCTAGCTACTTTCTGTTCTTCGGTCAACAGATACGGTATCCAATGGGTAACTAATTTTTTTTTAGACACAATTCTTTATGCAAAATTTTTTGAATTTGGGTCTTTGAAATCCTCAATAATGATTCAATCTGGCGATATATCACATATCGTTCTTCGTTGATGATCTTGCGAATAGCGCATGTATTCCTAAGTGAGTGTCGTTTTTGGTGAACCTACTCTTGGATTGTCGTTAAAACTAATCCGTCCAGTTTTGAATTCTCCATACCAACGAGAAATTATTGACTGATGTGGTGCTTCATTGCCGAAAACAGAAACCAACTGGGCGAGGAACTCTAGTTGAGATTATGGTCTTCGACAATTATAAAAAACAGTTAGTTGTAGCTACAACACTACCCGTATCGCACTGAAACTTTGGATTTAGTTTAACTAAAGATGGAGGTTAAATTTTAGTACCGATATTTGATTAGTGGCGCCCTCTATGTCCCACTATGCAAAATTTAAAAGAGATCCCACGTACACATATGTAGATATGTAATATAAAAATTTTAAGTTTAATAGTGTTGACATACTTTGTGCCAAAACAAAATTACTCAGTAAAAATACATATTTTTTTAAACAAGTTATGTACGAATGTTTACTGTTTTAAGAATAGCAAATGATTAAAATTTTATTGAATAATGCATACCATTTACAGAGATAATTTTAAGAAATACATTGTGCTATTCGCCTGGGCATGCATTCTAATAAGATATTCTACGGACTCCTGTGGAAGCTCATTCCAAACAACTTGTAAGGCATCATGTATATGATATATTAGTGGATTGGGAAGCATCCCAACTATTCGACCTATCATATCTGAGGCATATTCTATGAACGATAATTCGGGCAAACGTGAAGACCAATTAAGCATATTAATATAACGTGGCATTATTTAGCTCTTGGATGTATGGTAAAGTGAATAGTTCCGGAACTTCGTAAATGTACCTTTGAACATTTAAATGGCCTAATAGGAGATAGGCCATAGGATAAGAATGCGTTTCATATAGGTTTTGATGGTTTTATATTATGAAAGTCAGGAGAAACTTATTAAAAAGCCCTATGCTCTGTAACTCCTTTGAGTTATATCTGTATAATAGAAGCTTACTACCAATATAAGCAACAAGATCTTTAAGGTAATTTGCTCCTTCTAAAAGATGATTTTCAAGTGAACATGTCTGATTTATTATATAGATAATAGCGTGTGTAAATAATAAAATCTGATATTCGTTTACTTTTAACCATAATCTATTAAGTGACAATAATTATAGAAAATCAATCAAATCAACTTACTCTCAATGCAATCTACTGAAGAGATCACCTTTCCTTATAATTTAATACTATAATAATCATCATAAAGCAAGCAATGATGAAATTAAAAATTCTGTAATATTATTTATAAAAATTATAAATAAAAGTGGACCAAGGCGACTTTCCTGCAGAATACCAGATGTGGTACAAATTTATATATTTTAAGTTACTGATCAGAACACTCCAAATCCTTAAATAAGATTAAATCCAACAAAGAAGCAAAATTCTCCAGCTTAATATTAATTAATGAAGAATTAGAGCTTTATCATGAGATTTGGGCAAATTGGTATACACCGCATCTATTTGAATTTCCTAGTCCACAATCTCACGTATGTATTTAAGATACAAATTTAGTTAAATTAGTGAACACAGATCTACTATTAAAAAAACCAACAAGATATTGATAAAACTTTTTGATTTAAAAAACAAATGGTCTGTAATTATAAAACCACAAATGTTCCCAATTGGGTAGAAAATGTTCACATTTTGCCGTAATCCTAGAACAAATGTAATTAAAATTCTTTAACGAATTAAATAAAAAAATCTAGAAGATAATAATAATAATAATAATAATAATAATAATAATAATAATAATAATAATAATAATAATAATAATAATAATAATAATAATAATAATCTTTAATGCACAATAGTTACACAGACCATTTACAGGACATAATGCACTTAAAAATAAAATTAAAATTACAAACAAAAGTAGGTGCAGTTAATGTGATACAAAGAAAAAAAGAATCTAATTAACAACAAAATATACACATTTATAATAATGTAATCCAAGTCAAATTAACGAAAGGGATCCTCGTATAATACATTGGCATTTCTGGACATATGTATCAGTGGAGCCTTGTAGAGAACATTGGTTCTTGCCCTAGCTATTGAGAAGGTTGCCGATGCTCTAGCATCGAAACTAGGTACGAAGAAATCAACCTGAGACAACAGCACAGAAGAATCAATAAAATTATTTATTAATTTATAAAGAAAACAGCCTCTAGCTTTCTCCCTGGGTCTATCAAGAGAATCAAAGTTGTGCACAGCAAGCAGACCCCCATACGTCGAACCAAAGGCAGGATAATGTCCATCAATCCTGTAGGATAAATATTTAAGGAACGTCTTTTGCACACGCTCCAGGAATAACTGCTGGTAATGGTAAAGCGGATACCACACAACTGAAGCATATTCCAATCTGGAACGGACAAGAGAACCGTAAAGAATTTTCAAAGTATGCAAACCACTAAAACCCCTGCAAGAACAAATAAGGAACCCAAGGCCTCTGGAAGACGATGCTATGCTACTTATATGCTTAGAAAAGCTAAGAAGCGAGTCGAACAGAACTCTAAGATTCTTGAAGTTGTGTACTCTGGGTGTAATGGATTGCCGAACATTAATTTCTGGAATGCTCCTTCAAAAAAAAATTTTGCTTATATACGAAGGTGGATCAGTAATTCTTCTTATAACATAACTCATTACATTTAATCCACCGAATCTTTACATTTCTTCAACTATTAAAAATGTGCGTTAGTTTCAGTGATTACTCCTCATTCTAACCAAATCTCTTGCCTTCGAGCCAAGATTTCAAATTGTAAACATCTGAGGAGGCAAATCTAGTGAATAAGTTGGATGTAGAAGCAGTTGTAAATGTAGTTCATGAACTTTTGTCAGTGAAACAGTCAAAGTGTGAACACGTACATTGTCCTAGCGAAAACACTCATTTGTTCTTTAGATAGATCCTTTTGCATTAAATTTCATAATGCAGCTGATCTAAAAAGGATGCATATTCACCCGTGACAGTTTTCCTTTTCTGATGATAATCGGTGAGAAGAATCCCTCTGCAGTCCCGAAAAACAATAGCCGTAGCCTTTTTTGCCTTTTTTGCCTTCTTCAGAGCACCTGGGCTAGCCTCAGATCATTGCCTCGATTGTTGTTCCATTTCAAGTATATAATAGTGTACCCAGCTACTGCTGCCTCCTATTGTCAAATTTATTCATTACTGATTCATCCTCGTACATAGCGTTATGCATTGTATACATTAACATGTACACTTTAACCGAAACCATTTTAATTTAATTTATTTCCAACAAAAGTTAGCTTGGTTCAATTTTTTTTGGAAGTGTTGTATATACATATATACGTGTTTCGTAATATTCACATTTCATTGCTTCTCTGATTACGAAAAATGTGTTAATCTTCGGAGCAATTAACCTTTAACTAGTCCATTACTAAAACCAAAACAAGACATTCCAAATAAGAAAAGCTAAACACGCGTACTTTTAAAATGTTTATAAACTAATTGCTGCAATTAATCAATAGAAGTGTCGGAATACATTTCAACACACTGCAACGGACATTTCTTTACGAAATTGTCGGATAACCAAAAAAAAAGGTAGATAGGAATCTAATTTAAATTTAATTGCATTAATCAAGGATGTCATTTGTCATTTTATAAGTTCGCTGGATAAAGAAGCAATATATTAACTAGACGGTAATCAGTCTACCATGTTAAGGCATCAACATGTTATAAACAAAAAGATTGCAGATTGTATCCATGAAATTAAGTGTTCGTGTGTTTATATCACATAAAAGTTGGTCGAAATTGTTTAATTAACAAATGCAGCTATCTGTTATTAAAAAAACATGTCCAACGAATATATAGAAAAATGTAAATGATATAATACATATATAACATTATTTGATTAGTTATTAAAAAAAATGTTTTACAAAATATTACTATTTCAAATATACAATGGACATTACAAAAATTTACAATAGAACTTTAATTTTCACAATCATTCAAAATAATATCCACAAACATTATATGTACTTGTTCATTCCTAGATGCTAACCATCAAGCCAACTCTTCCACGTTTCTTCTAAAAGATGGTGATTCCACATCCTAAAAGAATCCTTATATCTGAAAAGCTTTCTCCCTTCAACCTGTTCTTCATATGGTGTAGCATCATTAGCCCTGTCTTTATAATCAGTACTGAAATTAATATCATGGGCCGGAGCGTTGGAAAACCAGGTGCAAGGTTTCGAGCGAAGACAAATGTTTATGAATGATTCAATGGCGGGCTGACATTTTCCTTTATGCACCACTTTGCGGTAACTGTCTTCCGCATTTCCAACACTACACGAACTCATGATAAAGAAAATAGAGATTTCCGTACAGATACAGACGACTTTCGTCTTAAAAGAACCAATCCTTGTTCTATACTTTAATAGACACATCAAAGTAGTAAATTCATAGTCACAAAAGACATCGTACCATCTTCTATTTATTATTTAAGGCATGAGTTACCCAAACGGAACAAACCTTTCTTACTCGAAGATATTCGTGTAAAATGGTGAGAATTGCACGTATGTCTTATAAGCAGTGTAACATCACGTTCGTAATAAGTATGTACTGAACATTACACATACAAGGCCGATCAATAGTATTCGCTTTGCTTAGTCAGCTATGTTATATGTTTATTGATACATACATATATATTTACTACAACGGATTCTATCCTGTCGCGCTGACAAAAATTGACCGCTCTACTTATAAGTCTGTCGAAGCCAGCTATCTTCCTGACAGCATCATGTTCTCCTCGATAATAGACGTGACGAGGTGACCTGACCTCTAAGTCGAAATTTTCTTTCTGAAACACCTAAATACGGTCGTACGATGTGAACAACTATCTGTTAGCACAAGAGTATCTTTTCCAAATTATAATTAATATTCAATTTACGGACAAAATTGTAGCGTAAAATTTTCTGCTACTCCGCTTTGGCGAAGATGACGTAATGAGCTCGGTTGGAATTTTATATCTTTAATCAATAAAATAGTAGAAAAATGAAATCTATGTGGGGATCCTATTATATACTATTTTTATTATTTACAATTTCATGCAACTGCACTTATGTATTAGGTATGCAATAAAATTAGGACCGGAGAAATTCCATTCGATGTAATAAAATAAAAGATTCATTGAAATCACTTAAAACATCTGTAAGCCGGACGTTTTTATATGTATATATAAGGGTATAAGCATGTTTAGTTAGGGTTTATACACATTTTTATTTCTAGTTTTGTGTAGTTCACCTTTATAAGTAGATCGTTTCCACCTTCTTAGTTTTCGAATAATAGACAAAAATAAATAATTAAAAGAGAATACCAAAGTGTATAAATGAAACTATAATAAAACGTTCCATAACCTCCGCCCAACAAGCTCTTTACACCGCCGCAATTCGTAAACTAGCACAGAGGTATTGAGCCATCGTCTACAGTGTAGATTGGTGCCAATCAACTCTGAACTTGATAGCATACGATAATCGGTTACGCCACTTTGAAAAACTTTTATAGTATTCTTTGCATTTATGTACTACTATATATGAAGAAAAATATCTAATTTCTGGATGTAATCCGCATTTTAAATCTAATTTGGTTCTGGGAAGTAACATTCAACTCTCTACGTTTGAAAGATCTTTGGCAGCTTCGAAAGAGATTAATAGTCGGGTTATTTATTACTAGCATTATTAGCACCACTTTCTAGATTATTAAATACATTATACGTTATACTACCATTCCTCTTAATATTTGATAAAATTATAAATTAAAGATAAAATCTAAATAAAAGGATAACAAAAAATTAATAAAATAACATAAAATAAGAATAATAGTACTTCTTATAAATATTCATCCTTAAAAGTGTTTTATTGTTTCTGAAATTCTTTTAATCAGTTCATCAAAAAGACATTGAATTAGACTGATATCGAAATTGTGCACCGCGACCAAGACAATTGTGTTTGAAGCTAAAGAGTGTTTCAAATTGCGCGTTTTTTTTAAGAATAAGTAAAATATAGATGGGGAACTGAATTTGTCTGGGTACGTGGGCATTTAAAAAGTGTGATGTATGACATTTATAAAAATGGCTTCGTACACGGTACAACAACGCGTTCAAATTGTTGAATTATTTTATGAAAATCAGCGTTCTGTAAAGAATTTTTAGAAAATTATTTTTGAATTTTATGGGTTACATAATTATTAAAAAATTTCAAGTGGAAGATCAAAAAAGTGAAAAATACAGTCGTTGTGGTCGTTCATAAAAAAATATTAGTTTGGCTCGTGAAAGTGTTGCTGAAGATCCTGAAATGTCCATTACACGACAACAAGTTGGACTTAGTGGATCAACAACTTGGGGTATTTTACACAAGGATTTAGCTCTGAAGGCATATAAGGTTCAAAACAACACTGGAACTGAAGCCATTAGATCATTTAAAACGTCGTTCATTTGTCAATTTCATCAATTAACAACCAGCTGATTTTTCTCAAAAATAATGTTTTCCGATAAGGCACATTTTGAACTTGATGGCTATGTTAATAAATAAAATTGCCGTATCTGGGGTGAGAAAAATCCACGAATTATTCATGAAAAACTTATGCATCCTAAACGAGTTACTGTATGGTGTGCATCATGGTCAGGTGGTGTAATTAGACCTTACTTCTTTGAAAATGCTGCTGGTAAACCAGTAACTGTCAATGGAGATCGATATCGTCGGATGATAACCGAATTTTTGTGACCTGAATTAATGAATATTGATCTAGAGGATATGTGGTTTCAACAGGATGGCGCTACACTTCACTTTGCACACGAATCAATTGAATTATTGAGAGAAAAATTTCCTGGACGTGTAATCTCAAGAAACGGTGATATTAATTGGCCACCAAGATCATGTGATTTGACACCGTTACACTATTTTTTTGGGGGTTATGTGAAAAGTCAGGTTTATAAAAACAATCCACAATCAATTCCTGCTTTGAAAGATGAAACTATTCGTGTTATTGGTGAGATGGAGCCTCAATTATGTCAAAATGTCATTGAAAATTTTAACAAAAGAGTGGACGTCTGTGGAGCTGCAAAAGTAGGCCATTTGGCAGATATTATTTTTCGCATATAAATGTCATAACTGATACTTCAATTACCAATAAAAAGTTTTTGAAAGTGAATGCAAATTATGTGTTTTATTTATTCTTTAAAAAAAACGGCGAAATTTGAAACACCCTTTATTTTGTGCTAAGACACAAACTTTATCTTTGAACCCATTCGAATATTAAATTATATAGAAATTTTCTTCAAAAATTTCTATATATTTCCTCGCATTTCAAATTACATAAACAAACAATTTTTCAACGTCTTAGATAGAAGCAACCCCATACAAGAATGAAGCCTCCCTCCACCCTGTTTTATACTAAGTTCAACAAACAATTGTTTTAATAATTCGCTGAATTTACATTATACAGATTTTCTTCGTTCCTGCAAACGCAATGCAAATTTGGATCCGTAACTGAAAAATACAATTACCATTACAATGTTGAAATTCTATCAGCATGCGGAGCATATGTTAAATGTTTATTTATAGTTTTTGGAGTCAACATTTTCTTGCTACTTGAAAATGAAAATGAAATCGTTTAAAATGCAAAACTATTAAAAAAAAATTTAGAATTAGTAATAAAATAAAACACAAATCAAAAAATGCATCAACGAAGGTGGCTCTACAAGACATCCTGATTAACGCGTTTTTCTTATGTGATAATCGTATTGATAGTTCTAATACTTCTTTCATTTGTTTTGCTGGTACAAACACGATGGTCTTATCATAATCATTCTTGGGCGTTTAATCTTACGCACATGTATAGCTATATGTATTATACTTCTTTTATTTATTATTTTTTAACACTACTATATATATTATAATAGGCTGCTTTATTTCTACTCATTTTCTTTGAAAAGAACCTCTCCTGTCTTGTAAATATGTACTTTGTTTTGTCACCGTATAGTGAATGTACATCATTATAGCTCAACCGAAGACAAACTCCTAACGTAACAGTAATAAAACAAAATTTCAATAGAAAAATTGTGTTTTC
>JAVIWB010002527.1:0-326520 GCA_031893035.1 Dermolepida albohirtum
ATTAAGCTTTCGGTGAAATATACACAGACAATTGGTATGATATAACAGGTAGAACCTGTTCGTAAATTTAATCTTTACTTAAATAACAATCTGCTGTCTAATTGACGTTAACTATATTTAATGCTTACTAAATACCCTCTTTAGCCAGCAGAACAATATAACTATATTAACATTTCTTGGAAGTATTTAGAATTTTCAAGAAATATTGATCAATTATATGTTTTCATAATGTGATTTAAAAAGGAGATTAAGGGTCTTGGGATATATTTGGTATTATTTACGTTTTTAAGAAATTTTTATATGTAAATGCAATTAATTATATACATATGTGTACATATTTTCAGAAGATTATAATATAACGAAATATGCATGTTAAAATTTGCATCTATTCGCTGGCTTACTTTATTTATTAAATAGTATATGTTCAGTAAATTTTGTATTATTACGATTTAAATCACAGAGTAGGCTTGTCTCGGACTTTGCCCTATTATTGCCAAAACGTTTTTGTTGTATTATATATAAATATTTGTAGGAGTAATTAGAATACTAAATATTTTTATTTTGAAATGTAACGAGAATGGTATAAAACAAATTTGTTGAAAGCTAACAGACAAGCTTATTATCTATAACACAGTCTAATTATTTAGTTAAAATATTGATCCTACAATACTAATGAGGGTTCAAAAATTCCTTATGTCCAAAGCAACTACGGATTGCAAAGCACATGCCTGTACTGTATATTTACGAATACCATAATTACATTGACCACTGAATTATGGTATTTATAAATATACAGTATGGACCTAATATAGGCATGTGTTTGGCAATTTATAGCGGCTCGAAACATAACGACTTTTTGAACTCTCATTAGCACTCCAAGTGGTATCTCCGTTTTATTGCCTTCTATAAATTTTCATTATTGCATTTCACTATAATAGGATCAGTATTTTAACTAAATAATTAGGTTATATTATAGATAATAAGCTTGTCTGAGTAAGAAAGAGATGGCTTATTATATTTTAACATATTAGTAAAGGATATATAGGGAAATTATTACGTGGCGGAAGGCACTGTCATCACCACATCTTTCATTAAACACTAATGTCAAGAATATTTCTTATGAGTTTTGATTCAATCGTAACTGTTTTTTCTTGTCACACTTTTGCATAACGTGTTTTGAGGGTTTCACTATGCATAAAAGGCGGCAACGTGGAAATTATCACCAAGTGAGCAAATTCGACAGAGATCGAATTGTTGACGTGCGTGAAGGTAGTTTTTCGTTAAAGGAAATTGAAAACGACCTTAACCGAAACCAATTCACCAACATGCGTTGTTCAGTTATGGACCAGGAAGCGCAAGAACAGACGTCGAAGAGGAATCGGGGGCCGATGAAGAATTAATGAGGTGCAGGACCGCCAGAGGCCGATTCTCCAGTACTAAATCATTTGTGGATATGGTTAGGTAATGAAGGTTGTCCTGTGACCCTTCGAAACGTTTATCGCAGAATCAAGAATTTCGGCAATTCTATCGGTAACATCTCGTGTTAGCAGCTACATTTAAACACCGACAGCGACGGAGTGGTGATAGGTTGTGAACGAACTCGAATGTGTAGTGGCATAGGTTGGTATTCAGTGATAATTGTCAATTTTATATAGGGATCCATATAGGGTCAAACGAAGATGTGGGGAACCGAGTCGTTGGGTATGGGGCGCTATAGAATATGGGAGTAGGTCTCAGTTGGTGCCCATTCATGAACGCTTAGAGTTACGTTGATAAGGTGGTGGTACCCCATCTTCTTACGTATCTTCAGCAGCTCGAATACAAACTTTTCCAGTAAGATGATATCCGTCCTCACGTAGCAAGATCATCTCTCTTGCTACGTGTTTATATGTCAATACAAAGGGTACTAGGAAAGTTTTGCAATACAGCTTTGTTTATTTAATTTTTTCAAAGTAATTTCCTCTACACTCAATACACCTTTCTATCCTCTGAAATCAATCTTTAAACCAGTTCTGCCAAGTTTCACTAAGGAGTAAAGCACACTCGTTGTCCCAAGTCCGCAGAAGGTCCTCATCATTGGAAAACCGCCTCTCTTTTAATTTTATTTTCACATGCGGGAACAGTGCAAAGCCTCGGGGAGCAAGATCTGGACTGTAGGGAGGGTGCTAGAGAAGTTTCAATCCTGTCGTGGTCAAATATTCGCTGCAGGCTTTGGCGCGGTGAGCTGGAGCATTATCGTGATGGAGGAACCAGACATCCATTCTTGACTTTGGCCGCAGGTTCTTCATAAATCCAATGACTTTAGGCAGGCACTGTTCATTATACCACTTAGCTGTGACTGTCTTCTGTGTGTCCAAAACGACGCGTTCCACAATTCCACTCGATTTGAAAAACGCAGCTATCATTTTCTTCTTTACAGATCAGGATTTTCCGACAACTGCGGGTGTGTCCTCATCATCAAAGACCCAAACTTTGTTTTGAGCTTTGGTTAGGGCATCGTAATAGTACAGCTAAGTCTCGTCACCTGTCACGATGTTGTTCACATACCAAAATTGTCCTTTATTAAACGTTTTTAGCATCTCTCGGCACCAAGTCAGACGTCGTGTCATCTGCTCTTCAGTCAGTCGATGCGGCACCCAGAGAGAAAAAGTTTCTTCACGTGCAAATGATCGTGCAGAATCGAGGCCTGAAGTACCCTCTGTCTATTGGTAGGTCACTCGCCTGTCCTCGCCAAGCATTTTCCTCACAGTAGTAACGTTTCCTCCGTAACTGACGTTTGTGACCTTCCCGGCCTCTCAGCATCCTTCACAGTTAAATTTCTCCTTTGGAATTCTCTATACCACCTGAATATCGTTGTGCGATATGGACAAACATTACCTAGTGCAAGAAGCATTTCTTCGAAGCACTGGTCTATGTTTAAACCACGCACGAAATTATAACGCAAAACTGCCCTTATCTCATTTCGTGACCACGATGCCATCGCAAGCAGTTTACACTCTCACTGCTAATGAATAACTGAGGCCATCGACATGGCGCGGCGGCTACTATGCACGTATGAACATGTCTCAACATGCAGCAACAAGCTACTTCCTACGATTTATTGTTGCGTCATATTGTAAAACTTTCCTAGTACCCTTTGTATTTTGCCATGGCTGCCCAGGTCTGCCGCCCTTTCACTAATCGAACACGTGTTGGGTATTATGAAAAGAAAACTGATGAATTTAGTAAATCACCCGTAAAGACTAGAATGTGTCAGGCATGAAATGCAGGTTGCTTGGAACACCATATCGCAAGAGAATTTTGACCACGTACTGGAATCAATGCCATGAAGAGTGAGAGGGTGCGAAACTAATAACAGCGACCGAACACATTATTAATAAAAATAAAATTAAATTCTGTTAATCTTTTCCTTTAAAATTATAATCAAATAATACCTTAGAATTGTTATATGTAGGTTTCCCTTTAATCAATAGAAAAATTTTTCATGTAATAAAAATATTGGGTTGGCAACTAAGTACTTTCGGTTTTGCAGTATAAAATAAAACATTTTTTTTTAAACAAAGAATAGTTTTTAATCAATTGTATATTTTCCATTTTGCTCAATGACCTTTTGCCATCTTTCTTTCAGCTGCATGATTCCGCGCTCATAAAATTTCTGGTCCTTATCAGCAAAAAAACTGAACCAGGTGCGAGTGAAGGTCATCGTCATTTGTGAAAGTTTTACCATTCAAAAAATTCTGCAAACTTCGAAATAAATGGTAATCAGATGGTGCTAGATCAGGGCTATATGGGGGACGTGGCATCACTTCCCAGCCAAGCTCCATAGTTTCCCACGAGTTGCCAAAGATATGTGAGGCCTTGCATTATCTTGGTGGAAAACTACACCTTTCCGATTTGACAATTCTGGCCGTTTTTCTTTGATTGCTTCATCCAGTTTTATTAATTGTTGACAGTAAACATCAGAATTGATCGTTTGGTTCCTTGGAAGCAGCTCAAAAAACACAACACCTTTGTAATCCCACCAAACTGACAACATGATCTTTTTTGGATGCAATTCAGCTTTCGATGTGGTTTGAGCTGGTTTATCGTGTTTGCTCCATGATCGTTTTCGAAATATGTTACTGTACAGGACCCATTTTTCATCACCTGTGATGATTCTTTTTAAGAAAGGGTCGGTTTCATTTCGTCTAAGGTGCATATCGCAAAAGTTGATTCTTTGTGTTAAATGAATTTCTTTCAATTCGTGGGGTATTTAAATATCAAGCTTCTTAACTAGCCCAAGACATTTTAAATGTTTTTCAATTGTTGTGTGTGATACATGTAGCCTCTCCGCAACCTCTCGAACAGTTATATGACGATCCTCTTCAATTATGACTTTGATTTGGTCATCATCAACTTCAGTAGGCCGACCAGAACGTTGCTCACCTTTGAGGGAAAAATCTCCAGAACGGAATTTTTTATAACAAATCTGACAGGTGCGCTCTGTTAAGCAATTAGCACCATAAACTTCACATATCTTTTTGTGAACCGCAGCAGCTTTCTTTCCTTTACGGAAATAAAATAGTAAAATATGTCGAAAATGTTCGTTTCTGCACTCCATTTAAAATTAACCCACAACTAATAGCTTTAATAAAAATCACGCACTACTTGCTTCTGAAGTTACGTCAATGTGACTAGTATCACGCGACAAAGGGTAAATAAAGTACAGCACTAACATACGTTATACAAAAAATAAAGCAACGCTCTCTATCAGTAAAAACCGAAAGTACTTAGTTGCTAACCCAATAGTTTAAATTACTTTCCTAAAGAACTTGACCGTAATTTCAAATAATATAGCACGAAATAAAATGTAATTACATTTGCATCTTTTAAATTATGTATTAAACGTATTTAATGCTCTTCTATCTTTTTAATATTTTCAATAATCTTTTTGTCATATTTCTCAATCACTTTCTATTTTCACAATTTGCTGGAGAAAAACTAATATTTTTAGTTTCGTTTGCATGGGGTTTTTCAATAAGGACATAACAAATTTGTATTTAAATAAAACACAGAATAATTGGGATATTAGGATGAAATTTATTCCGAGTGCAATACATATGTTACATTTAACTATGGATTCCATCTCGTTCATATGACCACCGCGAGCACGTTTGCAGCGATCGACTCTTTGGAGCCAATTTTCCACCACTCTTTCACACATATCGGCTGGAACGATGCTAATATCGCGTTCCATATTGTTCATGAGCTCCTCTAACGTTGTTGGCAAACGACTTAACGTAACTCCATAAAAAAAAATCCAACGGCGCTAAATCCCATAACCGAGGTGGCCACTCGACCGGACCATTTCTCGAGATTACATGGTTACCGAACTTCCCTCTTCAATAGACCAATTGTTTGACCAGCTGTGTGGCATGTGGCAATCATTTTCGTCGACGAAAAAATATGGTCCGATCACACCTCCAGCATGAAATCCACAGTACATGGTTACTTTTGTGGAGTATCTTGAAGCACATGTGAGTTTGTTGCTGCGTAATAACGTATATTTTGCCTATTGACAAAGTCAATAATGAGCTTTACGTCTGAAGATGGTGAAATTCAGGATTTTCTTCAAATTTTACAGAGCCTATCGGAGAAATTTCGACGCATCAAATCATCAAGAGGTTTCAGTTTTTGAGTTAATTTGATCTTGTAAGGGTGTAAGTCAATATTTTTACGCAAAATTCGCTATAATGTAGTTTGAGAGATTCCTAATTCCGTGGAATCGACTGATTTGATTTGAAGCACTCACGGCTGCGATATTTTCGGTACTTCGACCGGTGCGATATCGCACTGGCACAGAAAAATCCAATAGTGAATATTTTGACTCGAATTTATCCACTATAGCACGCACAAGCTGTGTGGTGAGACGATTATTAAGACCGAAAATTCGAGGAAGCGCTCTTAAATTGCGACCACCGGCTCAGAATAGTGGTAGTAATTTTTAATAATTTCCAAATATTGCTCGTTCGTGAACTTCACCATGATAAAAGTGTTGCTCGTTCGTGAACTTCACCATGATAAAAGTGTCAATCTTGACTGACGTTTTGATGTTGATAGATCATGAAAAATGTTCGTATTACAAGACAAAATTGTTATGTCCCTAACATCTGTTATATGCTTATATTAAACCCATATCGTTGTCAAATTTGTTACTTGCAATATATTTACATTGTTCCCACATCTGCAATATAATTCAATTAATTTTTTATTTTCACGAGTCCATAGCTTATAGTTGTTTTCCATATTTTTACACTGAGATACACAATTATGGAATAATTAAAAATCCGTCTGTAATATTTCATTTCTGAAAGAATGATTATAAGGTGACATAATTGTAAGGTTAGGTTCTATCCTTTGTATCGTATCAATTATTTGTGTATATTTTCTTCTTTTAATCAGCTCTCAAGCAGGAATTTGTTGGAAAAATTAATTATATGTAAAATACAAAATGGAGATGGGTAATGAATATATAACAGAATCCTATTAATAGAAAGTTTCTTAATCACAAAACTGACCTAATGTATTCATCGTCATTTAGTAGAGTTGGCACTGCTAGCATTCGGTCAGCAGCGTTCATTTCAAAGAAGTGCAAGGGGTTTAGCAGGTAATAAATATAAATAAACACCCTTTAAACAGCGTTTTGAGTATGTAGATGCACAGGTGGATAAGATCAATAAATATTTGTAATATCATATTATCATTATATACAATACATTTTAGGAAATCTAGAAAAATGTAATTATTATTAAACTTATTATTATTTCGCCATGCAAATCTTTAACATTTTTTGAAGTAGCGTTTTAGTTCAAATGTTTACACAATTTCGAAAATAAAATTATTTTAGGTATTTTTGTAGGATTGTTATTTTTATGCTATCAGTAGTTTATTCACAATAGTAATATGGATATTACTATTGTGTATACGATCTTCCCGAATATTAGGGCGCTTAGTGAAATCCGATAGAGAAAGCCCACTATCCATCCTATTTTGCTGATGTCACTATAAATATGTCTTCGTCAACATTTCGCCTTCAATTGTTCTCTTGTTCCTTTTTTCCTAACCACAGTATGATAAATGTCTTGCTTTATATAATCAACAAACAATAACCCTTCTTGAATATCTTTCATCTTTAAGAGTATATTGGGTCTGGGAAAAAGTTCGTGGCGTTTTTCCCGATAGATGGCATTGGTTGCCGATAACTAAAGAACAACAAGTCACAGCGACACCACCGACGGCTCGTTTTTTAGATGACCTTCCGAACGTTAGTTTGAGCGTAGAAACATTGTAATCGGTGCAGTGGTTGGAAAGTTATTCGCACTTGAAAATGGAGAAGAATAATGAGAAATTTCGCTATATTCTGCAATATTATTATGATAAGGGGAAGAACGCTGCGCAGGCTTGTGATAAAATTTGTGCTGTGTACGGTGAAGGTACTTTATCGAAATCTGTTGCGCGGAAATGGTTCGCTCGCTTTCGTTCTGGAAATTTCAATGTGAAAGATAGTCACGCTCCGGTCGTCCAATCACTGAAAAATCTGATGAAATTCTTGAAAAAGTCCAACAAGATAAGCATATCAGCAGTGTCGATATTGGCATGGAGCTAGGCATTGACCACAAAACTGTTTTGAACCATTTACACAAAGCTGGTTACAAAAAAAAAGCTTGACGTATGGGTTCCTCATGAGTTGAGCGTGAAAAACATGATGGACCGAATTAACATCTGCGATGCGCTGCTGAAACGGAATGAAATCGAGCCGTTTCTGAAACGTTTAATAACCGGAGAGGAAAAATGGATTTCTTACGATAATCGGAAGCGTAAAAGATCGTGGATAAAGGATGATGAGCCGTCACAAGCGTTCGCTAAGCCAACATTGACGCCAAAAAAAGTGATGCTGTGTGTATGGTGGGACTGGAGGGGAATTGTCCACTACGAGCTACTTCCAACTGGTCAGACGATTGATTCTCAACTCTACTGTGCACAACGAGAGAGATTACGCCAGGCGATTAAAACGGCCCGAATTGATTAATAGGAAAGGTGTTGTCTTCCATCATGACAACGCCCGACCACACACTTCTTTGATGACCCGTCTGGGAAGTTTTGATGCACCCACCTTACAGTCCGGATATAGCACCCTCTGACTATCATCTGTTTCGATCTCTGCAGAACTCTCTCAATGGAATTAAGTTGGTTTCAAAAGAAGCCTGTGAAAACTACTTGATTCAGTTTTTCGACCAGAAACCACAGAAGTTTTTCACCGATGGGATCATGGATCTACCAAAAAAATGGCGAAACATTGTCGATAATAATGGAGCATATTCGGTTTAAATGAATTCGTCCACGCGCCATGCGGGGACCAGTTGAATTTTACTGAAAAAACGCCACGAACTTTTTCCCAGACCCAATATATAGACATTATTTTTATTTCCCCGTGCAAAATTTTAACATTTTTTGAAGTAGCTTTCTGCGATAGTTAAAACATTTACACAATTTCGAAAATATTTTTTATAGGTTTGTTATTTTTATGTTACCAGTAGTCAATTCACAATAGCAATATGCATATTACCTACATAATGTTATTTTAATCGTGTATCGTGTAAGTACTGTTCAAAGTTATATTTCTTCAATATGAGTTTTTTCAAATTTTCTAGTTATCCGATAATTTTCTAATATTGTTGAAATCTAGTCTTGGAATGGCTATGTTTTTCTGATATTTAGACAATTATAACGCACAATACCGGCCGAAAATTTTTAAACGGGTAGTAAACATCGAATAATAATCAATGATTATTGTTCTATGTTTAGTGCCTGTATCCAAGTTTTAATACTTTCATTGGTATTGATAGTTAGTAATAAAGTATTTAAAATTAAAGAAGCGAATTTTAAATACTTTATTATTAACTGCCAATACGAATGAGGGTATTATAATTGTCATTGTGTTAGCACGCATACTGCACATTTTCAAGTACAGCACAAAAATTTTAACTGTGGAATGAATTTAGTTTTCATAATTCGAAACATGTCGAAAAGGCGAAAATTAGTAGTTGAAAACGTGCGTCCCATTTTAATTGATGCTGATAATTGTTTTAAAAAATACCTTGTGTTGTGGTTAATAAAAAATTACAGTCAATAAAGCACTGATTACCACGCGTTTACTTCATTGACAACTCATCACGTAGACTCCACTTTGTCGACTGTCTGTAAATTACCTAATCGGTATTGAGTTGTAAAGTTTATTCTTATTTAATTCAATACCGACGAGTTGAATAAGAATAAACTTTACTTCTATCTCTCGGATAGAAAAAAAATTTTTTCCAGTAAGTAGAAATACAGTGAAGAGAATCATATCGTTTTAAATCATAATGAATAGGACATTTATTACTATGCTAGCAACGACAGTACATGTAGTATTCGGCCCTTGAAAACTACAGTCTTGAGAATCTACAGAATTGAATAAATGAAGAAATGATAAAACTATACTTCCATCTTATAGATAGAAATTGAAACTATACAATATTATTACTGCAGTTTTCTTTTCTGTCCTGTTTATTGTTACCTTATATGTTAGTGTTTATTATAAAATTATACGCTGTTTCCGAACTCTTCAATGGCAGGATAATTGTTTTGAGTAACTTAAAAATTGTTACCAATTAATTTAGGTTTAAATAAAAGAGTATGCTTGTGATAACTCTCTTTTCTCGTTGTTTTTTTAACAAATTGCACTGCGAATAAAACGTCATTTTGATCTTAATGAAAGTTTTGCAAATGTTGACAAATGAAAAAATTGCGTTTAACAGCATTAGAGTTCCTGGACTGAACAGTTTTCATTTATTTATCTTTTGTACTGTTACACTCTCTATATATAATAATTTTTTTATACCGTTTTTAAGATTAATTTATTTAATTTAAAATACAATTCGATCTTGAATTCCTAAATTATTATACTGTCATTATTTGTCCGGTACTCGTATATATAGTCAGATGCAGAGTCCTTTGTGTTAGTCACGTACGAAGGGTCAAAGCTGCAATAAAAGCACCGAACTCAGGTACCAAAAACTGTACTCGAAGTTACAAAACTTTTCACTAAATTCGATATCAACTTAGTTATATTGAGTTTTAAATGCAATTCGCGATTCCAATACCAATCCCAATTTGGTATTTCTTTTACACAGAATACACGTCTACTATTCTGTGTAGATAATTTGCTTAATGCTTATATTGAAATTAAAATCAATTTTAATGTAACTAATTCGTTTCCCGCCCAAGTGGTAGCGTGCCTGTCCCTGTTTGCTATTGGTTAATTCAAACATGACACGCACACATAGCCCCTCAACCTAAGGGTTCCTTATAAAAGCCATAACCGTAAGAGAACCAGGGCTCTTCGCTTTCTGTCGTCATTAAGACTACACGCGTCTTTTCACGTGTTTGTGCCGCGAACCTTTATTCGCGCTTCTTGTGACCTCGTGTTTAATTCCGCGACCGTGGAATATAAATACACCTTTCCTGATCCAGGATATATACAGATACACAAACAAACGCAAGTATATGCATCGCCGATGCACATTTAATTTAACCTTTTATTTTATACTTTATTAGCAGCCTTCGTACATCCAGACTTACCTTTTATTGCAGCTTTGCTATTACGTTCGTTATATTTTATTTGTTGCTCTAGTTCTTGTTAACTACTTCTAGTTAACACACTCAAGCTTTAAGAATTCATTTAACTTGTGAATAAAATTTTAAAGGCATTTCTGTCGTTTTATTCCACTAATAATATTTCTTTCAGCTTAGCACACGTCCTGGACTTTTGACGCTCATTGTACACAGCTATTAATTATTAACTCCTTACATTAACATCGAATTAACCGTTATATATATTATATTTCATATATTCATTTCACATTTTTACATTCTCAATCAATTTTTCATCTTCCTTAATTAAAAGGAGGAGGTAATAGTACACATTAACAGTTTAGTTTCATAATATCAGTATGTTCACAGGATTTGTTTTTTATATATAGTTTAATTTTTATTGCTATGATGACTTAGATTTTCTAATTTCAAAACAAGTGTGATACTGCGGTGTTGAGTATTGATAGCAATATCGGTAGTTTAGTAGTCGAATGCAATTCATAAATTAGAGAAACGACTACTTTTGATTGTGGTGTTGATCATATCTATTACATTACACAAACACCGACGTTTTAAAAAGCCATAGATGTAAAAAGTGTTATAGTATGATAAATAAGTTACAGGTAATTACACTCTTAACTAGAGTGATGAACTAACGTCATCATCATCACGAATTAGAGAGCTGTAGAAACTTGGCAGCATCGGGTATGTTTCCACACTTATACAAGTACTGAAACAGAGAGTGATCTTCGGTGTGGTGAAAATATGTTCTTATATTTAGAAAACGATCGTTTGACATCTACTACACTATTTGCAATATTATCACAAACTTGTCTTAATCTGTTAAAATCGGTCTTTCTTTAATACGTTTTTGAGCTTTTCTAGACGTTCTCATTTTTTGGATCTATGGCGTGTATCACTGAATTGACTTCATTCACTATTTTCAAGGACTCTAGTTAACACCAACGCAATATTTTGTAACTTCTATATTGCGTCAGTTACTCCTTTATAGTTGGTATGAATAGTTTTTAAATCAGTTTCAATGGAAGTATTTCGAAATTATGCCTGGCTTTCCAGGATTCTAGCCTCTGCAGGATTAAATTGTAGTATAACAGTTTTTATTTTCTGTAAATAGTCAGCATAATAAAAAGCTGCCTTCAACCATGTTGATCAATGTGTAAGGAACGGTTGTGGTAGCTTGCAAATTCTAGAACAGTTTTTCCGAAACCCGCAAAGGCGTTTAGAACATTTTAGAAAGCCTTTTTTGTACTCTTTTTGAATAGTTTCTGTCACGAGATGGATGTAAGCTTGCATTTTACACGTGTAGCAAGTTATAAAAGTGCTGTGCAAGAGAACGGCCCACTGGACGCATTGTTGCGGCACCATCAGTTACAAACAACAATATTGACTTGTCGACACACGAATGAATTTTGTCTCCAGCACGTGCGTAGTTATATTGCCAGTACAATCATTGAGTCTTTTGCTAGCAAGGCAATGGAAATGTCGATTGCCGAGGGTCCAGGACACGTACTATAACATTGACGATAGATTTTTTACGGCGTCTGTTTAGGTAACGTACACGTAACCTTCTGTATGTCGTCGCGTACACTTGCTACATGATTCCATAATGTATCATGACTTGGTAAGTGGAACTGTGGATTGTATTTGTGCCAAAACTTTCTAAATTATTGTTTATCTAGTATGTGAAGCGAAATACTACAGGCTAACAACATTAACAATAATTTATTGTTATTGCACTGTTAATGTGATAACTGTTCAGATATTAAAGGAAAGTTACTCCGGTGAATGCTGCGCTCATGGTATGTAGCGTTCTTTGACAGCTTTAATGGTAAAGTAACATCTAATGCTCAATTAATTTATTATTTATTTATATATTATAATAACAGATATCACAGAAAATATTTCTGAATGGTAAATACATAAAGCATGATAATTGGATTAAAATTAGGTTTTATGAAATATACGAGGGAGCGTTTTTATATTCGCGGAATGGGGGACAAGGGGTGGAAATAAAAAACCAAATTATTTTTCTTTTTCAATATATTCACCTGCAAGACGGATACATTTTTCACATCTTTCAATTAATTTATTTATTTATACCCTCATAAAAAAATTTCTCTTTATCTGCAAAATACGCCGAAACTGCCTCCTTGACTTCATCATCGGCAGTAAATTTTTTACCCCGCAGCTCTTTTTTCATTTTCGGAAACAGGTAATAATCACTCGGGGCCAGGTCTGGGCTGTAGGGTGGGTGATTCACAATTTCGAAGCCCACCTTATGCAGGGCAGCTAACGCAACGCGGCTCTTGTGGACGGGCGCGTTGTCGTGCAAAAGCAGAACACCTTTTGTCAATTTTCCCCGTCTTTTCTCTTTAATGGCTTCTTTTAGTCGCTCTAATATTGAAGCGTAATATTCTCCGGTTATAGAAACACCTTTATCTTTATAATCAATCAACAATATTCCTTCCGAGTCCCAAAATACCGTTGCCATGAGTTTCCCAGCTGATTGTGACACTTTAAATTCCTTGGGAGGTGCTGTGCCCTTTTTATGCCACTGCATGGAGTCTTGTTTGGACTCAGGTTCATAATGATGAACCCAAGTTTCGTCTCCAGTAACAATTCCACTCAATACACCATCCTTGTCTTCATTACAGAGGTCCAAAAATGCACGCGAACACTCTACGCGCTGTTGTTTTTGCGGCGGCGTGAGCATTCTCGGCACCCATCTTGCGCTGACCTTAGACATGCCGAGATGATCGTGTAGGATTTTAAAAATTGTTGTATCGGATACTCCAACCATTTCTGCGAGTTGTTTCTTCTTTAGTCGAGCATCTTCGAGTACAATTTGTTCAACTTTTTGGATAAGTGCTGGCGTGGTCATCTCAATGCTCCTGCCCGGCCTCGGGTCGTCTTCAAGGGATTCCCTTCCTTGTTTAAATAAACTATGCCACTTGTACACCATGGTTTTTCCTGGACAAGAGTCGCCGTAAACCAATGACATCTCATTCATTATGGTCGCGACTGATTTTCCTTGCCCGGTAAGGAACTTTATAACGGCACGATATTCGATTTTTTCCATATTTCACTTTTCACTCCTGATTATGTTAGTTGGTTGACGATAGCTTAAAGACTAACTGTCTAATAACAATGAAACTTCGTATTTATACTAATCATGAGTCGCTGCACAGGCCACGCCCCCAATGCGCCTACTCACTCCTCTACAACCCGCTCATTCCGCGAATATAAAAACGCTCCCTCGTAATTAAATTTTAATAATTCTCAGGTATCTAGGTGCATATTTCTAGAAATAAGTTAAAAGTATCAGCATAGTAAGTAAAGACCATGGCGTTATAATTCTTCCTGCAGTTATTGCATAGCAATGAGTGTTCAATTGTTTCTAGAGTTTTTGTGATATTGCTGCCTAAATTTATTGCATACTTTAAAATATGTTAAAATAAGGTGAGTTGAAGTAAGAAATTTATTATTAATAATATTTATGCCTTACATCGAATAAAAATTTCAAATCGAGAAATTATTAGTTGATACAGTAAACAAGAATCTAGGAGTTTAAAAGTCGTAAATGTTAAAGTAGACCAATATGCATAGTATACAACAAAATGTGATCAATATATTAAAATAATGAATAATCGCTGACTTAAGCATAGGAGATCGCACCTGATTTTAATCGTGTGCATGAAAAATTGTTAATACAATACTATTAAACGGCGTTTAGGTGAAGCAGGTTTTAAGGAACGGGTGACAGTAAGAAAACTTGAAATACCGGAACGAATGCAAAATGACTTGAATGGACTAAATAACACCAGGGGTGGACGGTAAAAGAATGGAAGCACATTTTTTAGTAAAACGTCAAAATTGAAATTATTTGACAGTCGGTATTGGACATTTGTTCGCTGTTGACACAGAGAAAAAAATATTAGTCTTAGTGATATCGGCCCTATTTGTTTGAAACTAATCTTACTAATGTCTATAATAAATATTTGATAAACTATAGGGGTGATTTCATTATATTTAGGAGTTCCTAGTAACTTGTTACTCGTTTCATAATTTACTGCAGAAGCTAAACTAGAGATGAAATTGATCGATGTAGAGTTTGGGCAATGCTAGAGACAAATGCCAATGAAAATTAAAGTTATTTGTTGAAAAAAACTTGTTTTAGGTGAGATCAAAATTATTCAATAAACTTTCAATGGAATGATAATAGATTCTGATGTCATATGTACCACAAAAATATCTTGTTGGAGTGTATTAATGTTTATAATACTAAAGTATAATCTGGTAACTGTGGAAGATTTCGCTAACTTTTAAAGATGTTAACTCTGTAGTTGCTTATTAGTTGTCTACAAGGAAAGATAAGAATAGTGAAACCTACTACCGACCTGGGATGAACTTGAACCAGCTGTGACTAGTTGAGTCGCCAAAAATAATCACTATGTTTTCGTCATCGTTAACATTGGCAAATTTCACTTGCTTTGTCCAATTTTCTACAAGGTAAATTTACATACTAATCGTAACATACATTATTTTTTTTATACTCAGACGACATGTTATAGTAGCACTAATTTAGTGATATTCAGAAGATAGTAAAACTTACTGTTATGAACAGTGGGTTTGTTTTTTCAATCATTCTACAACTTCACGTGTTATTACATAAAGTGTTTACAGTTATGCTGGGGCATAATCATAAATCTCTGTGGTTAACATTATAGCAATTGTCCTTCAAAGGTAATTCCATCAGAGGATGAAACTGGATAATGTAATTCTGTATTTGTTAATAAATTAAAAAGTAAGTGCTATTTATTCAGGCGCTGAAGAAGTTAAAGATAACTATGTGTGAGGTGATGTGTGATAAGATTTATCTTTTAAAAACAAAAGCGCGTATTAAATATTCCCTACCATTTAACTGCAAGGGAATATATTTCAAATTTAAATAAATAAATTCTTAATGCAAAAGTATTTTCTATCTAAATGTATTTATCTTTGAAAGTTCCAATTATCAGAATTTTTCCAATATTTTGTAACAATAAATACACTAGGCATTCTAATGTCGAGGAACTCAAAATAATCTTTAAGATCAGAGGAAACAACACCATTGTATATCTATTTGCGTAAAATTAGTATAGTATACACGCCAAAATACAGTTCACAAACGGAACATTAAGCCACACAGAAAACAAACACACACGAGTGGATACCTAAACGAGAAGTCACATCATCATCCTGCGCAACTTAATGGAGTAATAAGTACACTAACAAATATATCAACGAAACTAGCTGATCAAAAACACCAAAAGAACTTACAAAACTCCGCGAAGCACTATTTCAAAACAGATTCGCAGAAAGACATATTCAAACACCAGCGAATAAAAAACGTAAAAAAAGAGAAAAGTAACAATAGGAACAAAATTCGAATACCTTACGTCATATTAACAACAGACGGAATAGAATGCATGCAAAGTAAATATGAAATCAACACGGTATATACATACTACAAACAAGAAAATTGACCTCAAAGAGGTAGGTTTATGAAATACCATCCTGGTATTGCGATCGTATACGTATGTATGTATATATACACTACCGTTCATAAGTATTTGGGCACCCATAAATTTAGAAGAAATGATTAAAAGCACTAGTGAAAAAATGAAAATATATTTATTACATGTACATACATAATTAATTACAGTATCTGGCAGTAGAATTACATATTATATTTAAATTTTCGATTCATCTATGTGACCTCCTTTGTTTTTTATAATGGCAGCACATAATCGCGGCATTCTTGCAATTAGGTTTGCTAATGTATCCGGTGTTATGCGGACCCAGGCTTCCTGCAGTTTCCTCCACAAATCAGCCTCCGATGTTGGTACTGCTTTCCGGACTTCCCGATCAAGTTCCTCCCACAATAACTCTATTGGATTTAGATCGGGGCTTTGGGGAGGCCATTTCATAACTTCGATGGATCCTTCCGCTTCCAAGAGTTGCAAATAGTCTTTGCATATTTTGGATGTGTGCTTTGGGTCATTATCCTGCTGGAATACAAAATTCCTACCCAAAAGTCTTAATCCTGAAGCAATAGCGTTGGTCTCCAAAATGTTTCGATACTGCTCTTTCCTTAGTATTCCCTCAATTTTCACAATATCACACACGACCGTACCACCAAAACAACCCCAGATCATCACGGAACCACCGCCATGTTTAACCGTAGGCACAATACATTGCTCTGCCGCACGCTCACCTGTAGATCTCCGAACGAAAACACGTCTTCTGGACCCGAAAATTTCGAACTTTGACTCATCGGTCCACAAGACTTTACTCCACTGTTCAACTGTCCAATGTTGGTGTTCACGAGCCCAGTTTAAGCGTTTCCGCTTATTCTGTTTGCGCAATAACGGTTTTTTCATTGCAATTCGTCCGTACAAACCTGCTTTGTACAAACGACGTTTGACCGTTGTTACGCTTATTGACTTTGGACGGTCTGCATTGATTTCTGCAGCGATTTCTGGGGCTGTTTTCCGTCGATTTCTTTTGCTTGTGATCACTATTGCACGATCCTCAGCAGAAGTTGTCGCTCTGGGTCTCCCACTCCGTGATTTATTGAGAACACTGCCACTTTCTCGGTATTTTTTGACGACATAGTCTACGGAAGTATTATTTAATTTTAATTGTTTCGCAATTTGCCGGTTGCTTTTGCCATCTTGATGATGCGCAATTATAAGAGAACGCGTTTCAATGTCCATCTCTTTTCTTTTTGGCATATTTAATGATCTTAACAACACTACTAGCACAGGAATATCTCACAACGAATACAGAAACGTAACTGAGGGCAATTTCAAAAATATAACATGAAACTCGCCCGAGGTCATTAAAACATCGTTACTAAACTTATCCTTCAGTATCCTTCACAGAAAGACAATTACAAGAACTTGGAGAAACTTTTATTGCGCTAATCCCCAGGTAGTGCCAATAACAAATTTTGGTTTATTGCAGGTAATAAAGTAATACATAATGTTACTTATGCAGCGTTTCTGTAGATTTAATACTTTCATTATACCTATCCAATATTACAAGAATGAATTTCCTAGAAGCTATGCTGTTCAAATAATTTTATAAAATATGGGTGCCCAAATACTTATGAACGGTAGTGTATGTATACATATGTATGTATATATATATATATATATATATATATATATATAGAACAATCCAAGTGAAGAATAAGTGCCCGCGAGGAAGAACATAAGAACGCGATAGCACGCAGAAACTTATCCTCGTTGCGGAGTAGTAATGACTTGAGAATCATAACAGCGAGATTGTCGAAAGCTCGTCTAGAGATTAGTCCTTCTCAGGGCTCAACGATATTTACTCGAAAGAAGCAGTGGACAGATTTTGGCCGTGAAAATCTACACATCAAGATATACACAAATTGAGAGATTCTTTTAGCTTAGAGTTTTAACTTTATATAGAGATTTACTAAAAATTAAAAGTCTAGATGGTATCCTTAATCTCGAAAAAAATGATTATCTAATGTTGAATGTCAAAACTATCAAACTATTTCAACATCGTATATGTAATTAGCATTTATAAATGAAATGCAAACAGTGGCGCGCAAACTATTCTTAAGTATTGTAATTAGAGCCTCTCAGAGGCCGGGGTACTTTTCATTAAATTTGCAATTTGTTAATGTTAATGTAAAATTAAATATTCAATTTGTTATATAGTGTATTATTTAAATTACGGAACTCAATTGATTTTATAAATAATTTAATTATAGGGAAAATAGTAAGGTTATACAAAACTTGTTTTTAATAACTAGTTACTAATAAATACCTCTGTTATTTCTGGTGCTGCGTCGTAACACTGCACCACTTCTTGCAAGGCGAGAAGGCTCGGGGTCTTCTCGCTTTGTATGTTGGCTACTACTGGCCCCCAGCGCTACAACTTCACGCTTTCTACGTTCCGGTGCACTCTTCTTTATCGGCAGGAAGTTTGCCGGATAATCGGGTACTTTTCCCTGACTCCTTAATGGATACTTATGGGATACACGTGGTAAGGTCAAATTCGAAGAGGAACAGGCTTCAGCTTGCTGCGAGGTTGTGTTCAATATTTCACTCGAAGCAAAACTCACCGACGTGATGTTATTTTTTATTTTATACCTTTTCCGACCAACCTTATGATTTTGCCTATCTAATTCCTTATCTGTTTTACTTGTTTCGTCACTCGACTCTACACTATTACTTAATTTGTTTGAACTTGCACTTTTGTTCAAATTGTTTTTACTATTTTGCTGTTGTTGCGGTTGAGATTTTTTCAAGAATTTCCACTTGTTTTTCGTTGTGGTTGATTTCAAATTGTTCTTAGAACTGCCTGGTTCAATTTCGTTTAGTGAAGTGGTGGATTCGTGGACGATCCTCTTATTTATGGACACTTTGTTTTTCTGATGATGTGAATCACTATTGTCTAATTGTCGGGAGTCACTTTTATTTTTATGTGTCAATAAACTTTCAGAACTAGAGAAGTCAGATTCGTTGATTTTTGACAGGTTAGAACGTGAAGATCTTCTCAATTTTAGAACTGGTATGGAACTGTTTTTCTTGTCTTTTTGGGAGTGGGTTTGGGATGATGAGGTCGCTACGTCACCTTGGGATTGTCCTCTCGAGGTACCCTGTCCTTCCTCGGAGTTTGAGTGACTATTGTTGGCCAGCACGACTTTGTTGTTTAACGTTTTGTTCTACAAGAAAAAAATATGTAAGTGATTTAGAAGAGAATTTACAACTTTATAATACAAAAATTAAGTTTTAACAGTTCTATTTTCTAAAATGAAGATTTCGTAAGTTTGTAATCAAAGTAAGTTGGATATGTTATTTTGATAACGAAAAAAGTATATATTGTATGTGTTTTTGAAATAATGAGAAAAAATAAAAAAATGAGATTTGACAATTTTACTAATCATAAATCGAAATTATGATATACTTATGTTTCCCAAGACAGTCAAAAGAATAATAAAACTCCTCGAGAACACTTTAACCCAGGTTGAAATATGTTTTTGAAGAATATTTACAACATGGCTTACGTGAACCGTGGTTCGGTAAGTGTAGACAACTATAAAATACAATCAGAACAGTACTAAATCATATTCTGGGCATAAATTATTAATAATATATTAAGTTTATATGGTGAAAGTAAAACTTTTTTTTTCGATTACTTAAAAATTTTGCGATTTCATTTTTCGAAGACTGTTCTTGCACTTGAGAAAGTAACGAACATACACATACACATGTACAATTTGTGGAAAAAGTAATATCAAAGAGCTTACATATTTAGAAGGTAGTATTGATACTCAGATCAGGGACAAACTGTTGTCGAAAAGTTTAGAAACAGTATAATTTCATAATAATAGATAACATATAAAATATTTTCGAAAGTTTATAAAGTAATGATATTGCAATATAATAAAACATAGACTAAGAATTTTATTTTTATTAATTTTTATTTAACACGGAATAACAGTTTTACACAATTGTATCATGAATGGCAATAATTTTTCTAAATATGGGAATATTTTTTGCAAATGCTGAGATTGTTGGTATTTTGCGACAGATGTTTTGCTCTTCGGTCCCATTCATCCCATAGATATTCTGAGATACATTGGATAAATGAGGGTACCAAGTCATTTTTTCAACTTTACCAATAACTTCTTTTCCATTTAGAAAATCTTCGCACATCTTAGCAGTTTGTTAGGGATACAATGGATAAAGTACAAGACAGAAATTAAACGTACTGAATGTAAACAATGTTCTTTAAGCAGTTGGGTTTGTTTGAAAGATAATTTGAAAAATATTTACAAACTGTATTCACTGATTTTCCATTGTCAGCAAAGCCTATTTTGAAGTTTTCTTCTAAAAATTAATGAAAAGAAAATTACTATGGAAAATAAATTGGATTTGCTATTTGGTGGAGTAATTAATTAAATGAAACAATATTATTAAAATTTATTAAATACTAGCTTTTCATTTTCAGTGTAATTAATGTACATGTTTTGCTGAATTATGTTTACATTTGCTTATTTTTATTACATTTAATTCTATTGCATATAGCTTCAATTTTAAAATTAAAGTGATTCATATATAAACAGTAACAACCACACAATTACAATGACCGCTTCAAAGGGTTATCGGAATTTTTGTAAATACACTATAGACGTTACAGACTATCCTACATAATCCCCTTTTAGAGTTACGACATAATTTTACCGATTAAACATATACATACATAATGCTGATTGATAAGCATAAGTGTGGGTGTAAAGAATCTGATTACTGCAATAAAAGCTTTTATTGGTCTTCTTTTATAATTTTAAAATATTATCCCCTTTCAATATACTACCCTCCACGATCCCTACGCCGTTCTATGCGAATTTTCCATTGGTCTAAGCAGTGTTATGCATCATTTTGTGCTCATGGTCTCAGTCGCTTTTTCCTTCACAGCTTCTATTATCTTAAATCTAGTTTCTTTCAGTGCTGGTTTGATCTTGGTAAATAGGAGTTACATCCGGTGAATAGGGTGGACGTTATAACATAGGGCTATCATGGTTATCCAAAACCTTATTAATAGACGGAAGCGTTGTTCTGATGAAGAAACCATGGTATTCATGAAGGGTTGTCATGATTTCAATGTAGTCACGCTGGTTTGCAATCTTCAGGTACCCAATTAACATACACAATCCTACGAATGGCAAAAAATGTATCATTGCTTTGAATTTTGATTTGGTCGGTTGAGATTTTTTTTGGAACACTAAGAATTTAGGATCTCTTTGATAGATTTACAAAGTGCTAATACATCTCGAATCGCAATTCTTTTTGTTGGTTGTTTCTTTCTTGACATTAAAACGTTCGTAAAAAACCTGTTGAATACTTTGAATACCTTTGTAGATTCCTATGAATTCAGCAACAGTGCGAGTACTTAACGATAGTATTTATGGAGCAACACACGGACCTTTTCAATATTTGCGTCCATTTTTGACATGCAAGGTTGTCTGGGACCACTTCTCGTTCCTCTTTGAACCCCTTACCTTCATATTCTTCCTTCAATAAAGCGTTAGTTTCTGTGGCGAATTTTACAAGTTTTTCAAGAAATTTCACAACGATTCTATTTGGACATTTAACATTTTTTAGACGAAACACATGTCCAAGGACGACCTCGATCGAAGGTTATGGACTAACTGAGGGGCACCTTAACGAAGACAATAATACAAATAAAGAGAGGAGGTCATGTGATACGGTTTTGTATCCTTTGACTTTGACACGCTCACAGATTGTCTACAGAACGATCAGGCCTAGCAACACCTAGCAACAAAGTAGTTAAATGTCCAGTATTATTCTTGATATATCCTTCTCTCATATAATTTAGATTTCCTAGATTCTTTAGAGAACTATTTCGTGTTTTTACTGCATAATATTTTTATGACTTTTTAAAACTGAAAATTAATTCAAAACCTGCGATATTTTACAATATTTACAGTTAGACAATAATAGTTAAAAGGAGAAAATATATTAAATACATACTTTCGAAAAAGTGAAACGGCGTATGAATTTTTTTAGCTTCAGCTTTAGTATATTCTGTAGTAATTTTAATAAATTATTTTATTAACTAAAAGATGGAAACATAGTTTCTAAAGTTAGTATATCTTTATAAGCAGTATATTAAATTTATGTAATAGTTATCGAGGGTCCAAGATAAGACGTGTCGTAATTTCTTCAGAGATACCTAAAGATAGGACTTTTTCATAATTGTGTATAGAACTCGAATTATTTTAAGACGCATACTAACAATTGTCATCCTCAGCAGCAAGAGTATTTTAATTGAATAATAAATATAAACAAGCGTTGGTTTTTTTTTGCCATAACAAAATATAGCTAAAAGGTCAAATAATACATACATAATATTTTAAATAATAAAATGACCTTTACATTTCTATTATTAATGGTCTGAAGTATATTGGGAATAGAAGACTATATGGTTGACTATCTTAAGTTGTTTATGACTATTACGAATGTATGTAGAACTTGTACAAGGAAAATTGATGTTTTGCAGTCAAAGGTCGTGTATTTTATAATTTAGAATAATATTTTTGCTATTATTATAACAAAGGAAATTTATTCTTACTATTAACATATTGGCTGGATAAGAAAGTTCTTCTACTTATAGAAAGGAATTTATAACATGTATAGTGAGGTACAGTCGGACGCATAAATATTTGCCTACTTAGTATTATTATACTATAAAAATGGATTTGAAAGTTCGAGATATTACTTGTGCAACATAAACTTCTATGTTCATAACTAAATTTAAAATATAATTTAATTTTGACAAAAATTTAAAAGTTTTACAATAGAATTTATAAATTCTAACAAACAAAAGTATTCGTCCTGGAACAATTACCTTTTGAATGTATACTTTTTTTAATTAAATATTTTGTTGGAAAACTTCTGGTACAAATAATTGCAGTTAGCTCCTTGGGCATTATTCGTACTAAATTTTGAGCTGTATCGGTGGTATTTTTACCACATTTCTTTTGTATTCGAATTTTTAAATACTTTTTATTAGTGTCTTTTTTATACAATGTTTCAAATGAGCTTAAATATACAATAACGTTAATATGAGGTGATTAGATTGAAGTTTACAGTACTTCTAGCACATTCTTGGAAAATAAAAAATCATTCAAGGCTAATTTCTCGTGACTGGCATTTAAATTTTGTTCTAAAATATTTAAGTATACAAAAAAGAAATCATACGTATTGAATGTAAATAATGTTCTTTACGTATGTTGATTAAGTAAACAAGAAAACACTAGTTCGTTAGTTATCACGTTAGTAACAGAAGTAGACGAAAAATTTTCTTTGATTTCACTCTAACCAGGCTTCATAACTCTTAACTAACTAACTATGAGCAAAACTGATTTTGGTATTGAAGTATGTACTATTAAATCTATTGTGGCTTCAATTGTTTCCTGAAAAATAACATTGAGAACCTCATAAACAAAATATAAAAATTTAGAAGTTTCCAAGATAAAATATATAAAATGTAATAATTTCTATATAGAACAAACAATCTATGTTTCGAAATGATAAGCTAATGATCTAAAGCTTCGTATTTGGAGAAAGAACAATTTACATATAAAGGGTTTTTCAATAAGGACTTGACAACTTTTTTTCAAAATAAAATGCAGACTATTTGAGATATTTCAAAAGCTTTATTATCGGGTTGAAGTACAATCAAAATATTTATGAATGGAATTCGACTTCGTTCATATGGCCACCGCGGGCACGTTTGCAGCGGTCGATTCGTTGGACCCAATTTTCGATGACTCGGGCACACAATTCGGCCGAAACGGCTGCTATTTCGCGTTCAATGTTAGCTCTGAGCTCTTCCAACGTTGTCGGCTTGTTGGCATAGACCAATGACTTAACGTAGCCCCAAAGAAAAAAGTCTAGAGGCGTTAAATCGCACGAACGAGGCGGCCAATCGACTGGTCCATTTCTTGAGATAACACGCTCATCAAACTTACTCTTCAATAAATCGATTATAACGTGTGCTGTGTGGCTTGTGGCACCGTCCTGCTGAAACCACATGTTGTCCAAGTCCATATCTTCCAATTCGGGCCAAAAATAATCGGTAATCATAACGATTACCATTCGCAGTAACGTGACGATCATTATCGTCGACGAAAAAATATGGCCCTATGAGGCCGCCGGCATGCAAACCGCATCAAACAGTTATTTTTTTGTGGATGAAGTGGTGTTTCATGAAGCACATGTGGATTTTCACCCGACCAATAACGCATATTTTGCTTATTGACGAACCCATTAAGCCAAAAATGAGCTTCGTCACTGAAAATGATTTTGCGATGAAATTGATCATCTTGGCGCATCTTTTCCAGAGGCCAATCGGAGAACGTACGTCGCTTCAAATCATCCATCGGCTTCAATTCTCGAGTCAGCTTGATCTTGTATGGGTGTAAACCAAGATCCTTACGTAAAATTCGACATAAAGTGGTCTGGGCGATGCCCAACTCTTGAGAACGCCGTGGAATTGACTGATTTGGATCATTTGCTACGGACGTTTCAACGGCAGCGATATTTTCGACACTTCGACCAACCCGTTGTCTCACTGGCACGGCAACATCACACAACGAATATGTAGACTCAAATTTTTGCACTAAACTTGTTACTGCCTGTCTACTAGGGCGAGAATTACGACCGAAAATCGGAGTTAACGCTCTTAAAGTAGCGGTCACCGACTCCGAATTTCTGTAGTAAATTTTTATAATTTGCAGACGTTGTCCGTTCGTGTACTTTACCATGATGAAAATGTTAAGTTTACTGAATTGACAGTGACAGTTCGATGATTAGTGAAAGGGTGCGTTCAGAAATTGAATTAAAAGTTGTCAAGTCCCTATTGGAAAACCCTTTATATATATATATATATATATATATATATATATATATATATATACATTGTGGACTCCTCTTGTGTCATATTTTCATTCGTTAAAACTGGCAAAGCGCTGAATGGTGGTACTACCTGCTACAGAGCAAAATGTGTATGCTCTTTTTAGCGGAAGAAAACGTTTCTATCCATTTTTGTAAATTGTTGGATTATATTTAATATCAAGTTTGTAATTCTCTAAACGCACAATATTAAGAAAAAAGAAAAATTAGCCTAGGATAATGAAAAGCCTATAAAAGGTATCATAAAATATGAATATTATTTACGTATTTATCTCATAGTTATTATATGTATATATTAGGTGCGTAACTAAGTTCTCGCTTTTTTTTTATGAAAATGCAACTTTATTGTGAAAAAATGTTTACAAATGAATCATTCAAAATATTGCCCATCGCTAGCGACAATTTTTTCCCCATCTTTCTAGCAGAGCTCGAATACCGTCACCGTCAAGTGTTCGTCTTTTGAGGCTATCCACGAATCAAGCCATTTTGAGATGTCTTCATATGAGCGGCATTGCTGATTAGCCAGACCATGTGCCATCGAACGGAACAAGTAATAATCGGACGGCACAATATCTGGGGAATATGGCGAGTGGGGTAGGACCTCCCATTTGAGCGTTTCTAAGTAGGTTTTAACGGGTTTGGCAACGCGAGGCCGAGCGTCGTCATGCTGTAAAATCACTTTTTCGTGCCTCTGCTCGTATTGTGGCCGCTTTTCGCACAGTGCTCGGCTCAATCGCATCAATTGAGTTCGATACAGTTCCCAGTGATGGTTTCGTTCTATTTCAACAGCTCATAATAAATAAAACCGTCTTGGTCCCACCAAATACACAGCAAAACCTTCGCAGCGTGAGTATTCGGCCGAACCGACGATGCAGAAGCATGACCGGGCAGTCGACATGATTTTGTTCTCTTTGCGATGCGATTAAGAAAATCCTTCCTTTTTCGCCGCTGGAGCAGTTGTTCACAGACGAAAAAACGACGATCAACGTCTCTTGGCTTCAAATCATAAGGAACCCCAGTTCCTTGTTTTTGAATCATTCCCAACGCATGCAATCGCTGGGAAATGGCTTGGCGGGTAACTCCTAATGCTGAAGCAAGCGCTTTTTGCGTTTGGCACGGATCTTCATCGGACAATGCCTCCAATTCAGTGTCTTCGAAGGTTTTTGGTCTTCCTTCACGCGAACGGTCATCAACATCGAAATCACCGTCTTTGAAGTGACGGAACCAATCACGGCTCGTTGTTTCACTTAGAGCAGCATCTCCGTAAATTTTTTGGAGTTCTCGATGCGCTTCAGCCGCCGTTTTCTTCGAATGAAAGAAGAAAAGCAACACTTCCCGCAAATGACGATTATTTGGCACAAAATCAGACATTTTCATACAACCAAAAGTATATGACTCAAAAACAAAATCACTAATGTTTCAAAGCGGTTTGTTTACCATATGTCTAAGCATGGTTCATGACGTTTTGGTTATGTCACAATCGACCAACACTTATTACTGGAGCCATCTCTTGAAAAACAGCGAGAACTTAGTTGCGCACCTAATACATATTTAGGAAACGTACTATATAACTTGAAAATTTATTTCACTTCTCTAAATATTTGACATGTTTATGAGGAATTTACTAAATTTTAAATGATTTATAATTAATTTCTAATAAAAATCACAAAACGTATTGTATAATCATAAATATATAATATAATTTATTATTACAATTTTTAGCTATTCCCAAAAAGCTGAACTAGCATAGCTCTTTTATATTTCCTGTAAAATATTTGTTTAAAGCATTCTACATCGTTGTTATACGTTTATCTGAAAGACTATAGATATCTATTACGTTAACCACAAATGTAAGACAATATTAAACTCGCAAATCTACGATAACAAAGTATAAAATATTATCACAATAAATATAAAAAGTGTAAATAATACGCGAAAATGTACCAAACTATCTTTTAATATTAAATACTGGAATACTTTTAACATTTAGAGGCTATGAAATTATTTATTCAAAATTATATAGCCTATATTAAAACAATACAACTGTCATAAGGCATTGTTTAAAATATATTACAAAGTTTTAATTGTCGAAAGTTACTTTACTATTGAAGAGGAAGTTATATTAAATATTTACTGCAGCTGTTTTCGATTCATGTTTTTTTATTTTTTCAAATGAAACAATTATATATAGTTATTTGTCAAAACAGCGTAACCTTATCTGTATATAGCCTATATTAAAACAATACAACTGTCATAAGGCATTGTTTAAAATATATTTCAAAGTTTTCATTGTCGAAAGTTACTTTACTATTGAAGAGGAAGTTATATTAAATATTTACTGCAGCTGTTTTCGATTCATGTTTTTTTATTTTTTCAAATGAAACAATTATATATAGTTATTTGTCAAAACAGCGTAACCTTATCTGTCAACTGTGTCACTTAGCTCATTTACATTGCCAACTTAAGTTTGAAGAAAAAAATTTCTACATCTATTAGTATATAAAAGATCATTCATTATCTACCTAGTGTTATTATCGCAAGCTAACAACTTTTTTAAATAGGTATACATTAACATGAAACATTATACATTAACTATTGTATTATCCTATACCTAATTAGTTGAATATAATTTAAACAACAAAATTGATGATAAATAAGGTTGTATGTATACACATCGCACTTATTACTCCACGCAGGATATTAATTATTTGTTCCATACTTATTATTTTAAATATATTGTTTATTATATATTCTTTTGCAATAGCTGTTCGTCAATTGTGATGCTAGAAAGCTTTGATGAAAAGATCAATCCATCCAAGACTCGAGAAATAACTTTGAATGGTTTGCGCTACCTTGGCATTCCATAATTTTTCAGTAGTTCATAACTGAATTTGAATAGTAAAAAAAAGAATAATGTCACTATATCCATTTCTTAACAAATGTTCTTAAAGTTTCAAATTCGTCCATGTTACTGTTTTAGAGAATCATTATTTTTAAATGAATCAGTAGGATGAAATTAAATGTTAATACTATGCTAATGATCTTCAACATAATCTACGTACTATTGAATAACTTTATTTTTTCACAAAATATTTTATATTCAGTCATCAATCTGTTGTTTCAGATTTTTACTGTTGAGCGACACTACGAGATAAGAAAGTATTGCAATCGTGAAAAAAACCGAAATCGAGATTTCCGCAGATTACACAATTTTGGTTTTCTGTCCGTTTATCCGTGTAGGCATTTTTTTAGTCAGACCAATGAATAGAGACTAAATCTTAAATTTAGTCATTTTAGAAAATTATTACTTTTATTTCTCAAAAAAATGATATTTGAAAAAATCGAAAAATGATAGTTCACTCGTGAATGCTGAAAATCATCAAATGTAAACATCTAATTATGAAAAGGCTTATTTATTTCCATACTACAGTGTTAAAAATTTTAATGACAATATGAAATTGTTATTGCTTAGAATTACAAGAAAATTTTGTAAGTATACATCAAACAAAAGTTTCCGTACACATAGCAATAATTTCTAAAAAAAAATGTTCAATATTTTGTTGGGTTTCCATTAGTTACATGCTAGTCTTTCTGGAATCGATTCAACTAAATTTTTTTTTTAAGTCAACAGAGATCTTTTGCCATTCTCCTAATATAATGTTTTCTTCAATCAAGCCCTATTAGTGGTGGTTTCTGACTTTTCTTTCGGATTATTCTTAAACACGTTCAATCTGATTTATTCCGACGACTAAGGCGGTGAGCATATATTGTTAATTAACCATTCTTGTACAATCTGCTGTATGTTTCGAATTATAATTCTGCTGGAAGAGCTCTTCATCTCCTAACAATGCAAATATTGTTTCAGGATATCTAAGTACATTCATCGATTCATGGTCTGTTCCAATAAATACTAAACCATCCACTCATAAATCTCCACATCATCATTGATTCGCCTTAATGCTTTACAGTGGTGAACTATTAACATTGTTAATCCTTGCGCAGTATTCTTAAAATTCTTGTTTTCAGAACGTACTTTTTTCCAGTATTCAGTTTCACCTTTACAAGTAGCCTTTGGTGCACTTATCTACAAATTTAAATTTACTGTGCACGTAACCGTTGCAATAGTTGTCTGGCCGCGCTTATTTAGAACCTTTGGATGCCCATTTTTTGGAGCAATTTCAATAAAGGTTTTGAATTTATTTTTTATTACACCAATACATTACTATAGAACGCGCTTTATTGATAAATTTGGCAATTCAGTCTAGGGATTTCTTTTCTGTAGTTTTATTGTTAACTCACGTAAGACGTGTGTTTACTTTTGCGATTCATCTTTATCAATACAACGATTGCTTATTTTTGACAAATAAATGATACCACCGCAAAGGATTTACCGAATTCGTTGTTGTTATATACTAATGAAATACCTTATAAAATGAAAAGTACGACAACTGAAAACATTTGGTATTGGAATATAGTAGTTTTAAATAATAACAGCTTTCATATTGATCTTATTAACATTGTTATATGGAAATAAATATACTTTTAAGAAATTTTGTTAGATAAAAACGATATTTGCAGAAATATTTTTTATAAGTTTTTCAATTTGAATTAAAATGCGTATGAAGTTATATTAGACAAAATAAAATTTGCACTCGTCAAAGATGACCAAAAGATTTTATGACTGTTAATAATAATAAAAAAAATAATGGCAATACACGCGCTGCTCAGAAGAGCCGAATTTATAACATGTTTTAATGCACAAACCTGAGTATATCCAAGGCTTGGCTCTACAGAAAATTTATTGTGCGTCCCTGGTTTCGATTGGCAATTTTCTAATATTTCCATTCTAAAATATGAAATTAAGAGTTCGTTTGATAGGATAAACATGAACACGATAAATAACAACATTAGTTACGTTTTGTTGAATGTTCACTTTAATACAAAGAGTGAATTACATATAAAATACAGTAATATTTTCATCTATAAGATGTCTACATGTTTACAATTTTTGGAACTGTTTCTAAAATAAATTTTTCCGCGAAAGACAAATATGGTCAATTATTATATATCTCTTTAATTTGTTTATAGCATTGTACGATAGACACAATTTTGTAATATATGTATTTGACTTATTAGGCAAAGATTTATTAAAAATTTTCAAAATTAAAGATGAGTGTAGTTGTGACACCTTTGTACAGTTCTATCAGTTTCTTTAATTGAATTGTATAGTTGTTTGTGATAGTTAAAAAGGGCAATTTGACGTTGTTTTCTTTTTGGATTTTGAAATATTTTATTGCTTAAAGTTCGAATTCTCATACATAAAGTAGTGTGCATAAGTAAGTGACAAAAAATTCAAATCTTTAACGATATTGTTTCCATATTTAATATTATTCTACTTTTACTCTCATAATAAAGTTCTAGGAATTGGAAATGTAGTGTTAAATGAAAGAGAAAGCAGTTTCTGCGAAAATATTGTTAGTTAATCCTTTTCGGGTAATTTCATTGTAGTAAATTATTATACAATAGTGTCCCTTTAAAACAGGTATGGGCAACCTTTGACATGTTGTGGGCCAAACTTTAATGTGCAAATACGTTACCGGGGCGCGTTTAAAAGTAGTGTTCATAATTTTTAGCGATAGATATCAGACATGAAATAATACGACGAATGTCTCGCGGGCCGGATCAAATCTTACAGCGGGCCGGATCAAATCTTACAGCGGGCCGGTTGTTGCCCACATATGCTTTAAAGTTTCATAATAACTATTAAAAATAATCCAGTTTTTGCAACTTTTTTTTGGATACAAATTGGGTTGCTATGGATTTCATATATACAGAGTATCTCAAAATTTCAAGAGCGATTCTTGAATTTATACGAAAATATTTTGTTTTAAGAGATATTGTTAAAGTGTGGAGTTGCATGTCGCGGCGTGGTATTGGTTTATTCACAATATTTAGGGCATAATGAATCGGTTTGTGTACATTGTCATAATGGAGGATGTGATGATGCCGTAAAGTGACGAATATTTATCGGTATTTTGGAAATATGTTCAAGACAATGTCACGAAACATACTCCAAAGGCTTTCAGAAAGTGAGTAATCTTTGCTTATTCGATGATTTTTGCGGTATTTAGAGCCAGAATTATTTTAGATTGAATTATTATTTTATATACTTTGGAATGAAACAACGGATATAAAAAAATCTACTGTTAATGTTATAGTGCGCGCACTCTCTCGCTATATGAAGGACTGCCCCTGTCGGAGAGACACAACGGTTTTAACATTGAATTGGAAATTTTATGGTGTTCAACTGCCGGCACGTCATTTTCAATTGTTTTATGATATCCCAATGATTTGAGGAAGGAGAATCTGGTTATATCAGCAGACGGTGAAAAAAGGAAATTCACAGCATACTGTTGTAAGTGTATCATTAATACACTAGAAAAATTCAGGAATTCGATATTAATTACGGAATTTTAAGAGACAATAATAAACCAAAATTTGAATGATTAAAGATAAATTCGGTTCTTTTTTTTGAAAATTATTTAATAAATCACTAAAGACTCTTTCAAAGTAAACAATTGCGTAAACTGATATTATTAAAAATTAGTTTTTTATTTTTTTTTAGAATATAACATTAATCTGTAAACGATACATCAGATACTACAACAGAAAGTTATTCCGAAATTAGGAACAGCGCTCGTTTCAAATAGATGCGATTGGTTGGTTATGGTAACAAGATAAAGCTCCTCTACATTATGACCTAGAGGCACGAATTACATTAATTGTCGTAGTTTGAGTTTGTATAACTTAAAAGTCATGTAAGTTACATGATCTACTACTATTACACGCTATAAACGCACATTTAATTTAGTGTACATTAGCTTCTCAAGAGTGGTTAATTAAAATTTTATATCAAATCCAAACGTCAAAAATGAAACCGAACTGTCAAATTATATTTTTAAAATTTCATAATTGATATAAGATTTAATTGGAAGTAAATTACAATATTTACATTTAACATCATAGGTAATTTTGATGGAGCCTGTGGTTAATATATAACCCCTTTCCACATTAATTTTCGTAGGCTGTATACGTATTTCGATAACTAAGTTGTCATCATCAGCAGATAATTAAATAGTGTTGCACCTGGAAAACTGATGTAGATTGTTGTTTGCTCATGAACACGTATAATGGGACGAAAAAAATTGGCGTAATGTACTGTGGTCCGATGAATCGAAAATAGTTTTATTTAATTCCGGTGTATACCAACAACATGTGCGAATACCACCATTGACAGCATTTCAACCCTAGTACACCAATAAAGCGGTAAACGGACGGCGGCTCAAGCATGAAGCTGTGAAGGTTTTTGTGGTATGGCGTAGGCCCTTTACACGAGATAGAAGGCATAATGAATGCTGATATCTATGTGAACATATTAGAAACTGTGCTTCTACCATATGCAGAGGAAGAAATGCTACTAAGGTGGTTGTATAACCTGGATAACGTTCCGAAGCATGTTTCTCGTAAAGCGAAAACACTGTTTCGAAAGAATATCGTTCGCGTTTTGAGTTGGCCACCACAATCACCAGACTTAAACCTCATTGAAAATTTATGGTTGGAGTTGAAAAAGACTGTATCTGCTGCTAAGCCGCAAAATACTGACGACCTGTGGAGAATATGCTAAACCGAATAGCAATCAATTTCAGCAGAGACATATGATCTCGTTGCTCCACAAGTGTCAAGAAGCAATAAACAATAAAGGTCAAGCAACAAAATATTAAGTGTTTCAATGCAATTAACTAAGTAAAAATGACATTTAGTTAGTATTTTGGCATGGCTGCTATTTTAATGCACAATTATTTTGTTTGTTCTAGAATATAAAGTTTTATTTTCTCTTTGGTATTAAGAAACCTGTTTATTTATTATTATACATAGTTATGTAACATGTTGGAATAAAGAGTTTTCAATAAACTTGAATTGCTTTTATTTAACGTACAAATTTAAGACCACTCTTATTTTCGTGTGCAAGACTGTATATATACGTATATATGTATATCATATTTTAAAAGAAAATATGACTTTTTCTATCCAAATCGGTATAATATTTTTCTCTTAGGCATTTTATGTTTGTAGTTGAAACGTAATGTCGTAATACAAATATATATATATATATATAGATGTACATGTGTACGTCAACCTATTGTTTTCATTTATGTAAGCAATTATGTATTTTATTAGTAGTTTCCCACAACCTTTTATTTTTGCACCGCCTGGGAATTTTGAGCAATAAACAACAGCATTTCTTAACATTTTTGTGTTTGGGATGTATGTATATTATGTTACAAATAATATAGAATTTCCTAAATTTATAACAGACTATGTATATATATTATTATGGAAAGAGGATATATTATTATGGAAAAGGAAATATCAAAAACGAATTGTTTTAGCAACCTTGGATGCTCGTGTATATGTTTAATTTTCGTTATAGAGTTATTAAGTTAGATGCAAACACAGTGGTTGTGTCTCTCAGGTACAATAGTTTCAGGATCGCGACAGCAGTTATATTCCTTTATTGAGTCCAACAAATAACCTGTTACAAGACTCCAAAGTAATAAACAGTTGACGCCGTAGGCTGAACGAGCGTTCAATCGGTGGCATGTACTTCAAAGAAGTGTAAGGTAATAAATGCAAATAAACACTTTCCTTTTCAAGCGTTTTCAGTATGATGAAGCAAGTGGATAAGATCGATTAAATATTTACAGTATCTGGTATGTTTCAACAGTTTCTTCATGAAACGTGTTCGTCGTGAGGAATAAATGTTCTCATATGCAGAGAATGACCGTTCGATATCTAATGATGAAATACTTGCATAATTAAAATAATCTTCATTAATACGTAACGTGTCTGTAAACTCACTATCGCGCCAACAATTCGTTAATATACTATTTATAATACTTTAACAACAACATTAATATCATATTAGTGTTACTGCTAAAGTGCATATTGAAAACGCCACTTAAAATGGTGTTTAATTTACATTCATTGTTTGAAAAAACTCTTGCAGTTCTTGCCAACTCTACAGTCCCTGGATAAAATTTTAGCGCCAACTTGTGGGCAGGTTCTAAATTCAGTATTTAACACTTCAGTATCTAACAGTATTTCAGTTTATGTTCTTGTGTGACGTTGTGTAGATTTTGTTTACTTTAAATTAGTGAGTTTATTTATTTTTATTTATAACGCGATTAGACGAGCAAAAGACGTTCAATGATAAAAATAGTATTTTCACTTTGGGAAGTATTCTCAAATTGCACAAATAGAAGTTTTGCAGAGGATAGTTCAACGTATTTCTGCTATAATCAAAGAAAATATTCCTAGTAAAAAGAATAACTAGACTCAACTTGACTGACATATAATAATTAGCGAGAGAAAACAATCAAAGCTCAAGCTGAACCATGAAAAAAAATTTACTCTGAACGACACGAATAATACGCAAGGCCTTGTACAAGGGTGACTTAAAATGTAGATATCCGTTAAAAAATCAAGGCTAACGGTTGCAATGAAGAAAGCTTGTTTTCGATGGGCAAAGCTTCACAAAAACTAAACAATAAAGAATACAGAAAGGTAAGATTAAACAAGGGCTTACGCATATATTAATAAAACAAAACCTTTTTCGTAAAAAATCTGATGTAATACTTGAACTTCTACATTACGTTCAGTAGCGAATCAAAAGTAGAGACGGTAACAATAAATGTTTCAGTTTGTTAATCGACGAAGTTCTGAAGGATATAGTGAAGCCTGCACTGTGAAAACTGTAGAATAGCCATCGTCCGTGTGATTGGTCCTGCATAACGTCGGAAGATCCTGGGTTCTCTGTATTACTGCGCATATTGGCGTATACTCTGCTTCTATATTTAGACGAACTAAACCCTAATGAAAGTCTTTATACCTTATGCATGACATTGTATTTTGTTATAAGGCAAAATCCGTGACAAACTGTTTGGAGTTGATGAATATGGCCCGTGCTTCTATGGTGGGAAAATACTCCTGACTTAAAACGCTATTGAAAATGTGTGGAGCGTACTGAAATCGGTAGTCTACTAAAAAAAATATACCACTATTCAAAAATTGAAGGCCAATATCCAATATCGCATAATTAAAGAGGCAATGTGTGTCTGTAATAATAAAAGCAAAAGTAATAGAGAAAAGCAAAATATAGCAATAACTATATAGATTAGTGTTTCTGAATCTTTCTTCAGTGACCCAATAAATTTGCTTAGACAGATACCGGCTTCTAATGTTTATATAATTTCCTATCATTTCGCGACTCCTAAAAAATTCCGGCGCAACCCACAGGTTGAGACATATAGAAATACATTCTCTACTTTCGCGATTGTATACAAAACAGTAGTAAAGCGAATAACTTAAAAACCTTGCACCTGAGTATTAGGGTTACAAAATTATGAATTCGAAGTAATTCTTCATAAATTTTAATTGAAAGAAATTTCAAAAACTTTTCAATCGTTCAAGAAACAAACTGTCCAATATATAAATATGTACATACATATATCAGATATCTGGTGAGACATGTACATTTCATTTTACTAATTATAAAGGCAAAATATAAATACTTTAAGGCATCAATACGCGTAAAGTAATGAGGAATTTGAATAATGAAGCTGAAGGGTCTACAAACGGAAGTTGCTGGTGATTTGATACGATTCTTAAAAGTAGACGCCATATCAAATAGAACTCTTAGATCAATAACAGTATTTTAATGGATAGATTGTAATTTAATTCAATGAAAAAGTCTGTGTCCATAGATAACATCCATCTGACCTCGCCCACCCAAAATTTCGCAAGTACATACAGCGACAAAGAAACAAGATTAGTAATAGTAGATAAGAGAAAATGTACATTTTTATAAATTGCATATTTATCAAATTCGAAAATCTTATCAAAATTTGATAAAATAGAAATAGGCCAATAGTTGGATAATTTAGATGTTTTATTGTACACTGCGCTAGTTGTCGGTATAGGTCACTCAGAATCTTCATGAATTAACGAATTCTTTTTAGTTGGCAATAAAGTTACCGTTTGGCGTAATGGGATTGTATTTTTTCGATGACGAATGAGAAAAATGTAGCAACAATCGCAATGTTGAAAACTAAAATTCAAGAGAAAATTCGCGATATTTACACAGAGATGTAAAGTGTTATATGAAATCTCCGCGTTCGAATTGGACACTATCTACAGGACATTGTTTTCTAAAATTTAATTTTTTTAATTTGATTCTTGATATCATGTAATGTTCGTTTTCAACAATAAAACTTGTAAATATGTTTTCTGAAATGTTGGCGAGAGTCATTTCAAAATTTTCTGTACTTTCCTGTACTCCCATTTTATATTAATTTTTTATAGGGAACTATACGTGTTTGCGTCTACTATGTAATAATAATATAGTGTGTAGGTTACAAATGAAAAATGATCAAAGGAGTATGTATTAAAGCCAGATTTACATTTTATACAATGAATTGTGTGTACATAATTAAGTTTTAAATGTATTGTCGATACATAGATGTGTTTTGAATCATAGCCAATTTGAAACATGTTTAAATAAATAAATTTGAATCACTGCATAGTTTCTAGAACATACAAAAAATCTGTTTAAAATGAATGTAATACTGTTTAAGAAAGTTTAATAAAATCTCAAAATTATGTTTTCTTCGAAGAATATTTAAAGAAATAATTAAAAATACGCAGTAGTAAATATTATGAATGAATTTCATGGTTTTGAAACTATGCCAATTTGAAAATTTTATGTAGTATGTATATATAATACGTCTACAGATTAAATTAAACTACTAGGTGCCTAAAAAAATTTTAAATATACTATGTATATATTTTACTGAAACTGAAAATATTTTTGTAATAAGTTTGTTTTATTTATTATTTTGAACAAAAAAATAACAGAAAATGTAATGTACTATATACAATTTTCATGTTGAAAAATTTTTATAGGAAAAAGTGAGGTAACTATAGTAAACATATGGATAAATATATTGCTTCTGAAATTATGAAAATTGTATACATATACATATATATATATATATATATATATATATATATATATATACATATACATATACATATACATATAAATATACATACATATACATACATACATACATACATATATATATATATATATATATATATATATATATATATATACACTACCGTTCTTAAGTATTTGGGCATCCATATTTTATAAAATTATTTGAACAGCATAGCTTCTAGGAAATTCATTCTTGTAATATTGAATAGGTATAAGGAAAGTATTAAATCTACAGAAACGCTGCATAAGTAACATTATGTATTACTTTATTACCTGCAATAAACCAAAATTTGTTATTGGGACTACCTGGGGATTAGCGCAATAAAAGTTTCTCCAAGTTCTTGTAATTGTCTTTCTGTGAAGGATACTGAAGGATAAGTTTAGTAATGATGTTTTAATGACCTCGGGCGAGTTTCATGTTATATTTTTGAAATTGCCCTCAGTTACGTTTCTGTATTCGTTGTGAGATATTCCTGTGCTAGTAGTGTTGTTAAGATCGTTAAATATGCCAAAAAGAAAAGAGATGGACATTGAAACGCGTTCTCTTATAATTGCGCACCATCAAGATGGCAAAAGCAACCGGCAAATTGCGAAACAATTAAAATTAAATAATACTTCCGTAGACTACGTCGTCAAAAAATACCGAGAAAGTGGCAGTGTTCTCAATAAATCACGGAGTGGGAGACCCAGAGCGACAACTTCTGCTGAGGATCGTGCAATAGTGATCACAAGCAAAAGAAATCGACGGAAAACAGCCCCAGAAATTGCTGCAGAAATCAATGCAGACCGTCCAAAGTCAATAAGCGTAACAACGGTCAAACGTCGCTTGTACAAAGCAGGATTGTACGGACGAATTGCAATGAAAAAACAGTTATTGCGCAAACAGAATAAGCGGAAACGCTTAAACTGGGCTCGTGAACACCAACATTGGACAGTTGAACAGTGGAGTAAAGTCTTGTGGACCGATGAGTCAAAGTTCGAAATTTTCGGGTCCAGAAGACGTGTTTTCGTTCGGAGATCTACAGGTGAGCGTGCGGCAGAGCAATGTATTGTGCCTACGGTTAAACATGGCGGTGGTTCCGTGATGATCTGGGGTTGTTTTGGTGGTACGGTCGTGGGTGATATTGTGAAAATTGAGGGAATACTAAGGAAAGAGCAGTATCGAAACATTTTGGAGACCAACGCTATTGCTTCAGGATTAAGACTTTTGGGTAGGAATTTTGTATTCCAGCAGGATAATGACCCAAAGCACACATCCAAAATATGCAAAGACTATTTGCAACTCTTGGAAGCGGAAGGATCCATCGAAGTTATGAAATGGCCTCCCCAAAGCCCCGATCTCAATCCAATAGAGTTATTGTGGGAGGAACTTGATCGGGAGGTCCGGAAAGCAGTACCAAGATCGGAGGCTGATTTGTGGAGGAAACTGCAGGAAGCTTGGGTCCGCATAACACCGGATACATTAGCAAAACTAATTGCAAGAATGCCGCGATTATGTGCTGCCATTATAAAAAAACAAAGGTCACATAGATGAATCGAAAATTTAAATATAATATGTAATTCTACTGCCAGATACTGTAATTAGTTATGTATGTACATGTAATAAATATATTTTCATTTTTTCACTAGTGCTTTTAATCATTTCTTCTAAATTTATGGGTGCCCAAATACTTATGAACGGTAGTGTATATATATATATATATATATATATATATATATATATATATATACAATCAATTTGGATTATCTTATAACGGTCGACCAAAACACTTTTAGCTAATTTTATATATATACATATATATTACCGCTCATAAGTATTTGGTCATCCTCGTTTCATTATAGTTTCTATAGAAAAGTTGTAATTTTAAAATTTATTTCTGTAGTAAGAAATAGTTTCATAGTATACATTAAAATCTATAAAAGCTTATTCAAAAATAATTATGTGATTACTCTATTATTCACAATGAATGATAATATCCTAATAAAACTCCAGGTAGAATAATTGCACTTAAGGGATTAGGTCTCTCAATTCTTGGAAATTTTCGATTATGATTTTATTTTAAGGTATGGTGTTATTGTAAGTACTAGTATTTATACTTGGGTATTTTGGCAAAATTGCAGTTAGTTTTTGTGATGTGCTCATAGTGATAACATCATGTGTTTCGAAGAAGTTAAATCGGTTAGAAATTCCTAAACGGAAAGAATTGAGTGTAAAAACACAATCGTTTATAATCGCATACCATAAAATTGGCAAAAGCAACCGCGAAATTGCCACAGAATTTAAATTAAATCAGTCTACCGTGGGTTATATCATCAAAATACACCGCGAATGTGGAAGTGTGTTGAGCAGAATTCGAAAAGGGAGACCAAGGGTAACAACCTCAGCAGAAGATCTTGCAATGGTGATAACAAGCAAGAGAAATAGGCGAAAAACAGCCCCAGAAATCACAGCAAAAATGAATACTGTTCGTTGAAAACCCATAAGTGTTTCCACACTTAAACGACGATTAAAAGAAGTCGGTCTTCATGGATGAATTGCAATGCAGAAGCCGCTTCTACGCAAGCAAAACAAGCAGAAACGTTTGAAGTAGGCACGCGATCACCAAAATTGAACCATAGAAGACGAATAAAGTGGTGTGGCCCGATGAATGCAAATTCGAAACTTTTAGTTCACGAAGACGTGTTTACGTGAAGAGGCTTGTGGGTGAGCGTGCCTAGGAAGAGGATATGGGGTTGTTTTTCTGGATCAAATGTGGACGATTTCGTAAAAATCGAAGATATACCAAAAAAAGAACAGTATAAGCGCATATTAGAGGAAAACGCAATCCCCTATAGAATTAAAATTTCGGATCAGAATTTTATCTTCCAACAAGATAATGACCCGAAACACACTTCCAAACCATGCCGGGAATATTTGCAGAAATTTTAGAACGAGGGAACCATAAAAGTTATGGTGTGGCCTCCCCAGAGTCCCGATTTAAATCTCATCGAGTTGCTGTGAGAAGAAATTGACCGAGAGGTGAGAAAATCGGCCCCCACATCTGCTGTTAATATGTGGAAGAATCTGCAAGAGGCATGGGGTAAAATAAACCCTGGGATATTACGAAAATTAAACGAAAGAATGCCTCGATTCTGTGCTGCAGTGATTAAAAATAAAGGAGGTCATATAGATGAGTCTAAAATTTAGTTAAATATATTATACAACAATTTATTTTAGATGCAAAAATATATATTTTTCATATACGTAAATAATAAAAAGATATTAGTATTTCAATTTTGATTTTTGTTACAATTTGCGGGTTAAATGCGAGTGACCAAACACTTATGAGCGATAGTGTATATACATAGCTATTACAAATTTAAGCTCTTAGCGCACGCTTATAAATTTTTAGATATTTCCTGTACCATTTATAACATCTAAAAATGGAAATTTCTGTAATTAATTAGTCTATGACTACACAAGGCTAATCAAACCGATGATAACTACGAAGCAGTTACATATTTGCCAAAAGCTAACCAAAAAAAATTGGCAGGCTGCTAAGTGTTATACAAAGATTCGCATGTCTAAGCGTCATAGAAGCCGTGAGAACTTCCACAGCACTTTGGAGGTGATATTAAACTTATCACCTCAAAACAGTTACATACAAGAAAAACCAAGAACGGTAGTTTACAGACTAATGCAAGGCTAGCATCCTATAAGAAAAGGTCATAGCATGGTACTGATCATCGTAAGTGAATAGATTACAAAGTCAAGTAATTTCATTGTTCAGAAGTTCAACTTTAATAAAAATTATAGAATAATAGAATCAGAGAAAGGAATGCAAAAAAAAGCTCACATGTACAGAGAGAATCTATTTAGTACACAAACGGCTTTGAAACAAAACAATGAGTAGAAGTCAGAATAGAATGTATGGGCTCGAACAAAGGGCGAAGATCCAAGTGAATAAAACAGATATACTATAGTATTCTAAGCAGAAATAATCGAATTGAGTTGAAGAAGTTAATGGATAGAGTAGGATAAGACACGGTGGACATTTACTCCGAGAGTCAAGCAATGTTAACGGCACTGGATTCGACGTAGGTGCAATTTAAACTTGTACAAGGTGATGGTAGTTCGAGTTCCAGGACGAGAAGGCTATAAAGTCAATAAAAGAAGTTGACGAACTGGCTCAACAAGAGTCGTTCCTGTGACATTGCAAAAAGAAATTTCAAAGTAATCATGAACAAGTGGGCTGAAACAGATCTACAGATAGATAGAAAAGTCCCCAAATCAAAAACAAGCGAAATAGTACCTTAGGGAACGGTTGGCCAAATTTTCAAGGGATCTACTTAGTGGGAACAGAAAATTTGTTACTTTTTGGTCAATTAATAAGGCACCGACAAACATATGAGCAAAGCGAACTTGATGGAAGAAATTATGCCAAGTAGAAGAGGAAACAGCGATCAACGTCAATGCCAATATGATGGCTTAGCGAGAACGCGATTTTTACAAACCGCTTTTGCAGCCACTAGGTCTACTTAAAGGAATGGGGCTAGAGAAAATATTCGAGGGGCATAAGGACTACGATAGACCTGAAAAGGTCTCAATGGAATAGGCTGTATGGTCACCTCACACAAATCCAAATAAAACTTATTAAAAACTGCAGAGAATGTAACGAAATTTATTTATAGATGAAGTGCTGAGCCCATGCAAGCAGTATACGTAGTTTGTAACTTCCGTAAAGTATTGTTCTTCTTTCATCTTTTGTATAATTTACTGAAATTACATTATACATGGGTTGTATTTTAAGTTTGGCATATAAAACTGGAATAAAACAGTAGATAACTTTTAAAGGCCTCATTGTTTTTCAAAGTATTCTCCACGAAGATCAATGCACTTTTGCATGCGCTTGAACCAACTTTGAAAGCAGTTGTTCCACTCGTTTGTTGGTACAGTCAAAATAGCGTTTTTGAAGGCACCGGCTGCTCCCTCCTATGACTTGAACCTTTGACCACGCAGTCTGTTCTTGATTTTCGTAAAGGACTTGGTCCGGACTGTACGGACGTGGTCCAACAATTCGACGTTTTGTTGCGTTAAAAGTTCAATTGTCTTGCATATTGTGTGTGAATTCGCATTGTCTTAGTGGTTCGGGGTTGGTTTTCCAAAGCTCAGATATGACTTGCGGTAAACAAATGGTTGTATACCAAGAGGCAGTAACAGTTCTTCGATCTTGCAGAGGAATTATGGCTACACGTTCTTAGAGTTTCTGGCGTTTAAGTGATCTAGAGTTTTTTGACACCAATTCATCCTAGTTGCTTTCTGTTCATGGGTCAACAGATGCGGTATCCAACAGGAAAACTAATTTTTTAGTTCTTTATGTTAATGTTCTCGGCTTAATTTCATTTTTCAACTAACTCGTCAACTTTGATGGTTCATTGTAGCTATAACACTACACGTATCGCACTGGAACTTTGGATTTGTATTAACTAAAGATGGGGGTTAATTTTTAGTACTGACATTTGATTAGTAGAGCCCTCTATGTCTCATTATGCAAAACTTAAGACATCCTACGTAATTCAGTTGCATGGAATACACAAACTATATTGTTTTCACTTTAAGAATATGTATGCTTAAATATGATAAACAGATATTTCAGAAAGATTTGGAATAATGACCAATATTGCTATTTGCTTCTGGGTTTCCGGGCTGGAACCGCGTCACTTGTATATCTGCCGACGTTTCGTACCTATTTGTATGGGATATCTTCAGGGCTGAACTATTGCACTGAAACTGTGCAGTAGTTCAGCCCTGTGCAATGCAGTAGTTCAGCCCTGAAGATGTCCCATACGAATGGGTACGAAACGTCGGCAGATATACAACTGACGCGGTTCCAGCCCGGAAACCCTGAAGCAGATAGCATGGACCACGACCGCGGAAGTCTACGTACCAAATGACCAATATTCTACATACAATTTGCTGTTTTCCGATAAAGTTTTGTGTGAATGATAGTGTTAAACCCCATAATTGGAAATATTGTTCAATAGATAATCTTCCTTGCATGGAAGAAGCGCACACAAAAAAAAAGTGGGCTGGCTATTCCCAGATACAGCATTATTGGTCCATTTTTCATTCATGATGAAAGAGAAAGATGAGGAATTACTTGTAAGTGTTTGGTTCTAAGACGGAGCAACCCCCAACTATGCGCATATTAGAAGAGGGGTAGACACAGCAGAGAATAATTGACGAAGTGCAATTAATTCGTGGAGGCATTGTTAAGTTAAAATTTTTGTAAAAAATTATTTGGTTCTTAACAATTTTGTTGATCAGAGTGTGTACATATTGGTGCCACAAATAGAAATTAAAATATTTTGACGTAAAAGTTCTAAAGAATGTTTCTTTAATATTTTCCATGACCTTCGTTTTACATTTACTGTCGATGTGGATGTTATTACATGTTTTGTAACAGGTTTTTTTTTATCACATTAATGTTATAACAAACTTTTTCAAGTATAGACAGTCTAGTCATAAATACTGTCAGTATTTTAATGGCATAAGAAAGACTCATCGTAATTAAAATACATACATCGTGGACTTATTAAAGGATGAATTTGGATGGAATTGTGTTTTATGGAAAAACGAGTTTAAATTTGAAATTTAGAAATTATGAAAGAACGCAAGTCAGTGGAAGACGTTGTTGTACAGAGTGTCAAGCTTTGCCGGTGTATCTACAGGGATGTTATGAAGTTGATAAAACACTACACAAAGAGGGATATAAAAACTTTGGAACGCAACGCAATCCATTTAGCATTAAGGATAATAGGGGAGAATTTGTTATGGTCCGAAAGACACTTCAAAGCCTGGCAGCGATTATATACACGATAGAGATTGTAAACGAAAGTGATGGAATGGCCATTGTAATTATCCGATATTAATCCGATCAATATATTTATTATATGATGAATTAGACCATCAGACGCTCAAATCAACGCCAAGTTTGCCGAAGCAATGTGGATAATATTGCAATAAGAATGACAAAAAAATCATAAGAAACTTTGGCGAAATTAATTACAAGGATGCCTAGACTATGTGCCGTATCGATTAAGAATAAGTATTTACAATAATTAGTTAAAATATATAAATTGTATATGTACTCAATAACCTCTTTTTGCAATTCAAATAAAATATGTACTTTTTAAAAATTGTTTTTTATTTGTACTAACAAATGTAATGGTAATGTATATTCGAGTATACATTTGAGAAGTACAGAAAAATAAGGTTTAAAACTATATACAATAAGTATATTCGAAAGATTTACAATACACATTGCAAGTGTTGTGACCGAATGATATAGATTCATGCATAGTTCTTAGCGATATTTCCGCTGTAGTTTCGGGAATATTTCAAATTTGGATAGTGTTTCTTATAGGTCATATTTCTGAGAACATCTTACTTATAATTGCTAATCAAAAGGATACGGAACAAGGCTACCGCAAGCCTTAATAAATTAAGAAACTTCATCTTCCAGCCATGCTTGGGTTGCTTTCATAATGTGAACGGGTGCTGAATTCCGCTGAAACACTATTTCTTCCGATTAAATAAAAAAAATCAATCACAGCTATAGTTTTTAACACAGTTTCTTGGCACATTCGAGTCGATGTTCTCATTCTAATCTAGCAAAAATGAATAGGAATTCTTCATAGAAGACGCCCCATCAAACCATTACTGAGGCTGGATGGTGATCACGCTGAATTGGTGTCAAAATCTTTCACGCTTCTGGAGAACTTCGGGCCTGAACTAAGTATATTACTCTGTCGGTTAAATTTATACTCTATAGTAAACATTTTCTCGTCCGAGAATAAGATTTTGCGCATCCTCTTTTGCCGTAACGACTTAACATTATCTCTCTTTCGGACTTTATTACCTTTAAGGTTGATGTTAAAAGACGATATTTGCTCTTTCTATAACGCCAGAGATTGTTCTAAGTGCGATGTTCATTTCAAGCGATTCTGGCATGAGCAACTATCACAATGTTTAACGTACGGGAAGAGCACAAACAATTGGTATGAGAGTGATTGATGACATCACTAATGTTTCGAAAACGAGTGATATACAGAACGTTCCTTAATATTAAGGGGCGAAAGAAGAGCTAAAATCTGTTGTGCATTCTCAAATTCTTGTACAATGGAATGCTAGTGATGCTATTATGGTAGTTATCTGCTCCATACCAAAACTCTTTTCGAGCGGTTCCAGGCATATATTTATGGCTAGATTGTGTAAATATTTTTTGCTTATTCTTTTACTATCTTGCACACTTTTATCAATACTATTGTCTAGATTTTCGTCAGACTGGAGTCACGTGTTTTTCTATAGGTAATACTCTGCAGACCATAGGTTTTAAATCATTTTAAATGTAGAGAAAAAACAATTTACGAAAGAAAAATGCTATTTAATCTCTGCGATTTCATGAGTATTTTCGTTTATTAAATATAAATAATATACAATAAATCTGTTGACACCGGAAAAAACTTAAAAAATGAAGAATAAAAGCCTAGGTCTTGTGAAATAATTTAAAGGAAGGATACTTTACCAAAAGACTAAGTTGAAAAGATACATTTTGAACAGCAACACAGATGAACGTTCGATGTCGAATTAATGAAGATGGTTTACATAAATACATAACTGTCAGGAAGTCCTTTGTAAATAAAAATCGTAAAATTACTAGTTTGTAAAAATGCATAAAGCAGTTGTTTTCCTTTTATAATTTACTTATATTATGGACAGAAGAAAGTATACAGACTATACTTATCTAATATAATAAAGCATTGTATTGGTTTGAATGTTGATACTATATTATAATTTTTAGCTCAATATCTTTTTTTTCTAAATAAATTTTGCGAGTGTTGTCCTGTCTTTCGTGATTAAGAAAAAAGAGGCTGGCACACATGCACTTTAGTTCTAACTCTTATTTATATAAACTTATGCCTACAAAGAACGGTTACCGATAACGAACGAAGAAAAGGAACCTGTACAATTAGTAAACTTAATGAAATTATATTATTTTTTACAGTACATATATTTATCTTGATTTAGGGGATTTGATTTCCTTTATACTGATTTTCAATTTTATTTATTTGTATGTTTCCAAATTTATTTTGTTCTATGTCTAATAATATTAAATACAAACTTCGAACACGCTCAATTTAGTGAAAAAATAACGCAATTGTAAATATGCTTCTAATCTGAATTTTTCATTTTTGCCATATTTTTCTAATTGAGGTCTCGAATTAGATCATTTAATTCCAGCTGATTTACTAGGTATGGTCCGGTCTTCTTCAGCTGAGAAATATTTTTCTTTATTCAACAACTCAACGAAATTAGTGATTTTGTTTCTGTAACAGTATCTTCTTCATTTCAATTCATAAAACTTGGCACTGGCAATACCTCTGAATAAGGTACTGGACCAGTAGCAGACGGCAGGTTAGTATCCTTATTCTCATCTTGCTGTAAAATCCAAAGATTTTCATAGGTATGTTTGTGGAGCAGCCGTTGGATCATTTACGCATGTGTGTTAGCGTTGAAATAAACACACTCGACTTACAAATTCATTTAATTTCATTTGAACAACCATTAGGTAGTAGATATATACCCACATAGTGCATAATAGATAAAATGCAGACCATTTGAGATATTTCAAAAACTTTATTATTGGGTTGAAGTACAATCAAAACATTTATGAATGGAACTCGACTTCGTTCATATGGCCGCCGCGGGCACGTTTGCAGCGGTCGATTCGTTGGACCCAATTTTCGATGACTCGGCCACACAATTCGGCCGAAACGTCTGCTATTTCGCGTTCAATGTTGGCTCTGAGCTCTTCCAACGTTGTCGGCTTGTTGGCATAGACCAATGACTTAACGTAGCCCCAAAGAAAAAAGTCTAGAGGCGTTAAATCGCACGAACGAGGTGGCCAATCGACTGGTCCATTTCTTGAGATAACACGATCATCAAACTTACTCTTCAATAAATCGATTGTAACGTGTGCTGTGGGGCTTGTGGCACCGTCCTGCTGAAACCACATGTTGTCAAAGTCCATATCTTCCAATTCGGGCCAAAAATAATCGGTAATCATGGCGCGATAACGATTACCATTCACAGTAACGTGACGATCATTATCGTCGACGAAAAAATATGGCCCTATGACGCCGCCGGCATGCAAACCGCACCAAACACTTATTTTTTGTGGATGAAGTGGTGTTTCATGAAGCACATGTGGATTTTCACCCGACTAATAACGCATATTTTGCTTATTGACGAACCCATTGAGCCAAAAATTAGCTTCGTCAATGAAAATGATTTTGCGATGAAATTGATCATCTTGGCGCATCTTTTCCAGAGCCCAATCGGAGAACGTACGTCGCTTCAAATGGTCCGTCGGCTTCAATTCTTGAGTCAGCTTGATCTTGTATGGGTGTAAACCAAGATCCTTACGTAAAATTCGCCATAAAGTGGTCTGGGCGATGCCCAACTCTTGAGAACGCCGTGGAATTGACTGATTTGGATCATTTGCTACGGACGTTTCAACGGCAGCGATATTTTCGACACTTCGACCAACCCGTTGTCTCACTGGCACGGCAACATCACACAACGAATATGTAGACTCAAATTTTTGCACTAAACTTGTTACTGCCTGTCTACTAGGGCGAGAATTACGACCGAAAATCGGAGTTAACGCTCTTAAAGTAGCGGTCGCCGACTCCGAATTTCTGTAGTAAATTTTTATAATTTGCAGACGTTGTTCGTTCGTGTACTTTACCATGATGAAAATGTTAAGTTTACTGAATAAATTGACAGTGACAGTTCGATGATTAGTGAAAGGGTGCGTTCACAAATTGAATTAAAAGTTGTCAAGTCCCTATTGGAAAACCCTTTACTTCTTGTAAAAATTCAGTTTGAAAAAGCTCCATCTTTTATACATATTAACATTTTGGTTTCGTGTAGATATTATGGTTTAAAGGGTTTGGTATTTATTTCAATGTACAGTTGCTTAATTTTCGGTGCTATGGTGAATTAATTTTTCTAATTTCAAAAAAGTGTGACTACAGTTTTGAGTAACAGCAATTTTCAATCGCAAAAATCTGAAGAAACTGGCACAGTTAGCGATAAAATGATTAATAGGCATGTAGATGATGACAAGTAAACCCAAATTATCTCTAGTTTTACAAGAAGTTCGTTCGCGAAAAGTTTGTATATAATGTTTCTAGTACTAAAAAAGTTTCAAAATGATTGTAAATGTGTTATTTAATACTGTGACACATTCTGGGAAGGCAGCTTCGCCTGTATTCCTATAAAATGAAAATACATACTGAACCTAAAGACCAAGATAAGCGAATACGCGCAGTTTGCTCTGGAAATGTTAGCAGAAATATACAATAGCGCTGAATGGTTAGACAAAATCTTATGCGCAGATGGGGCATATTGTGAAGTAAATGGAGGTGTTAACACATACAAATGCTAGATAGGGGCAAAAAATAACTCAAATTTGATTGTTCAGCAAGAATTATTATTAATGTCAAAATTACTGTTTGGTGAGTATTATGTCTAATTTTCTATTAGTACCTCATTTCTATAAAGAAATGGAACCTTATGTTTTTTTGACTTATATTTTTTTATTTGTAAGTTTCGATGATTGTATGATAAATATCTGCATTAAAAAATACGCAATTGTTTTGCATTTAATATATTTATTTCTCGACGTAATCTCCTTGTATCTCTGTATAAGTACTTAGTCCAGTGATGTTCCAACTTTTTTGAGTCATTTAAATAATATTTGTCGAACTCTGCAAAATAGGCCTCTACTTCTGCAATGACGTGAACTGCTTTCCGTCAAGCCATTTTTTCAAGTTCGGAAAAAGACAGAAGTTACAGAGGCCCAAATCTGGCGAATATGGTGGATGGGGCAACAATTCGGACCGTAAATCGACTAGCTTTGCTGTCACAGTTGCAGGTGAGTGGGCCGGGATATTGTCGTGATAGTAGAGAATTTTTTTCTTCGTTAGGTGGGTTCTTTTTCTCTTTAGTTCGGGGTCGAATCGGTCCAACAAATCAGCGTAGTCCCTTCTCCAAAAAATCAATCAAGATTATGCCTTGCGAATTTCAAATTATCGTCGCCATAACCTTCCTTTTCAGTTGATGGAATCGTCTTCGCCTTCTTTGATATACGTTTGCCGGGAGAAACTCATTGTGTGATATATGGCTTCTGGCGTGTAGTGATATATTCATGTATCACCTATAGTCAGATAACGCCGCAGAAACTTACTCGTATTGCGCTTAAATATGTTCAAACATAAACACTGCTTTGAAGCTATCACGTGATTTAATTTCTCATCAATCGTCCGTAGACACAGCATCCATCTCGCGATAGCTTTTTCATACTCAATTTTTCGTGAAGGATGTTTTGCACACATTCAATTGAGACATTTACCATATTCGCAATCTTTCTCGTCTTCACTCGCCAGTCTGCTAACACCATATCATGAATTTTATTGTTCATATCGTTCGTAGTTACTTTAATGGGACGACCTGTCCGTTCTTTATCAAAAGCCACACTTAAATTTATTAAACTAGTATCTGATGGTAGTCATAAAAGGTGCATGGTTTTTGTATCTTGTTATCTGTATCCTACTCTGTACACGTTTTCCCACTCAAAAAAAGGAATTAAAACGCTGACGGGTATTGTTCTTTCCCATGATTTCACAAAACCATAAATTTACTTTGAACAGTTTTCAAAACAACACTACCCGATGAATCTCTTCGTAATTTTGGCAGACATCAACTAAAGAATGGTGCTCAGTCGGTAATGTTGGTTTTCACATAGTGCCATCTGTCTTCAAACATGGATACTTCCCATACTATCCTCGTATAGATATGTATATATATGTAGTTCTTAAAATTTATGGATAAAATTAATTAGTTGTGGTACGTTATATATTTTTGTCTTTCAGAAGGGGTATAGACCCAGTTCCTGTACCGTTTATATTGAAAATAATATAAAATAGATAGGTTTTCAAACTCCACATCATATGGTTGTATCAACTGTTCTGCTAACTATTGCACTTACATTTTGTATATATATGGAATAATATTTTCAACACATTTTCACAAGTATAATATATAAATTATCACCACTGAAGAAAATTCACATTATCTTTACATATTCCGGAACCATGGAAAAATATAACATGTTTTATTGTTTCTAATATTTATTTAAAGAAGAATACAAAGAGTACAATTTGAGAGTAAAATTTTGATTAATTTAATGACGTTTATTACTGAGAAAATTATTAAAAATATTTATGTGTTATCTAAAATTAAAAACAATGTTTTCTTTATAAAAACTATTTCAAAATTTATTACTTATATATAGTATCGCTTCCGTACGGAGGTTATATTTAACATTTTTTTTTCTGAAATTAAAAAAACAAGAGTTAGATATATATTTTTGTAGTAGATTAACTAACGTTTTGTTTTAGTACTTACCGACCCTTATTTATTACTATTTAAATAAAAATTATCGAAGTATAGTACAATTATATTTCTAATAGAATTTCGGTTTGTTTGAACAAGGGATCCGATTCAAGAAAAATACATTACTAGAGCCTAGTTTTATTTATTCTTAAAATAAAACAATTTTATAATAAAGATGAGTGATGATGTAATTGCGCATGAAATTTCTTGTCATATAATGTCCCTAATATTATTCACAATTCCAGATTGACCCTAATGCCATACTATTATATTTCTCAGAAGAGCCTTTATTACTGAACGTTTGATGAACGTCAAAATTTAAAAATCTAGTTTTGCTCAATGTCGAATTTTTGTGTGTATTGGATAACTTTCATTTCATCTAAGGTCCTTTTCGTTTTCCCTTCTCTTTTTTAGACCCTTTCTTTCACAAGCTATGTAAGCTAATTTATCTATAAATACTTTTATTATATAACGCGAACTATGTAAGAACTGCTGTTTTTAGTACGTTCTTTTACTCTACTTCTTTTCCATTAACTACAATTCTTCAATTAACTTTACTTATTTAAAGTTTTATTAAGATACTTGATCTCTATTGCATATATTTTTCTTTTCTCTATTGGGTTAACATATTACTTGCTAGTATTGTTGATATTTCTATATACCCAATCTTATTAGTTCACTTATATTTTTCGCAATTTTATTAGTAAAATATCTGTTAATCTGTTCTATTTATACATTGATGATAATTCTGAAACATTCTTCTTTTTAGTATTTGCATATTTTTACATTCAATTTCTTTTTAGTTTCGGGTTAATTTATACCTTATTTTTCTGTTTTACCTAAGATGAGTTAAATCTTGTACCTAATTTACATAAAATGTATCCACACAATATGTGATAGCTCTCTCGCAGTTATAAACTACAAGGTAGTTTACAACTGCTTGTGTCGCACATCTGGATTTTATGCCTGATAGAGATTAACAATACACCCTAGTTTCTTTCGTAAAATATTTTTAATAATAATTTCTGTTTTCTATATAAATATATTCTTACAGCTTGTTTTGTAATTCACATATTAAATATTATATTATCAGCATAAACTATATTTATCGACCGTAATTTCTCTAATAAGCAGTTTCGGGTGTTTGTTGTTAAATTCTGTTATGTTTCTACTGTAGACTGAACAGTATTTTTTCTTTAATTTTGTCCCATAACTCATCGATGTTGTTGATTAATTTAGGATCTACTGTAGGTAAATACTACATCTGAATTTGATACGGTTTTCCTGGATGATCTACGAAATGCCGAAAAACAGAAAATATTTTCATCCAAATTGCTTTCTTCATTTTGCATGATGGCAATTATTATTCAAGTTTGATAAAAATCGAAACTTGTGATATTGTTACAGCACTTTTAAAAATCGTGATGGTTGAAACGAAAAAGCAAAGTAATATAATCAATTATTATCTTCGTTTGAGCAGTCGAAACTTTTCACGATGGAGATATGGATTTTAGGAATCTTCTATGGCAAGATCTGTTTGTTTTCAGTAGTATAAAGTGTTTAAAAATTGTCAGAGAAGCTGCGACTTGCAAAGCGGTTTAGGTGCTCTAATTAGTACGTTAAATGAGTAAAATATCAACATTGAATGAGTAATTAATCTCACAGATTCAAGCTTAAGTATCTCGTAATTTTCGAACATTCTTGAAATATCTGCTGACAACGTTTTTACCCTCTTGTACAAACATTTACATACATCTAGAGTCTGGACTCGCTAGATGCTGCGTTTGGATCAAAAAGCGAATAGGGTAGCAAACGGCTACTCTACTCTCTTTGGCTCATTCACTTACGAATCGTGAGTACTTGTAACAGTGTATTTAAAAAAATGGAGGAAGACGATTATTATCTCCGATGGAATTTAGTTGTATTGTTCTCATCCGAAAATAAAGTAATAGAACACACAATGAGTAGAAATAGATGGATCGCCATAAAAAAACACGTGCGCAAAAATCTGCTCCTAAAGGTAGGTTCTTAGACTATAAGTAAATGATGTACACATTTGGGTTCAACATGGCACTGCAGTAAGTTTTTTTCTAAAAAAAAGTTTTGGGTCAGTTAGTGAAGGATATCTTTAAATGACGCGCTGGTTGAAAAATTGTAATTTTACAATAATGCTTACTCGCATGTAGCTATTGACAGAATCTTCGAACAGTAAAAATGTCACGTGTACCGCACTCTCCATATAGATATGATATAACTCCATTCAACTTCTCTCTAAACCTTCGAGCAAAAAAAATCTTAAAGATCGACGGTTTCAAAAAGAATGACAAAAGAGAAGACACTAGAAAAATTGTACGCGTTCAAGATGGAGATGGATAAAAAAATATGTCTTCCATTTGAAGGATTTGGGAAAACTTCTGAACGCCTTCAATACAACTACGCTGTTAATAGTGTATTTTAAACCAATTACGATAATTGTTTTGTGATAATTAAATGTTTGCTTGATGTAAAATGCCTATGACTTGGCATGTATCCAAATGCAAAAGTAAGACACGCACACCTATACGTAAAATAAGTAGAACACGTGTTACGAAACCAAATCACCTCAGAATAACCAAACAAAACCGTACAATAATGATAATAAATTCACGAAAGAGATAATTAAACAAACGAGATTTGGAACTAGTCTATAAATAGCTCAAAAACGAAACTAAAAAAATACTTCATGAATATACCCTAATATATTAACTTAAACGATATGAGGAAATGCTCATGGAACTTAAAGAAATCGACACATAACCTCAAAATAACAGCAACAATAACATGTCGATTGGAAAGATAAATTATTATGTTTAAAAACTATAAAGAAGTAAATTCAAATAAAACATAAGTTCTAAACAATAAATTAACATTTCTATAGATATACCAGAAGGGACGATATGGGTATAACTTATGTAAACAACACAAACATTTATGGAAAATCTACAAATAAAAATGTATTTACGAGACTATTTAAACAAAAAAAAAACAAATGATTTAAAGAAAGCTTTTAATAAACAGGGAAAGATCGAATGAACATTTAATTCTTCATAATAAGTAGTTAATTATAGGTTACGTAAAACAATTGAACGTATATAGACGAGCAAAGAACGCATAATTAATGGAAATAATAATACTGGGATCAATACCTACACTCCGCGCAACATGAATAGGACCATCCGACTTGTTGCAAGCTTTCGGTGGTTTGAAAAACAATTCATTTACTAAAAATACAATGCAAGTTTGTAATGGTATGATATGGCAAATAATACGCATTATTACGCAATAGTGCCTAACGTTATGCATTGGGTGACATAAGTACCACATACATATAAAATGCACCGCGCCGGTTGGATACGACCAGTATTTAATAGTAAGCTACCGGATGAGTGTCGAGTTACAACGTGTATCCGGATAAACAAACATCTGTAATTAAGGGTATTGTGTAACGATGGGACGACAGAAGTGCTTAAGTATGGAAGAAATTGGAAAAATTAAAGCGTTCCATCAAGAAGGGTATTCCTCAAGGGCTACTGCAAAGAAAATAAGTCGATCACACCAGGTTGTGAACAATTTTATTAGGGATCCCGAGAATTATGGAAAACGTTTTAAAGGGCGAACAACATCCGTTACAACTAAGAGAGAACGTCGAGCCATATTACGCGAAGCATCGAATTCGGCATTAACGGCAAGACAAATCGCGAATAACGTTGGAACGAATGCATCGGTAAGAACTGTACAGAAGTTACTGAAGACCTGTCCGCATTTAAAACGTTTGAAAATTAAACGACGGCCTCCTTTAAGGGAATTTCAGCGCACTGCACGTCTTCAGTTTGCTCAAGCAAAAATGGGGTGGACAAGAGAATGGCAAACTGTTATTTTCAGTGACGAGAAGAAGTTTAATTTAGATGGCCCGGATGGGTTTTCTTATTATTTCCACGATTTACGTAAAGATGAAGTGATTCAGTCACGAAGGCCAGCCGATGTTGGTTCAGTCATGGTATGGGGAGCTGTTTCCTATAACGGACCTGTTGATTTAGTAATAGTGAAGGGCAGACAGAATTCGGAAAAGTACGTCCAGCTGCTGCAACAGGTGAAAGACAAATTTTCCAACGTTATGGCAGGTGGGCCATTTATTTTCCAACAGGATAATGCCAATATTCACACCGCGCGCATTGTTCGACGCTGGTTTCAAGAACAAGGCATGGAGGTTCTCGATTGGCCATCGCTCTCCCCCGACCTGAGCATCATAGAAAATGTTTGGGGATGGTTGTCGCGTAAATTGTACTCCAATGCTACCCAATTCAGTTGCGCTGACGAACTAGAGCAGGCGCTGAAACGAAGTTGGGCGGAACTTCCCGTTGACTACTTGAGAACCCTGTATAATTCCATTCCATCCCGACTATTTGAGGTTATAAGAAATAATGGCAAAAGTACTCATTATTGAACAATAAAGTATTTTGTTATTGCAAACGAATCTTTTATTTTGTAGATTGGTCGTATTCAAGTGGCGTTTAATTACTCTACTTATTGTCATTAGTAACGTACATTTGCACTGACTTTGACAAAAATTATATTTGGTACCTACATACATCTTTTTATCAACCCTCTCATTTTCGAAAATAACAATTCCAGCGCGCTATCATGTTTATACCAACTACAAATGTCATATATGCAGTTGGTACTATTCATGTTGCGCGGAGTGTATAAGGGTAACACAGTAACGAAAGTATTACACATACACCATAAGTGGAAAACGTTGATTAGTACACATATTAAGGCACAAATTATTAAATATAAAAGAACGTATTTTGCCCCAGGTAATTAATATTATACAGTCTCTTCACTATAGTAACGTTAACTCTTATCGTAACTTCTTAGGCTAACAAAAACGTAATAACAATTGGATGCTCTTAAAACTTTAGAGGCGATTTTAAAGAGGCTCTCAAAGAATGGCTTCCGTCATATGTCTGAAGAAAGACAGAATCGGTGTAACATTACTGCACTTCAAGACTAGTTTTAATAGTACTAATCCTATTAAATGCTGATTTTGTATCTGTAAACGTTTCTGCTATTCTTCGTCTCACATCCTCTAGTACATATTGTTTGTATTTTATTTGTTTCGATTTAGAAGCTACCTGTTGGGCTCGTAATTTATTTTCTGCCTGTTATTTTAGCCTTATCCCTATTATCGCATCTATTCCTAATCAGACCAGTGATAAATGTGTTATTTTATAGTTCTTAATTGGTCTTAAGTATTGAATACTACTTCATATTTCCTAGCTTATCCGTAATACATTCCATTTTTTTCTTTTGTCAATCAAGTTTATTATATCTTGTGTCTTCGTTTCATGTAAAACTTGCAGAAATTCCGTTTTTAACTTTTAAATCAATTCCTGGGCTTTTACTTGTAGCAACTTCAATTTTTACTTTATAGTCGTGCTACCTCAACCTAAGCTACAGAATGCTTACGCGAAAGTTAGAATGCCAATTTTATTCGAAACGGATAAAATAAATAGTAATAAAACTATAAAATGTTATGATAAAATTACATACATATTCTCTTTTGCAGATTTTCTAGCAAGGGAGTAATTTAATATGTAATTAGGTTTGTTAAAATTTTGATTGTACGAAATACAAGGAAGTGTTTTGTTACCTAAGGTATTTCAAATGGTGTCATATTTTTGAAAGCTTTAAGACCTAAAATGCTAATCAATTTATAAATACAATATAAATTTTTAAAATTCTTTGTTTTAGCTAAAACGCAATTCTAAAATTTTTCGTCGCAAATCATTTTTATAGTCACTAAGTTGGCAAAAAGCAATATGAAAATGTTTCTTGAATGAAAAAGTGAAAGAATATTTTACATAAAATTTTATTTACTATCGAATTATGTACTAGCTATTATGTAATAGATCGAAAATTCAATTGTAATTGTTGAAATACAATCATGGTTGAATTTGATGGAGCCTGTGGTTGATTGACTTGATCAATAAGGTTGATATAGATATATAGATATCACAGTGCACATCTTGGTTTTCAACGGTGCGGATCGCGTACGGAGTTTGTTTTTTCGTACAATTTTTTCGCCGTGTTTTACCAGGTGCGACACTTTGAAATTATCTGCTGATGATGACAACTTGGTTGTCGAAATGCGTATACAGAATTTACAAATAGTCAATTGTGGAAAGGGGTTATATATCAACCTTATTGATCAAATACAATCATGGATCTACATTGTATTTCTAATGCGAAAGTTAATAATCTAGACGTGTCTAAAATACTGAAAAAATGATAAAGGTAATTTAATGTCATTTTTTTTTAAACATTTAGAATAAACATTTAACATATTTTCAGAATCCTGAAAGAAAATTTAATTTTTGAAAAAATGATTAAATCATTTCACTTTATTTTAAAATAAAAAACTTTAAAAAAAGATTTAATAAGCGTTGAAATGAAGTACGTGTAATTTACGGTTAATTATTATCAAGCAAAAAAGTGAAGTAAATAACGAGAGTTCAAAAGTCTTTATCTTATGCAGTGATGTATTGTAAAATGCATGTCTGTACTAAATATATTCAATGTAGCCTTAAATAAAATGCCATTCAAAGAGATATCTTTTTAAGAAGATTAAAATTTATATATACTATGGTACAATGATTAATTAACTAAATGCTATATGAATATTAAACACAGGACACGTTTCACTAAAATTATCACAGCGAATGTCGACAATATTGGCCAGCAACAATTAAACATTGATACGTTTTCGAAAACAAAAATCAGCATATTTTCATTAATCTATGTTATATAAATCACCCTTGTTGGGCACTTGAGTTCTAAAAATTGATTTTTTTAAATATGGAAACACAAATTAGGGTAATCACACGAGCTTGAAGGATATTGGTTGTTACAAATTAGCCTTTCATCGAAACATTCTCGTAAATATTCGCAAATGTTTAACATGTGGTCTAGAATTTGTTGGACATAGACAGTTTTAAATTGATCATGAATATGATACAAACTTAGATGAAACCATGCTTTGTTAGAGAAATTGTTTTATTCAAAATTATAATTATTAATATTGTTATGAAAGTAGTGGCAATATGTAATTCTCTTTAAATAATTTAAGAGAAGCAATCCGTGGAAATTTGAATTTTATAATTTTTAAGGAAGCTTAAGTTTGTGTTTAAGAAGACTGCATCAATCCTATGTCATGCCATATATAATTACTAAGAAAGCCGTCGTACAGGGCGATATTTCTTGCTCGCTCAACATTTTCATTTCTACAATCAGATCCTTCTGTTCTTGGTCTGACGGCAAAGTTGCTATTATCAACAATGAAAGTCTGCTTCATAATTAATAATAGAATACGTTTTCTTGGTCTCTCCAAAATAATTACAAAATTGTTCCAGAGTAAATATTTTATTCAAAAATAATTTAGTAATAAATATCTGTTGTGGTTTAAGCTTAGGTTTGCTAAATAAATTTATGACATTTATAAATATATAGCACAAATCTCTCAGAGGCTCAAAGCTAGAATGTGAATACGAGAACTAGCGCTCCCGAGTTAAACTTAAACTAATATGTAAGGTAGTGTGTTGAGAGTTGAGATGATACTAGATATTTAATGTTTCTCTCGAGAACATCAGATACACTGCAGGCCATAAGTTTGGAATCAGTTCCAGTAAATTCATAAAAATTAAAAATTATCTATGTTACGTTCGTATTACTTTGATATAAGTACAAAGGATTATTCTTAAGTACATTATAAAGCTTTACATAAAAGATGTAGTTTTAAATGCATTAATAGTTGGAAAATAACCAGAGATTAAGGAAACTCTGCGTGCGGTATTATTTATTCGAGCAGGTAATATTTCTGCATAATGAACGATTACCTGGAATGGACAAATTTTATTGCAGACCCTTCCGCATAAACCTTTTGTAATTACATTTAGTTTTTATATTTATAAGCATTTATACATTTTGAAGTAATGAGAATATTTTAGTTGCTTCGTATCATTTAAAGTGTGTAGACACATAAAAGTGTGTAGAATCAGTAAACATCGTTTGATTATGGCGAAGAGAAAGCAGATATCGCTAGAAAAACGTGTAGAAATTATTAGTCATCATAATCGGGGAGATTCTATACGGGATATCGCGAAAAGAATGAAGATATCGTACAAAGGTGTACAAAATACAATTAAAAGATACCAGTCTACTGGAGGGTATACGGACAGAAAACGATCAGGAAGACCAAAAATTACAACTCCTGCAGAAGATCAGACAATTATATTGACGTCAAAAAGAGATAGAAGATTAACGGCCTCGCAAATCCGCGGTGAGTTTAACAGGGAGCGTGAAACTCGGATCTCTTTAACCACAGTAAAAAGGCGGCTCAGAGCGGCTGGACTGATGGGACGTGTAGCAGTTCGCAAACCGCTTCTACGTCCGCAAAATAAAATAAAAAGGCTACAATGGGCTAAGTTACACAAAGATTGGACTATAGAACAGTGGGAAAAAGTACTATGGACCGACGAATCAAAGTACGAGGTCTTCGGTTCCAGGCGTCGGATATTTGTAAGAAGAACTACTACGGAAAAAATGTTACCGCAATGTGTGGTGCCCACGGTAAAACATGGTGGCGGTTCTGTAATGGTTTGGGGATGTTTTTCTTCGGCTGGTGTAGGAGATCTGGTGAAAATCGACGGAGTTTTGAAAAAGGAGGGTTACAGACAGATTCTCGAACACAACGCTGTGCCCTCCGGTCTGAGATTACTTGGAGAAAACTTTATATTCATGCAAGACAACGACCCAAAACATTCTTCTCATTTATGTAGAGGATATCTCCAACAACAGGAAGCTGACGGTGTTTTACAAAACATGGTTTGGCCGGCACAATCGCCAGACCTCAATCCAATAGAGCTGTTGTGGGAAGAATTGGATAGAAAAGTGCGTGAAAAGTGTCCGACGTCCCAGACTCACATGTGGCAAGTTATACAAGATTCTTGGGCAAATATACCCAATGAAACCCTTACAAAATTAGTGTCTCGTTTACCGCGATTGTGTGCTGCCGTCATTAAAGCAAAAGGAGGGTATTTCGATGAAAAGTCCGTTTAGTTGATAATAAAAATAAGTGGATGTAAATAAATAAAATTTGCTTTTTTTCCTGCTTATTTTATAATAAAACGTTTTGGTATATTAATATTGTTTTATTTTTACAATGTTTGTTAAAGCCACTACAATATTTTCATTATATTCAGAAGTGATTCCTAACTTATGCAAGTGATTCCAAACTTATGGCCTGCAGTGTACATCTACATTGTATCTAACATTATCCGGTCGAGCTGGATGATGATCTCACGTTACTTCCCTTGCTGCTCATGGAAATAGTATGGAAAGGTGTAGATTAAAATAAGAACATGCGAGAGGTTCTAAAGTTGCAGCCCAAGAAGCCTCCATGGGAAAAAGAAGCCAGAAAGGCGAGGATAAATCGGGTTCATCTAATCTCACAAGATATATAAAATTGTGAAAGTCAACACTGTAGTGAGTCTGATATCCGATAGTGAGATCTGATCCGTTAAAGCTAATTAATGAAACAGCATCAATATGTAATGAAACTGGCATTACGGAAATAAATTAAAAACAAGGCGTACTTTATTCGAAGTAAAACTTGTCCGCATATGTATGAGTGGTTTTGCAGATTTGAACGATCTTTGCAGATCTAATGTAACCCGAAAGCTATGGATGTTTTCAATATAATAAAGTGCTGTCTTTTCACTGCTCCGTGTCGTTAACATCACTTTTTTAAATCCCCATAATCTAGGACTGTTTGCCAAAGTTGTGAGGTTATATACACACGCTAGTCATGTGTATGGCATACATTACCTCATATATAACATATATTACACAATTAAAATCACTCTCATTACATAATGACCACAGTATCAATCATGATTAATTTGTTACTCAAATATTTATTTTCAATTCACTTAAAAAGCGATGTTCACATAAAATGTCATATTTTAAAGAGCTAGTTTGTAAAAAAAAATTAATACCATTTATAGCATTTTACCATGTTGATGAAGTAAACCTTCTTAAACGAAATTATTTCCGAATTCTGCATTGAAAATTATAATTAATCAAAAAAATGTTCAATTTTGGGTAAGAAAAACTTTATAAAGATTAGGTGCGCAATTAAGTTCTCGCTGTTTTTTTGATGAAAATGCAACTTTATTGTGAAAAAATGTTTACAAATGAATCATTCAAAATATTGCCCATCGCTAGCGACAACTTTTTCCCTTCTTTCTGGCAGAGCTCGAATACCGTCACGGTAGAAGTGTTCGTCTTTTGAGGCTATCCACGAATCAAGCCATTTTGAGATGTCTTCATATGAGCGGAACTGCTGATTAGCCAGACCATGTGCCATCGAACGGAACAAGTAATAGTCGGACGGCGCAATATCTGGGAAATATGGCGGGTGGGGTAGGACCTCCCATTTAAGCGTTTCTAAGTAGGTTTTAACGGGTTTGGCAACGTGAGGCCGGGCGTTGTCATACTGTAGAATTCGTGCCTCTGCTCGCATTGTGGCCGCTTTTCGCGCAGTGCTCCGCTCAATCGCATCAATTGAGTTCGATACCGTTCTCCAGTGATGGTTTCGTTCGGTTTCAACAGCTCATAGTAAATAACACCGCTCTCGTCCCACCAAATACACAGCAAAACCTTCGCAGAGTGAATATTCGGCCGAACCGACGACGTAGAAGCATGAACGAGCAGTTCCCATGATTTTGTTCTCTTTGGATTGCTGTAATGAATCCATTTTTCATCGCCCGTAATGATGGGATGAAGAAAACCCTTCCTTTTTTGCCGCTGGAGCAGTTGCTCACAGGCGAAAAAGCGACGCTCTCTTGGCTACAAATCATAAGGAACCCAAGTTCCTTTGATTTTGAATCATTCTCAACGCATGCAATCGCTGGGAAATGGCTTGGCGGGTAACTCCTAATGCTGAAGCAAGCTCTTTTTGCGTTTGGCACGGATCCTTATTGAGCAATGCCTCCAATTCAGCGTCTTCGAAGGTTTTTGGTCTTCCTTCACGCGAACGGTCGTCAACATCGAAATCACCGTCTTTGAAGCGACGGAACCAATCACGGCACGTTGTTTCACTTAGAGCAGCATCTCCGTAAACTTTTTGGAGTTCTCGATGCGCTTCGGCCGCCGTTTTCTTCGGATGAAAGAAGAAAAGCAAAACTTCCCGCAAATGACGATTATTTGGCACAAAATCAGACATTTTCACACAACCAAAAGTATATGACGCAAAAACAAAATCACTAATGTGTCAAAGCGGTTTGTTTACCATATGTCTAAGCTTGGTTCATGACGTTTTGGTTATGTCACAATCGACTAGCACTTACTACTGGAGCCATCTCTTGAAAAACAGCGAGAACTTAGTTGCGCACCTAATAAGAATGAAATTAAAACTAACATTTGGGAGTTCATTAAATCGTAAAAATGGAGTAAAGGACTAGACAGTATGTACAACTTTCCTTAGTATCTTGAACAGATCTATAGAGGAGTAAAAACAGACTCGTTGTTAGTAGGGTAAGAAAGAGAAATATAATTTTATTTTTTGTCTAACTAATTTTGTTCGGTATACTTAATTTTTCTTTGAAATTATGTTTATGTAGATATGAAGCCAATTTTGCTAATAGTGGTTAGCATGACTAATATAAAAATTTGGTATTACCAGAGATGAGAAAATATTAAACAACTCTTTTAGTTTTTAAAGGCGTTTAGGGTACATGCAGGATGTGGTCTAATATAATTAATCAAGTTTTCTGAATTCTCAAAGTGACATAATAATTAAATCTTTCAAAAAACTTAGCTTTAGTTCCACATGAGATTATTTACTGTTCTAACTTAATATAATTAAACTCTACTCAAATCGAGCTATTGCAATTCTTTGTTTTGTATCTACTTATATTTAATTGCAAATGTAAACTTTCTTTTTAATTTTTAGAACTAAATTAGATAATTAACAAGGTATTTTTAAGTTTTAAAAATTATATCTTTCATATGTGGTAAAGAGTTAATAACAAGTTTCATAATCCTTTAGGAAGATCCACAAAAAAAATTCTAGTGGCATGTGTTTCGCCTAATATAGCAATTTAGTAGTCAGTTTTCTTTTAATATATCTATGATAAAAAGTCAGTAATAACTCACGAATGGATATTTAAAATAATAGTAATTGATACTTATTTAAAACCTATTATATTTCTAAAGATTATCACCAAGATTAATTAATACATTTATCCCATTGTTTCATCAGGGCTCACAAAAGTCTCTAAGCTACTGTGTTAGCCATACACAATACATTACGCTGTACGCTAAACCCTCTACAGCTAGCATTATTTGTTTGTTAGTTCTGTCGAGTTATGAGTTCCGTTGTAGGGTTGATCTGGTCGGCGTTCATCAACAACTTCTGAGCGTTACTGAGAGAATTAATCTACCCAGTTGTACACCAGTTTACAAGACAAAAACTTTTCTCTTAAAACAGGAACCACCGTCTTCTTGCCAGATCAATAAATTTAGTATTTTCGGAGTTCAAGCAATGTACTTATAAAAAATAAATCTGGGAACTTAAATCTCGTTAGAGTTTGGATGGAAGTATAACTTAAGACAAAATACCATTAAATAACCCACACTGGACATTTACACTACAAATTGTTTCAAAACGAGTTCGCTGAATCCAATGCGAATTTTCATTGCGGTGCCATGAATCCTAATTAGTTGAATCATAGGCTACTACTTAAATTGGTGAGTTCCAGACTTTGCACAGTACTCTCTACGCAGTGCTTCTATTCATTTAAATTTCTTTATTAACACTTTCCACAGAAACATTTTTACACCAACACTTGCTAAAACACTTATCACATTTTCTTAATTGATTTTCGATATTCAACATTTCTGGAACTAGGAAAGGACTGAATGCAATTTTTATGCTTTTTCAAGAAATATCACATATGAGAGGTGATGATGTTCTGGGAAACATTTGTAGTATAAACGAGTTGCCTGGCGAAAATTTTTTCCTGAAAATCAGTAAGATTTTAACATATACGTCAGAACTAAATATAAGTAGCGTTTCTATGTTAACAATACGTTAAACATTTCTAATTTGAACTCATAAACTGACTGTTATCGTTATCGGGCAAAATTTTTATAAAGCAAAACTTTTTTCTCACGTTTTCAACAAATTGTATGTTACATCACTGTATAGAAACAAATAAAGTTGAAATCCTACATAGTATGTCATACATGTACTTCTTCGAAGCATTTTAAATATATGTATTTTCTTTTGATGCATAATTATTTGGAATAAACGCATGCATGTATTGTTCAAATTGCACGTGCAAAAGATTAAGAAATTTTTAGAACCTGATAAAGTAATAAAATTTATTATATAATTTAGGAATACATTAGTGCTTTAGGTGTATATTTCTAGTCAGTAACTTACATAGTACTGTTTTCTACACCGAAAACATGACGAAACGAAACGAATTAAGTTGTGAAACGCGTGCTGCTGTGTATACGTTAAAAGTGGAAGATTGTACCTTTTGCTGTATTGATACAAAATTTGAAATTTCCATTTAAGATGTACAAAAAAATATGCAGCGGTATGTTGAAACCAGTACCCATGCAGATCGCAAGCATTGCAAAAAGCCTAAAGTAACTTAAAACATATTGTTGAGTTATAGGTAAGTGGAACAAACGTAACGCAGTTCCATACAATGCCATAAAACTACATCACACGAGCGCAAAATATATAAAATGTCTATAGTCAAAAACTGGTTAAGAATTACATTAGAACAATAAAATTGGTTGTGGATAGACGAATCGAAGTTCGAGGTGTTTAGGACTAAATGATTGTCTTTTGTATGGTGGAAACAAAGTTGCATAGTGTTAATGATAAAGGGCGGTGGAGATAACATCATGGTTTGGGCTCATTCTGGAGGAAAAGAGAGGGATATCTACCAGATTCTCCAAGATTATGTTGTCCTGTACAAACAAGATTACTTGGAGCTAATTAATTGTGTTCTGCATAAAAGATAATGATCCTAATTTTGTCAAATTGTGCCGGAAATACGTATGACACATAAGGAACATATGATATAGACTATTCAATCTATAGATTTTTGATCAATTCAACTGTTATTGGATGAATTGGATGTTGTCTTTGATAGTATCGCAAAATTTCTAACAGTTATGATAAATTCCCCTAAAGAATGGAACAGCTTTTCTACAGATACACTAAATAAATTAGTAGTCAGAATGCTATCTGTTCTCCATAATCGCGTAAAAGTTAAACAGATTGTGATTTAAATGCATAGACAGTAACTATTAAAAGACACTTTTCAATAATTTAGAATATTCGTATTTATACATGTTAAGGCAAGTATTTACATTTTTATAGTAAAAAATAAGTAATAAAAAAAATTCAGTCAAAAACCATGAGGTATAATTTGAAAAAAGAATTGCCGAAACCAACAGGATTTTAAAACCCAAGGTTCTCTTACGCCATTCAAAATAATTTTTTGTTTATCTATTCAAAGAACGAATATATTTCCTGTAGGCAACGTATCCGATCATTCGGTATATTTCTATAATTATTTTCAATTCCCCAAGAAATATAGATTAAAGAAGCTACTTAAAAGTATTTACAGACGAAAAACATTATATTGTTTATCTTATATTAGTAGGACACAGGATGCCACTTATATATTCTTATTAAAAATTGCAAGAGAATAGAATTGTAGGGATTACATTAAATGAGTGTGAAATTCTTTAATTAGTAAAAATAGTTCTTAAAATTGAATTAAATAGGGTGACTTTGTACTAAGAGGATAAACAATGAAATCATGATAATTAGTACAGTAAATACTTTATCAGAAGTTTTATGTTATTTGTAAGTAACAAGCAGCACTATTTTTGTAATACATGTGTGTTTGTATTAGACTGTATTTAATATATCACCTGGAAGGTTAAATAGTATAATTTTGTCACAAGATATATTTAATACCTTGTAGGTCACCAACCTGTAGTTAGTCTATCTGGTATAAATACTGTATAATCAATTAACATATAAATTTTAAGTTAACTAATACTAAATTGAAACATTAAGAAACAAACTGAATATCCAGAATTCAATATAAAAGTTTTTATAGCCTTATTTTAGTTACACCGAAATGTATAAAAGCCATCGATAGTTTAAAAGATGGTGTGGTTTAAAGAGTTTGTTTTATTCTTATTTGCGTTTAAAGTAGATTTACTTGAAAACACAAATATGTTCTACAAACCATATTCACTCAACAAAATTTAGCTCTATGATACAATATTGCCCAAAATTAAATAATAAGTAAACTTATATCGATAATACACATGTATATAATAAAGCAAGTATGTACAATTGCTGTACATATTTGCATCTAAATATTGGCAATATGTAATTTAATTATATAGATTAAGTGAAAAAGATATTGTTGAATATTTACCTTGGAATATTTGTTATTTTTGTTATGTCTATCGATACTGAGATCTTCTTGTGAATTGGTCCTCAGGCGCTTGGCCTCTGTACGTGTCTGCGTTGGCAGCACACGCTTGCGGCGGCTTGTGCTGGCAGCAGCGTAGAGGTTAGCTGGATCTGCCATAGACGATAGGTTCAAATTTCCTCCACTTATCGACACTCATTCCCCTTTTATCTTCAGTTGGCAGATAAGGGATCTTTGGCTGTACACATTATTTTGACATTTTTAACTTGACAATTTAAAACTTTCATAAGTTGGTGTAGTGAAAAGTTATTTTAATAACTATTTCCAAACCACCTATATTGGCATGTTCAGATTTATATTAGAATAAAACTTGAAATGACTCACAACAAATAAACAAAAAAATTAAATCAATGGCGAACTATAACAAATACAGATACAGTTTTGTTTTTTATCATTTTTCTAAAATTTTTTAGTATTACTATGCAGTTTTGTCTCTTTGTCTCAATTAATTAATTTAAATACTATTTTACTTGATAACTAATTATATGAATTACATGAACAGGGGACAAAGAAATAGAAACTCCATTACACGGTCTGAAATATACGACATTGGATATCAAAATACAATAAAACCATCAACATTCATATCGTACAGATGTTCTTTCATGTGTCGGTACGAAACATACCTAAATCGAGTACGTTAAAAATGTGAACATACCAAAATGGCCCAACATACTTTTGGCGTTTCTAGCAGTCTCTGAACACACACAAATTAGCTATCCGTCCTCAAAATAAGACCTTCGAAGGTAAAATATAGAGTCACTGTCAAGTATGCAACACGGCTGTTTGCTACAACTACAAAACCCTTATTACACCGACTAAAATATTGCAAAAAGTATTCGTTTTTCTTTTTTATCAATTTTGTAAACACACTGACTGAGGAAAATATAACTTTTAATTCTATGTGAATTTAAATTAATGTATAATACATCGAACGCGTAGGATCATATGATTAGAGAATCAAAAACAAAAGTAGTGTTCAGTTCAGGCAAGATGATTGTTGGATATATTTTATACATTGTCGCCATCTTGTACAGAAAGTGTAAACTCTTTGAAAATTGCATGAAGAAAACTATAAAATGTAATTATAGCAACAAATTTCTAAATATTACATGATAAAAAAGGTTTTTTTAAATAATTTTTATAATTTATTGTGGAGATAATTTATTTTGATATATAATATTGTTTACAGATAAAATTTTTCAATTTATTCTTTCAGAGCTTTCCATCGTTGGAGATACAATGAAAGCAAATACATTGATGTTAAATAACAGAAGTACTAATAATATATTAAAAGATGGCATAGCCAATGAAATTACAACGAATTTTCTAAAATAACAGAAAACTGTTTTCTTGATTAATTATAACTAGTTTACCAATATATATTATTCTATTTTTTTGTTCAGCTGGAAAATTTATTATATTGAAGATTTTTAAAATAAACTATCTGTAATGAAAGGTGAATAATAAAAAAAATGGTTTAGCAATATATTGCTTATATTATATGAGTTGCGATTTAGGTATAACTTGAAAGCTAAATATATAAAATTACTTATTTTATACATAATATAAAATTATTTTAAGTAACATTTGCTTGAATTAAACAGTTTTCAAACTTCTGCCATCTATGGGAATCAGTTAAAACTCACATCTAATTTTATGTACGTTATAGTGGTAGAAGTGGTAGAGAGCTGTTTAAATTCTCTGTTTTATATAATGTATACTGTGCTGAAAAGTTGTATGCGCGAAGTATTCAATTTCCGGTAAAGGACTTAATATCTTATGAAGTTTTGTTGAATAATATTTGGAAAATATGTAATTTTATTTAATTAATTGTTAAGAAGAATATTCGTTTTCTTAAAAAAGAAACTTCGATATATTTGAAATAAAATATATACAATTCTGGATATTTTTCCAATGAAAACAGATTAGGGCGATCGATGAGGCTGGTCCAGCTCGGAGCTTAAATTTTGCTGAAGCGTCGTTATCCCAGGTTTCTGTCAGTTGGTAAGCGGCTATCGTGTGTGAATAGCGTCTCTTTTCGTGATGCAGAGCGTCTCAGTAAACACGTATCATCGTGTAAGATACATTTCGAAAAAATTTGAAATGTTTTTCAACTTCTTGTGCCGTGAAATGATTTGACTTTTTAACGAGAAATATTAAAAAGAACTTTGAATAAATTATCTCCGTACTGTTTTACTAAAAGAATTGTTGAAAAACTATACGAAAGTGATATTTAAGAAATTTTAAGGTATTTTGTAACATGCTTATTGAAAATATTTTTTTTTTTTGTACAGCATGTTTTCTTTTCAATTATATTTCTTTTTCATTAATAAAAACGTTTAAAATAATGTAAAAAAAATGTTATTTTGTTTACGCTTTTTTATGTACGTTCCTGTTTTTTAGAAAATTTCTAGGAACTTTGGAAAAGATTTCATTAATGTAATGACGATAGCTCTTGATATTTAATAGTTTCATACTTCCAAATACTTATTGTTGAAGCAGTATATTTCTCAAAACTTAATATTTTAAATATAATAACAGTTTTGTCGTTATATTTAAAATTAGTAGGGAAATTTCACTAAATGTTGAATTTTGTTCTTAACCATTTTATATATAGCAGAGCAATCTTATTCTAAATATATTTGAATGAGTTAAACGTATTGAGATATTTTAAAAAAGAAAATGTTTAATTTTTATCTGTTATAATTTAAAATAGAGAAGAAAAGTGTCTTGCTGTTTGAAGAAATGACTTTCTATCGTATAACGTTCTTGTTTTTATTATTTATCGTTTTTAAGTGTGAAGTTAAAAAGAAATTGCAATGTTAACATTTAGATATTAAAAAAGAATAGTTACAAAATTTATTTGACAATTTAATGAAGACTATATATATATACATATGTAAACATTATAATAAACGTTTGGGATTTATTTAGTGTTTAGATGTCACAAATTATATGTTTAAATATAAATATTGCCCAAATGTATATTATAGTGTCTAATGGATTTACATAATATGAATTTGTATAATCAATTTATTACCGTAATTTCTGTGTGAAACAAGTATGCTACGTTATTATTTTTCAAATTAAAAATATATAAAATATGTAAATTTGTATGCGTATAATGCGATATTAATAATTATAGAATATGTTTCAATAGTGCAAATATTTGTAAAACCATTACAAAGCTTCTTTACATTATGAACATCTATTAAAATTGTGATATTAACACAAATAAAAATAGCTGAAAAGCATGTTTGAATATGATTTCTACTGGATTAATAAACTCCGAGGATATTTTTTGTAAATGTGTAGGTGTGTGGTTAGGATTGATTACAAATAAAATACTGTAGTTTAATAATATTACTTATGGAGTCTAGTAATTGAATTATGAACTTATTACGTAGAATTATAATAGTGTTTCAAGGAGTTTTTTAACTGGATTTTTACAGTAGTCGAGAGATATTACTAAAATTTTATATTTATTAATTGAAAAACTAATTAGATACTTATACCAGGTTTCGTTAAAATAGTTTGCCACATTTGGAAAAGGAAAGAAAACTAAAAAAAGCGAATACAAATGCCATTGACTCTGATGATCATATGCTATTTCTTGATAAATTTTCCAATTTTCTCATATTCCTTTTGTTTAAGCATAAGTTAGTACATTATACCGTGTCGTTTTCGTAAAGACTTTGAAATCGCTGTCAACGCAAATGGTATTCCATTAAAAGGAATAAATTACCATTGAATAATATAACCAGATAACTGCAAGAGAACGCGTATCTAAAAATAAAGAATATATTTTTTTCGCAAGCAGGTCGTTCAAAAGTTCAACAAGCATTTTTATATATTCTGTCGAATATGGTGAATATTTTTCCAAATTGATGTATTCGTACTAATTAATTACGCACAACTACCACTCCTTTCGTAATGATATTAAAAAAAAATCAGTCACTGTTCTATTTTCTGGTTTAAGAATAACAAACTTCTTTGTTTATCAGTTTTCGTGCCAAGTATGTTAACTAAAAATTTTAGGTCTTTTATATCTTGTAGGGCCATTCGGACTAACTTATCCATTCTATAAGCCTCGGAAATATAAAATATTAAAACAACTTTAATTATCAAATATTCTTTATCTAGAGTTGCACGGATCAACTTGATGTCTTCCTTCATTAAAATTTTTGATTTTTTTGCATCGCAAATTACATTCAGATGTTTCAATAAGGATGAAGTTTAAATATTTTAGGTATATCTACATCGTGTTTAATTGCAAGGAATAACTTCAACTTGGAATAATTAATTTTCAACTTTGAAAATTTCACAAGAAAGCTCTATGAAATATGCTATTACAATATTAGTCCATAAAACCATTATATGGAAATTCGTATTTTTCACTAGATTTTTCTGGTAGTAATTCTAATGGGGAGGTATTTACTACCTCCACTAGTTTTGGAAGAGTTCCAGAAATGGAAAATTCATCATCACAATCTTTTATTTTTTATAGGCTAAATTTTCGAGAGCATCAACAATTAAATTTCTATACTTCAAGTTTGACAATTCTAAATTAATACGTTTCTATAGTTACATAACCAATTTTATTCAGAATTTCTATGTACTAGTACGCAATGGTATCCGGATCGAATCCGGTAGCCTCCTGTTCGACAGGTTTTGTTACAGTTTTTTCTATCGTTTAAGTGAATATTGACAGCTAATGATCTTAAAATGAATAACGAGCGGGGGTTAATAATAACCCATGGCTTTCCAATGTCCCCTGTAATTGGCGTTCATCTTCTGAGGGATGTGAAGGCATGGATTATTAATATTACAATTATTATTATGTCGTAGATTTCACTCACTTGAGCTCAGATTGTACGTGGTTGATATTGAGGTGCATCACAAAATGGTGAATCGATAGTGTCATTGTTATTAATATCTTTTTATTTAAATACAAATGAAATACAGCTGACCCCTATTGTGTTCTTAGAAATTTTCTGGCGATTGGAAAATTATTTAAAGTAACAGTTTTTTGCAATATAATATACATATATATATATATATTCGTTTTTAACCAAACTGTATATTATAATTTAAGAAAATGAAACCTTATAACATTTTAACAATATAAGTTGAATCTTATTATATAATTTAATCTATAATTTCTAAACTATTACTTTTCTCATTAATTAATAAATAAATGTGTCTCTATAAACATTTCAGTAATTCTATTTTTTATTCACCTTATATTTGGTCAATTTCTTTACTTTGTGTAAATAGTTAATTTTTGTACCTTTTTAAAATAATGTTTTATTTTTATCCAAATGTAGAATTTGTTTACTAATTCTCCTTTCCTTTTCCTCTTGATTGCTAGATGTCGCCGTTTTCTTCATCCAGTTCTATCAAATTTTTTGGTTTGACTTTTTTCCTTAAGTTGTACATGCGCCTTAGGTTTTTGAGTGACACGTTAACTATTTATTTATCACCTTATTAACAGATGAAAATATTTTATTTAATGTTTTTAAACACTGATAAAATTGTTTAAATAGTTTATATATACAGTTCCATTAATTCACTGGAAATGAACTCATTTATGGTTTTTACATATTATAATATCGTGTTCAGATTTTTACCATCCTTATTAATTTTTATCATATATCGTTCGGTTTTCTTTTAGTAAATTAATACATCTTTACTATGCAATAGATTAACTGAAAGTATTTTCATTTCAAATTAGATTACTATTCAGAGTAACAAATTCATTGTCCAATAAGAAATTACCAAAAAAAAAAAGAAAAGCGCGCTATTTTTATGAATATTAATAACGGTTAGAAGACTTTCTTTATTAAAAATCATCAAATTTTTATGATTTTCTAATTCGCTATTCCTTTTAGTCTTATAAAATGTATACTTTCAAAATTAAATATTCAAATTTACGAGTGTGAACTTAATCCTACTTTTATAGTTCAAATAGTCCAATTTTACATTTTATACAGTTATAATATCTCTTATAATTCCCTTTTTATAGATGTTATTATCTAATCTATAATAATCTTATTCCTTTTAATATCCTGTTTAAAATTGTATATTCTGCTCATGTAACTAGTTATAAATATCTAATTTTCTAATTCACTCTAATAAATTAATTTGTATTAGTCTCTGTATATTCCTTTTTATTAGATTACTAGGTTTTACCTATTCTAACTACAATTATTTTGAAATTATTACTTTGCCCAAGATCTTTTTACATTTCCTTCCGATCCACATTTCTATTTATTGTAGACCTACCTTATACTAATTGGAACTTACTCTGTTGTAGGTTTACAGTTTATTATGAACAATTTAACAAGAATTATGGCCTATACTACATACAATGGTAACAATTACTATCTAATGATATAAGATTTTACTTTATATCGATATAAGGAAATATGAATTGCCAATATTTGTTTATGAGTCTATGTATTCTTTGTTTTGTTATCAGAATATATATATATACATACTATATATCACGAAATTTAAGAATATCTAATTATATATACAAAGGGCACTAGGAAAGTCTTGCAATACAATCCTTGTTTACTTAACTTTTTCAAAGTAATTTCCTTTACATTCAATACACCTCTCCATCCTCCGAAACCAATTGTTAAACCAGTTCTGCCAAGTTTCACTAGGGCGTAAAGCATACTCGTTGTCCCAAGCCCGCAGAAAGTCCTCATCACTGGAAAACCGCCTCCCTTGTAGCTTCATTTTCACGTGCGGGAACAGTGCAAAGTCGTGGGGAGTAAGATTTGGACTGTAGGGAGGGTGCTGGAGAAATTTCAATCTTGTCGTGGTCAAATATTGGTGCAAGCTTTGGCGCGGTAAGCTGGAGCATTATCGTGATGGAGGAACCAGGTGTCCATTCTTGACTTTGGCCGCAGGTTCATAGATCCAATGACTTTAGGCAGGCACTGTTCAGTATACTACTTACCTGTGACTGTTTTCTGTGTGTCCAAAATGACGCGTTACACAATTGCACTCGATTTGAAAAATACAGCTATCATTTTCTTTTTTACAGATCGGGATTTTCTGACAACTACGAGTGTGTCCTCATCATCAAAGACCCAAACTTTGTTTTGAGCTTTAGTCGGCACACCGTAATAGTACAGCCAAGTCTCGTCACCTGTCACGATATTGTTCACATATCGAGATTGTCCCTTATTAAACTTTTTTAGCATTTCCCGGCACCAAGTCACACGTCGTGTCATCTGCTCTTCAATCAGTCGATGCGGCACCCCGAGAGAAAAAAGTTTCTTCACGTGCAAAGGATCATGCAGAATCGAACGAATTGCTGGTGTATTTAGGCCTAAAGTACCCTCTATCTGCTGGTAGATCACTCGCCTGTCCTCGCCAAGCATTTTCCTTACAGTAGTAACGTTTTCCTCCGTAACTGACGTTCTTGGCCTTCCCGGCCTCTCAGCATCCTCCGCAGTTAAATTTTCCCTTTGGAATTCTCTATACCACCTGAATATCGTTGTGCGATGTAGATAAACATCACCTAGTACAAGAGTCATTTTTTCAAGGCACTGATCTATGTTTAAACCACGCTCGAAATTATGACGCAAAACTGCCCTTATCTCATTTCGTGACCACGATGCCATCGCAAGCACTTTAGACTCTCACTGCTAATGAATAACTGAGCCCATCGACATAGCGCGGTGGCTACTACGCACGTATGAATATGTCTCAACAAGCAGCTTCCTGCGATTCATTGTTGCGTCATATTGCCAAACTTTCCTAGTACCCTTTGTAATTTTCAAAAAGGCTAGAATTTTATATATGTTAAAGAATATATGAATTGTAAAATATAATTTACAATTATATATATATATATATATATATATATATATATATATATATATATATATACATAATGACTGATTAAGATTTAAGGCTAGTAAAATGATATGACAAAAATAAATCAAAAATGCCCTGTACATCGTAATAAACGTAAATATATTTTCAAAAATATGTTTATAATTATTGTAATTAATCCTAAATACTAGCTTTCAAATTATTAATTTTATTAAGCTAAATGCTAGATTTGATTTTGATTTTCATATGGCATTGAAAGTTATGTCACTGGAGCGGAGCACGATCTTATGATTCTGAGATATAAGAGTAATATTGAGTACAATTATTTATAAAGTAAGTATATACAAATATTTTATTTTAAGTAAAACATTGATAATCTTCATTTATTTAAATATTATATTTAGTTAGTAAATTTTATATCACTATCTGCATTAATTTATTTATAATTTATAATTTTAGCAGTCAACGTGAGGCTCAATTGTTATAAACTTAATTATTTATACTTCTCACATCACATCCAGCGAAAAATTTATAACTATATATTTATATATATATATATACAATATATATAGTATGTATGTATATAGTTATATATAAGTATATATGTATATGTATATATATATATATATATATATATATATATATATATATACACACACACACACACACACATAGACACGCTTTCATGGCGTTGTTTTTAGGAATTATTCCAGTGGTAGAAATTGTAATTAGTATAAGTTTGACCTGTTTCTGATGCCATAGTTACTATATTTTTTCTGCTAGAGGAATATATTTATTCCGTTACTTTGTATATTCTTGCTTTCACTTTAGTATTTTTATGAGTTAGTGTAATGTCTGGTCTATTATGCGTTACTGCGTTATCCATGACAATACTTCTGTTCCAATATAATTTAACTTTCGAATTTTCTAAAACTGTTTGTGATTGGTATTTGTACCACGGGTCAATTGTACAAGGGTAGCCGTTTATATTTCGGGAATAGCAACAAAAAAAGTTTTTTATTATCGAAAATAGTTTTATTACTTTTCAAAATATTCTCCTTGAAAATCAATGCACTCTTGCATTCGTTTAAATCAATCCGAAAAGCATTGCTGCCACTGTGAAGGTGGTATCTCCAAAATATGAGTTTTGAATGCCTCAACTATCTCTTCCGGCGTAGAAAACCGTTGACCACGAAGTTTATTCTTCACGTGTGGGAATAAAAAGAAATCACAGGGTGCTAGATCAGGGCTGTACGGCGGATGGTTCATCAATTCAATGTTTTGCCCTGTCAAATATTCAATTGTTTGAACCGACCTGTGAGAGCTCGCATTGTCATGGTGAAGAATGATCTGTCGTTTTCGGTTTGTTTTCCTTATTTCTTCAAAAAATTTTGGCAAACAAATAGTTGTGCACCATTCGGAATTGACCGTTCTACAACTCTTTAAGGCGCGGCTGCAACGTGACCGGTTTTCCTGAAAAACAAGTGACCATTTGTTTTGATGTGCTTCGAGCGCGAAAAACTTTTGTTGGTTTTGGCTCATCTTGGAATGCCCACACAGTCGGCTACTGTTTACTATCGGGCTCATACGTATAGATCCAAAATTCATCACCTGTGACGACTTTGGAAATGTTCTCTGAAGCACCGCCATTGTATTTTTTGTGCATTTCTTGGTACCAATCGACGCGAGTCTTTTTTTGAGCGGTTGTCATCTTATGTGGTACCCAACGTGAACATAGCATCTTAACGGCTCGATCTCACGGTATGTCACATGACTGTCCCGCATTATCAATTCAGACACTACACTAATGTAATGTTTTCCGACACAACAACATTTGTGGGACGACCTTCACGAAATTTATCGTCCAAAGAACGCCGTCCAAGTTTGAACTCACTATACCAACGATACTCTGTAGTTTTCGATGGAGCTTCATCACCATATAAAGAATTTAGCTCGTCAATGCATTCTTGTTGAGATAATCCACGCCGAAAGTTATGAAAAATAATGGCACGAAAATGTTCGCGAGTTAATTCTATTTTTTCGCTGACATAGAATTTTCAAGTTACTGTCAACAATAGAAATAGCGACAGGATAATGTCAAGCAAAATATATTGTCAAAAATGACAAACTTCACGATGCAATCGAAAGATCGCAGCTGGCAACACTAACAGTGTTGCCAGTTCCCGCAATATAAACGGCTACCCTCGTATCTACTGTTTTTCTTTTGTGACTTTGTATACAGATGTTTACCATATCATTTCGTTCCATGATATATTTACTATAGGTTTTGACTTTTACAACTCAATATTATATCACAATCACGACCTTCGGTTTCTACGTGAATATTTTCAATTTTGACCCATTTCTTGGTTGTCTCTTTGTCAATGTGTATTTGCATTATTTGGTGAGGATGTATTTCACGTATTATTTTGTTTTTACAGGTTTCTGTTTTATTGTTGTTGGTTATTACATACTTCTCTAGATTAAAATTTATATGACTGACATTTAATGGGTCTGGCCTTATTGTTCGATTTTACTATCGTTTTGTGAAGGGTGTTGTTTCTCATGGTCAGAAAGTATGTTTTGAGGCTGTTTACTTGTATATCATATTTAAATAAAAATCACTTAGTTTTTTTTGTATAGAATACAAAAATATGCTATTATTAAATTAGTTTTTCAAAACAATTCCATGCACACTACCGGTTATAAATGAGGGATCACATACTATTGATAAAATGACTCTGTCTTTATTCTTGGGTTTCGGTAGGGACAATTGAAATAACTGCTGTGAGTGTGTTTCTGGGAAGTTTACCACTAATATCCGGATCATTGTGCAAATTATATAATCATATTTGCTAGTGTAAAATATTATAATTTCCTTTAATCCATTTATGACCTGTGTTCAGTATTAATACTTTTCCTGAAAATATTTATTTTAAAGAGTTTTGTTTATATTACATGATTATAATGGTTCTGGGAAGCAATTTATATGGATTTGTGGTACCACACAGAATGTTGTAATCTAAGAAAAAATTAGTATTCGTCTAGAATCTGTCCGAGTAAGCTGTAATACAGGCATTCGTGAACAAACATACAGAATGTCGAAAAGAAAGGAATTGAGTGCAGAAATTCGTAGTGCTATAATAACATTACACAAAGAAAAATTGTCACTGCGGACAATAGCGCAAAAATTAAAATTAACACATGCAAGTTACAGTGAAAAGGTACATAACAACAGATGCAATGCAACTAATAAAACGCGTCGGAAAACGAAGGATGACCACTAGACAAGAACATCTGCGTCTGGAACTGTTATCTAAACGGAATAGACGGTTATCGGCTCCACAGCTTTGCACAGAATTAAATAAAAATCGTAAAAATCCAGTGTCGCTGACTACCGTAGAAAGACGTTGTTCGAGAATTATAAAAGAACATGTAATTCTGTCCGAAATTAAAGTGATATAAGAAGGTTTTTATTTCCAATAGGATAATGGCTCCAAATGTAGTGGTATACTTTGTAATGACTATGTGAAACAAAAAGAAGAAGGACTTCTTGTAAATTGATTTGCCTCGCACAATCGCCCGATATGAAACCTATCGAGTTGCTGTGGGACGAGCTAGACAGAAAAGTGAGAGAATACTGGCCAAAATCGCAGTAACAGCTATGGGAGCTCCTTACAAATGTTTGGAACAATATTCCAGTTGAAACTCTTCAAAAACTTGTGCCGAGACTATCCGAAATTTCTAAAAAAGTTACTAAGCGTAAAGGTGGATATTTTGACGAAAGTCGCTTAAAATAAAAAGTGCCAGTTTTTCTTCATAGAACTAATCATATTATTTTGTTTTATAAGGATATATAGTTTATTTTTATAGTAATTACATTTTTATTCGTATATACTATATATATTGTTTTACCAAAAGTTTACCATTTTCTTGTATTTTACCTATAGTGATCCTTCATTTATGGCCGGTAGTGTATATATGTAGCTTTGTTTTTAAAACTAACGCATGTCAAATTTGATAATGTAATTATACTGTGATAATAATAGCAGCAGAGGTAATTATTGTTACATGAATAATCAAGTACGGCGAAATTATTTTTACATAGTTTATGTCATTTTACGTTTACCTAAAATTAACAAAGAAAATATACAAAAACGACATTGCTTATTTAAAACGTGCATGTAATTTTTTTAAAAAGCGTAGACGCGTATATAATTGATAAAGTACTTCATTAAGTAATTTAATTATTCCTAGAATAAATAAACTTCAAACTGGTCACAATACGGTTTAAATTGTTAATCACAAGATTGAACTCTTCTATTTGGTGTCATCAATGAAAACTAAATAATATCGATTCCGTAGAATAGTTCGCTGTCAGAAGGTAACACATGGATCAATAAGTCCCGAGACTAACAATGAAAACAACATTTTTTTTGCCAAATTTTTTTTTATTCATCAACATAATCACCTTTTAGGGTGATACAATGGTTCCAACGCTTTTCCAATTTTTCAATACCATGTTTATAAAAAAATTTATCTTTCGCTTCAAAATAAGCTTCAGTTTCAGCGATGACCTCCTCATTTGAGCCAAATCTTTTTCCCTGGAGCATTTTTTTAAGATCAGCAAAGAGCCAGTAGTCACTGGGGGCTAAATCTGGCGAATATGGGGGGTGGGGAAGCAGATCAAAACCCAATTCGTTCAATTTTGCCATTGTTTTCATCGACTTGTGGCAGGGTGCATTGTCTTGGTGAAAAAGGATTTTTTTTCTCTGCATGTGCGGTCGTTTTTTTGCGATTTCCTCCTTCAAACGCACCAGTAAGTCAATATAATAATCACTGTTGATCGATTTACTTTTTTCGAGGTAGTCAATGAAAATCACGCCATGTGTATCCCAAAAAACTGACGCCAGGAAAAGTCCTGGCAGCAGTCAGCTGGCAAAGGCCAGCTGACTGCTGCGTTTTCGGACGTTTCGGACGGCTTTCGCCAGCTGTGCGCCACTCAGATGACTGCCGCTTCGACTCTGGAGTGTAGTAATGTATCCATGTTTCGTCCATGGTCACGTAACGACGCAAGAAATCTTTTTTGTTGCGAGTAAATAGCGATAAACAGCTTTCTGAATCATCGACTCGTTGCTGTTTTTGTTCCATCGAAAGCAATCGCGGCACCCACTTGGAAAAAACCTTTTTCATGCTCAATTTTTCATGAAGGATAGTAAATACACTTCCATATGATATCTGTGTCATCTCAGCAATCTCACGGAGCTTCACTTTACGATCTTTCATTATAATTTTTGTCACTTCACTCACATTTTCCGGTGCAACGGCTTCCACAGGTCTACCCGAGCGTTCCGCGTCATTTGTGTCGGTACGACCACGTTTAAACTCGGCAAACCACCGACAAATCGTTGCTTTTGATGGACAAGAGTCCGGGTAACATTTTTCAATCCATTGTTTTGCTTGCGTGGTGTTTTTACCCATTAAAAAACAATGTTTTATCAGAACACGAAACTCGGTTTTTTTCCATTGTTTAAACAAACTACAAAACGACTTTACTCCAACCTCGATAACTCAGCTGTTTCTGGTCCGATCGACTTAAAATTTTGACACGTTTCAAGCAAAGGTTAGTACTCTAGAAAGACGTGGTTACTGGTTTACTACGAGCGCCATCTATGGGTTAGTCTCGGGACTTATTGATCCATGTGTTATTGTCAAGTATAGTTTTTTAAAAGTGTACTTTTATTTAGATGTTTTCAAATACTTTTCTATGAATGATCTAATACATACGAGTATGTATTTACACGTAAACTATATTAGAAAACTGTTTATGTGAAACTTAATATTAATCATATACTGAATAATTTTAAACCATATATGAACTATTTTCTTTTATTATATGCAATTATTACAATAAAAGTTTATAGAAGAAATTTTTAAAGCTGTATTGGGATAGACGGCTTGTATCAATGATAGACACTACTCGTATACGATGAACAAAAAATCTCAGAAGAGTATTGAAATCTGGGAAAAAAGAGTTGTACATGACTTGTGGGGAAAGGGAAACTAAAGATGAATGGGAAAGAAGTGCTAAGTAGCAAAAATAAGAAGACTTTAGTGGTTGAGGTATATTGTGTATATTGATGACGAGTGGCAATTCAAAAGAGTTGGAGGGGCTCAACTTGAAGATACAAGAAGAGGTTCGTCAAGGAAAAGGTCGTTGGATGACATGGTAGAGGATATAAGGGAAAAGAAAATTTCAAACTGTAAAAGAAGCTGTATGAACAGGGAAAATGTAGAAAATCCATTGAGTTGAAGGTCTGAATGGCATGAAAATTCATATACATACTAAGTTTAAAAATTTCAAAAGTCTGAAATATGATACTAATGTCTTTTTTTTAAAAGAAATCAATGTAAACTCGTATTTCGCTTACATATTGCTGTGATATGAACTATGAAATGTTAAATGAGCGATGAGATGGTGTATTATCATGTAACAAACGCCAGCTACCATTTTCACGATATTGAGGGTGTACACGAGGAATACGCGTCAAAAGACACTTCATAGCACCCAGATAATATACAGCATTGACTGACTAGTTGGTACAAACTCTTTGTGCACTATGAATTTCGAATCGTAAAAACAAATCAACATTGTCTTCATTTTGACTTCTGCAAACGGCTTTTTTTCGGTCTTTCTTCGCTTGGATGCTTCCATGGACAGCTTTGAAGCTCGGTCTTTGGATCATATTGAAAATATCACGTGTCGTCGCCAGTTACAATAGAATATCTGAAGCTTTCGTCCTTTTTTGAGTCTTTAATCAAGTCTGTACAATGTTGAATTCAATTAGCTTGTGTGGTACAAATCTTGCACAAGTCTTTCTCAGGCTAAAATGCTGTGTCAAAATGTGATGAATTGAATATTTGGAAATATATAATTTCATTCCCAGGTATCGCAATGAGAATCTCGGCTCATTTCTGAAAAATTCATGCACTAGTTCGATGTTACTTTCCGTAACCATAGATTTTTTTGTATCAGGATGTTCGTCGTCATTTACATATGTGCGTACGACATTTGAAACTTACAATATAACTTCGCTGATAGATACGCAGCACTAAGTACCGATATAAAATTATCGATGCTCCTATCTCTACATTTAAATTACCCGACTCTACTAATGTTTTGCTAGATTTAAACCGAAGTTACAATTATTATGTATAATCTACTATCTATTATTTACTAAGATGCAGATAGCTATGACTATTTAAAATACTACGTTTCACACCTCTATTGATATTTCTTCGCTGAGTAAATAACATGAACTGACTTTATCAATATACGCGATTCGGATGTTTATTAGTCATTTAATATATTTAAACAGTTATTTACTCAACAGTACATTGAATTGCACAAATATTTTACTAGATTTAAAGTTCCAATTATTACATATAACATATTACCTATTACACATTACGATGAGAATTCTATAGGGCGCCGCTCGCCTAGGCAGCTTTATTTATAGCAGATAAATTACATGATCAACTTTGTATTCGTGGAATATTTTTTCTATATGTACATACATATAAATGCATAGTTTTAAGAATTTAAATGTTGTGATTAACGACATATCAACTATTAAGATATTAGGAATATACACATAGGAATAATGTAATTTATACGAAATATAGTAGTGTATATTTAATAGGGAAGTTGTCCCACACCTTTTGTGATTTTGTAAATTTGTGTTTTAGGTCGGTATTCGACACTCTACGGAAGTACATACATATGTAATACAAAGGGTACTAGAAAAGTTTTGCAATACAGCTTTGTTTATTTAATTTTTTCAAAGTAATGACTCTTGCACTAGGTGATGTTTGTCCACATCGCACAACGATATTCAGGTGGTATACAGAATTCCAAAGGGCAAATTTAACTGTTGAGGATGCTGAGAGGCGGGATGGCCACGAACATTAGTTACGGATGAAACGTTACTACTGTGAGGAAAATGCTTGGCGAGGACAGGCGGGTGACCTACCAACAGACAGAGGGTACTTTAGGCCTAAACGTACCAGCAATTCGTTCGATTCTGATGATCATTTGCACGTGAAGAAATTTTGTTCGCTCTGGGTGCCGCATTGACTGAGAGAGAGTAGATGACACGACGTGTGACTTGGTGCTGGGAGATGCTAAGAAAGTTTAATAAGGGATAATCTCGGTATGTGAACAACATCGTGACTGGTGATGAGACGTGGCTGTTCTACTACGATGTGCCGACCAAAGCTCAAAACAAAGTTTTTGTCTTTGATAATGAGGACACACCCATAGTTGTCAGAAAATCCCGATCATCGTTTTGGACACACAGCTAAGCGGTCTACTGAATAGTGCCTGCCTAAAGTCATTGGATCTATGAAGAACCTGCGGCCAAAGTCAAGAATGGACACCTGGTTCCTCCATCACGATAATGCTCCATCTCACGGCGCCAAAGCCTGCACCGAATGTTTGACCATGACAGGATTGAAACTTCTCGAGCGCTCTCCCTACAGTCCAGATCTTGCTCCTTGCGACTTTGCATATTCCCGCATGTGAAAATAAAGCTAAAAGCTAGGCGGTTTTCCAGTGATGAGAACCTTCTGGGGGCTTGGGACAACGAGTGTGCTTTACTCCCTAGTGAAACTTGGCAGCACAGGTTGAAAGATTGGTTTCGGAGGATGGAGAGGTGTATTGAGTGTAGAGGAAATTACTTTGAAAAAATTAAATAAACAAAGCTGTATTGCAAAACTTCCCTTGCACCCTTTGTATGCACGTATGAATATGCCTCAACATGCGGCAATTCATTGTTGTGTCATATTGCAAAACTTTCCTAGTACCTTTTGTATATAAGTTAGGTGATGTAGGTTGGTTGTATATGCGAATCGGGGATAGTTGTGTTAGGGATGTTTAGATTATAGCATATTGTTATTTGTAAGCAGCATATTTACGTAATAAAATGAATTCAAAGCAACGGTACATAATTTGATTTTAGGGATTAAAAGCATTATAACTTCACCACCTCGTAATCGAGAACAATTTAAATAGTAAATTATATGTGGTCTTGAAAAACTATTTGGGTTTTTAGAATGGAATTATATGAACTAAAAGCTAAATTGTGTGAGAATACAGCATAATTGTATTTACTTTCATAATTAGAATATTTTCCCCGCAATTTCAAGTTAAATTGAGTTACGGTTGAGTGAAAAGCAAGTGACAGTGGCAAGTAAAATTCCGCATAATTTTCTTTAAAATTAACACATTTGTTAAAGTATACCGTTTTTAATTATACTGTGTATTTTCAAAATATACATTATTTTTTATTAAATTGTGAAACATTGTTGAAATTGCAAACCTATGTAAATATCACGTACCGCTCTACGAAATTTAGTATATTAATCCATACTTGATAAGACGATTATTAAATAAGTAGATTACTTCAGGTGGGTATATAACCTATTCCACTGAAACCTTCCCAGATGATAATTTTCATGTCTCCCTGAAGTCTCTTGACTTTTTTGCTTCTTTGTTGTCCTTTATTACGGCTTTTTCATTCTATATTGTAATCTTGGCTGTCGTTCACCAGTTTTTGTACTTCCACCTTAGAAACTTTAGATCACAGCTGATTGGATCTTTCCATCGAACATCAGATCACTACCCACTGACTATCAAAACTTTATTGCACCTTTATCTGTGCAAATTATTCCTGTTCATTTTTGCCTTCATGGTCTGTTTTCTGATATGGGATTCTTGCCATGAAGGTTTAGAACTTATCACATGTTCATTTATACTTTTTGTTGTTTGGGGTTTCTTCTGTATGTTTTTAATACGGTTTTCATAATAATAGTTTGGTTAAATACGAGTGGGTTACGTTTGGTGAAACAAGAGTATATTAATTACCGCACTTTCAGGTTCCTAAGTAGTGCTAGTTCTCGTATGAGTACACTAGCTGTAAGCCCTTAGAGGAATATCAGCATTAAATAATTCTTTGCTGGAAAAGAAATTCTAAAATTATGACTATATTTTGTGAAATCTCTGTTTTAGTAAATCTTAATCAGATCGATAATAAAATTAAAGAAAACTTGGTTAGGTAGATGTTGATTTTTTGTAAGCGTAAATTACATCAGATGTTTAGGTCCATCATAGTTGCCATATGAAAAATAGCACATTTCATTATTGTAAATAACATAAAATGTGTTATTTTTTCAGATAGATCCATACTATTAAAAAGGTTAATACTTACAAATTTAGCAACTGTGAGATATGTTTCTTTTATATGTGCAATTAAAGATGTGTAATGGCATGATTTAGCAGGTGAGGGTCTATTACTAGCAACATATATTAGAAGAGCAACATACTGTTTTAATTCTATCATCTGTTTTTATGGTGAATTCGGTTAATTTCTGATATTTAATTTGAAAATTCATGACTGTAAATAAAGTGTTATAAACTAACAATTGATGATGCAGTCCAACATGCATCAAACATTAGGTAACAATGCTTCTCCGAAAGTTATACCATGTCGTTATGTATAATAAAACTCACGACACTGTTTTCAAAGAAAATTTATAACGCGATCATATCGTTTGAAACTGTTTAGCAAGAACCAAGTAGATTTTTGTGCACTCTTGTTGAGCTGATGAAATCTGGTCAAAGCAATGGCTACGATTTTTTGGCCAGAATGTTAAACCGTATTATAACACTCTACTAGTCGAATCGAAGAAAGCAATTTTTGAAAAACGATCTGGAATGGCTTATACAAAATTCTCTTTTATAATGACAATGTGCTTCTTTACATAATTGGTGTTCGCTGCTTGCGAAAAATTAGATCAGTTTAGATTTTAAATTGTACCTCATCACCTTATTTGCTAGATCTAGCCTCAAGTGCATTCCATTTAAATTTCGACGGTTAGACAGATGTGTCGGTAAGGTGACGAACTTAGTGGAGCAACGGATCAATACTTTAAGGATCTCGAGAAAGATCTTTACAAAAATGGCATATTGGCACTTCATCATTTTTGAGAATCTTACATCCTTGAATGATAAGTATTCCACAAATTAGTTTAATATAATTATTTATTGAAAATATTATGTAGGATCATAAGCAGAATTTGTAATATGAGTAAGTCTGTTGATCTTTGTACTACGTGAAATGAACACATACACATTTCACTTAACTATTTACTAACTTTTTTAGTGTATCCAGATAAATATCAGTGAAATACGCATTGTAATATAATATAATTTTTCACACTTGGAAGAAGTACTGCGGTAGCTACTCAATATGAACAAAGTTTAAGACTATAATGAATGAATTATACGCCACTAGTTCGAGAAGTTCTGTAATAGTAATTAATCTTTCAGAAGTGAGAACAAAGTCTTGACTAACAATAACAATACAGTTTTTGACTTTTGTGCATAGAAATGCAAGTCAAACCTCGAGAGAACCTCCGGACAGATTAAATATTAACAATGCTACAGAATTAAGACAAGTGCGTGTCCAATGCATTTTAAAAATATGTGGATATCGATAAACTAGTTAGATCGACTAAGTGAGTGTTCTTCTCATTAAATAAAGATATTCTTGAATCTTTTCTTGATCAACAAAAACATGTAATGAAAAATTGATACAGGGGAATTGTGGAAGAGCATTTTGATAAGCACGCATGTAATGCATATTCCACAGTAGTTGACTTAGATGGAGTCTATGGTGAACGGTATAAGTGATTAATTTTTCTTACCTTATTGTGAAGACATAGTAGGGAATAGATATTGCCAGTTTTCAATAAACGCGTACATATTGAAATATGTTATTGTTATTACACTATGTGATATTACAAGCTTCCACACACCATAAACGCTGTTTACGAACATAATGAGTTAAACTAAATTAATGTTTAACATTTACCATATTTATCACATTTTTTTAACATCTAGAGGTTCGTTTTTTCTAAAAATAATATTTAGCCCTTTTAGCTGTTGGTAGAGAACAATTTGACATTTAAATGTGCGACTTAGACATGTGCCAATTCTTACTTTTATCCGTCAATGCTGTTTCATAATGAAGTATAAGAAAATTTTAAGAATATATGACACCACTGTTAAAAAAAATATAATGCTTCGAGGAACAATATAAATAAATACTATATATAATAATAATATAATACTATCGATAACAATAATAATAATCATAATCATAATAATAATATTAATATAAGCCGTAAATATGTGAACTGAGTGACAATTTTCTCGTTAGGCCGAGAAACTGCCAATAAAATCTATGTGATAATAATACATAATATAATAGTAATAAAAACAATAATAACAAATTAATTTTTTGATTTATAATCGGATACAAAAATTAATATCTGTATCAATATCAAAATTAAAACAATAATTACTATACAGATTCATTTAAAGAAATGGAGAGAAAAGCAATTGTTTCAAATACAAACTGGATTAAATAGTTTTTTATTTTAATGGTTTCTGTCTTTTAAGAGAAAGTGAGTGTTTATTTTGCATGGTTCTTAATCCTTTGAAACAATAGATATTTGTCTTCAGTTGCTCAGATTCACAATTTGAATAAGATTAGAAATTAATTTATTGAAGTGTTCCTTGGGTCGATTGATTGTTTTTGAAATCTCTTTGTTTTCAAATTTAGCTAAAATACAATACATTCAAATTAAGGTACAAAATATCATGGAACACTAACGAAGAAGTCTGCGATATAATTCTTAATGTTTTTGAAAGGATACGTAAAGAGAGATTTATATTGAAAGCTATTTTTTTCTTTTTCCATGTTAATCTCTTTTGATAATAAAATATTATGTATTTTGATTAATGTGTTTTATGCTTTCCTACGTATTACATACAGGTCATTCACAGTATTTTAATCTATTTGCAAATAAATAATTCAAATTTACATTAATACTATATACATATATCTTTAATATAGGCATTCTTTTTTTATTAAAAAAATAAAACTAAATTTGTTGTTAAATATGAGTAATATTTTTCTTTTCTCCTGTTCTTTTATAATTACTTTCTTATCTGTTTTCTAGTGTCTGTGTACAACGTCGAATTTAGTTAAATATAGGTTAGTTTAAACTCTCTTGAGTTTATTACTTCTACATATATATATATATATATATATATATATATATATATATATATATATATATATATATATATAATTAGCTAAAAGTGTTTTGGTCGACCGTTATAAGATAATCCAAATCAATGAAATTCGTCGGGTATTCGGTCAACTGTTAAGAAAATTAAAAAATTAAAAAACAATCATTTGTTTTATCCTCTATATTTCGCTATAAATTTATAGCTTCCTCAGGAGTTCTAAAAAAACAATAACATGTACAATATTTTAATCATGCTCACAATTATTATCTTTTTATTACAAAAACTAGATTAATTTAAAAAATTCTTTAAAAATCATTAAAATGTGGTTTGTCATACTAAATAAATTAATGAATCTTCCAGAAGAACCATCCCAATTCCCAAAAATTTAATACTATAATATCCATGAGAAACCGAATCCTTCACATCTCGGATCCAGAATTCACAAAAGAAAACTTGAACCATTTATTAAAAATTTTCATCAACAACGGTTATCCTAAACCTCTACTAAAACACTTGATATTTAGTAAAAACAACAATTTTTATGATGGACCGCAAGATGATAAGTTACATTCAGAAAGTAAATACAAAAAGTTACCATATGTTGAGCCATTGACTAATCAGTTAATTAAAATATTAAGTAGCACCAGTATGACAAACCACATTTTAATGATTTTTAAAGAATTTTTTAAATTAATCTAGTTTTTGTAATAAAAAGATAATAATTGTGAGCATGATTAAAATATTGTACATGTTATTGTTTTTTAGAACTCCTGAGGAAGCTATAAATTTATAGCGAAATATAGAGGATAAAACAAATGATTGTTTTTTAATTGTTTAATTTTCTTAACAGTTGACCGAATACTCGACGAATTTCATTGATTTGGATTATATATATATATATATATATATATATATATATATATATATATATATATATGGTTTCGAGGTTAATTGAACAGCTATTATAACTATTATTAATAAGATTTTTAGAAAATTTGAACAAAAAATAATTGTATCCTATGTACGAGGGTGGTCCCATAAGTACACGGCCTGACCTGGCGGTGGTTGTTTGAAAAATATCACTGTATTAGAAAGGACACAATCTATAGAGCATATGTTTCAAGTTTGAAGACGCCACGTGGTTTAGTATTTGTTTGGCAGTCATCAATAGTGACCGTTTTCAGTGAATTTGTAAAAATGGCGAAAATTGGTTATCGTTACGTGATAGAATACTTTTATTTGAAAGGCCTCAGCCCGACCGATATGAAAGCTGAACTGGATTCTACTGAGTGTGATTGTGAGTACACTCCTTCGTTTATAACAGTAAAATATTGGGTAGCAGAGTTTAAACGAGGCTGTACGACCTGCCAAGACGAGCATCGCAGTGGTCGACCAAATGAAGTGACGACTCCAGAAATGGTGAAGAAAATCCACAAAGCGGTACTGGATGATCGTCAACTGAAAGTGCGTGAGCTAGCAGACATAGTAGGCATTTAAAAAGTGCGGTACATCGCATATTATCTGAAAATTTGGACAGGAGGAAGCTGTGTGCAAGATGGGTGCCGTGTTTGCTTACACTCGAGCAAAAACAGTGTCGTGACGATGTTTCAATTGAGTGTTTAGCGAAGTTTCACAGCAACAAAGCAGAATTTTTGCGCCGTTTCACAACCATGGATGAAACATGGGTCTATCACTTCATACCCGAGACAAAAAAACAATCAACGTTACAACGTTCGAGCGTAGATCAAGCAAAACGGCCGCATTTGGCTATGAAGAAAGTGTTGTTTCATCAACACAATGCACCAGTTCACAAATCCGTTATTGCAATGGCCAAAATTAATGAATTAAAGTTTGAATTGCTACCTCATTTACCCTATTCGCTAGATTTATCTCCCTCAGATTATTTTCTGTTCCCAAACTTTAAAAAATTGCTCGGTGGTCAAAGATTTTCCAACGATGAAGAAGCGATGTCGGCAGTTAATGGCTATTTTGAGGAGCAAGATAGTTCTTATTATAAAAAGGGTATCGAACTTATTGAACATCTCTGGGAAATGTGTATATAGCTGAAAGGAGATTATGTTGAAAAATAAATTTATTTCTTTCCAAAATTTTTGTGTTTTCTTTGTTGGGTCGTGTACTTCTGGAACCACTCTCGTAGGTTTTGGAATCTAATGTGTATTCATTTTAGCGTTATAGTCTTCTAATCTTAAAATCCCTTCATTGGCAATAAATTTTAGATTGTTAGAACTTCAAGAAGAAACATTGAAAATTTGAGATACTAAATCCATAGCAACCAAACTAATATCAATAAAAAATTTGACATTTTAACGCATAAAAAAACTTGTAAATACTCTGTCTCTTTTCAACACTATCGCGCGATGACTTACTTTGATTTTAAAGTTGAGTTAAAAGAACACCGATCGTTTGCAACTTATTTTCGGTAGTGAAACTCCATTTTTACACGGTAAAAAGGAATTTGTTAGGGAATGTAATTCTCCACAGGATAATGATTGTGAAAGCAGCTCAGAAATTGAATTTACTGAAAACATTGATTGTATAGCATGTGATAGATAATGATTACTACGTGACGTATGTTGAAATAGAAGAGACTTTTGGAGTTGAGTATGAAAAAGTATTTAGCCCTTGGGTACATCATTTTATAATATTCTAACTTGTCAATGATTACCTAACTCTAGTGATTATCAAGAAACATCTTTCTATGAAAAAAATTACGTATGCAGTGTTTTTTTGAGGTGCAAGTATAATAAAAGTTGTTAAGCTTGGAGAACAAAAGATCCTCATCACATACAGCAAATTTAACAGTTGTCTTTTTGAAGGCTAAAGGTATTAAAGTGGTAAAATATTCACTTGATTCACCGAATTTGACTATGTCTGACTTCTGGCTCGCTTTTATTAATAAAAAATATCAGCGCGATAGATTTTTCGCTGAACAAGGAATGCATTCAAAAATTATGATGTTTTTTGAAAATCTGTCTTCATAAATCTGGTTGAATATATTCAGTACCGCTTTTATACAGGCGTATCTCAAAATCTACGGAATGAAGAGTTAAGAAAACATTTTTAAGTTACACACATTGATATCACATTGTCTTTAATTTTTTTGTGGACATATTTTGTGAACATTATTATATTTATTTGTTTTATGGCGGTCGCAGTTATTTGTGGAATTTTTGAACTCTCTCATATGTGACAATGTCCACTGCAAATAGAGATTGTTCAAAAATATTATCTTAACTCGTTGAAGTTAAATAAGTATTTTGTCTTCCATCTAGATTAGAGAGAATAACTTGAAAGAGACACAGATTCAACAAATGTAAGCAACTGGGAAATAAACTTGGAAAACATGTAAGGAAGGATATCACCAATTATTTCAGAAAGTGCTGCTTTTATACAAATCTTGTTAAAATCGATTTGGACTTCTTAGATCGAATTATGTAGTGCAGTAAATAATTACAACTTAATAATTATGTGTCGTCGTATTTGTATTATATAATGCAATGCAAATAATGCCCCAAAAAGTTCAATTAGTGTATGACAAGATCAAAAAGTTCAGTGTGCTTTGTAGCACCAAACTTTGACTGCATTGTAGGGATCTACAGACTACACTGATAAATGTTGAAGGCAAAGGTTCAAACCAGACTGAACATCTTGATACATCTTGTTGGTGAAAATTTGTGAGTTCCTATAAAGAGTATTCATTGGAAAGCTTTCTTAGGGGCATAATTTTACTCTTCTCAGCAAGTGTTGCAAAAAGCTGTTTTCTTGTTGTGGAATCCAGTTATGGACTGGTTGTCTCTTAATAGTAGTATGCTGTGTATGTTGTATTACAGAAGCCCACAAATTGGCAGAGATATGGATAAGAAATGAGGGCTCATATACCAGCTCATACAAGACGACCACATTTTTTTATCATACTCCGGCGAAAACTAAAGACTATGATCTTTAAGACTCCAAGATGTTGGCAATCTCGAAGTGGTAAAGTATTTCGTGGTAATTTTTGACTTCAAACTTATTCGAAATCAATGTGTTGATAAAATAATTTCGAAAGTGGAAACTATTTTTATACTAGCTAGGCACTCTTATAGTAAAACTATTAATGTCTCTGATTATATGCTATGGTGCTGAAACTAACAATATTGTGTATAGCTGGTGTGGTGTATGTAGACATTACAGTTTAATGAGATGACAAATCTAAGCAAGATACGAGCAAGAAGACTTGTTTGTATTGATACTCAAGAAACAATGAAATAATTTCGGCTACGACGATGGAAGTTGTTGGACCTTCCTTTACTTCATTTTGTGATTAGAACGGATGTAAAGATAGGCCGCACCTAAGCGCATCTATGTTTTGATCGATAGGTTATGTTCTTCTGGTTCGAATAACGTGTGTGCTGATCTGGTCAGATGATTAATTTCGTTAGTGCGATTCTTTTATTTGTAAAGAATTAACATACTATATAGTTCGCTTCGTAAAGATACGCTTGGATTTCTAAATAATCTAAATAATTGTAAATTTTCAATACATTCGTTAAAATAAAAATAAAAATATTTACATATAAAAAACAAACAAAAAATTTTTCGATAACTTAAGTATATATACACACACACACGCACACGTGCACACACAAACACACACACACACACACACACACACACACACACATATATATATATACCCAGACAAATTCAGTGCTCCATATATATACATATATATATATATATATATATATATATATATATATATATATATATATATATATATATGGCGCACTGAATTTGTTTGGGTATGTGGGCATATAAAAAGTATGATGTATGACATTTATAAAAATGTTAAATTACATAATCGTCCATCTGAAAGCACTTTTGGTCGAATTATTAAAAAATTTCAAGAGACCGGTTCCGTGGAAGATCATAAAGGCGAAAAATACAGTCGTAGTGGTTGTTCACAAGAAAATATTGGTTTAGTTCGTGAAAATGTTGCCGAAGATCCTGAAATGTCCATTAGACAACGTTCACAACTTGGACTTAGTGGATCAACAACATGGCGTATTTTACACAAGGATTTAGCTCTGAAGGCATATAAGGTTCAAATAACACAGAAACTGAAGCCTTTAGGTCATTTAAAACGTCGGTCATTTGACAATTTCATCAATGAACAACCAGTTGATTTTTCTCAAAAAGTAATGTTTCCCGACGAGGCACATTTTGAACTTGGTGGATGTGTTAATAAACAAAATTGCCGTATCTGTGGTGGGGAAAATCCACGAATTATTCATGAGAAAGCTATCCATCCTAAACGAGTTACTGTTTGGTGTGCATTATGGTCAGGTGGTGTAATTGGACCTTCTTTGAAAATGCTGCTGGGGAAGCTGTAACTGTCAATGGTGATCGATATCGTCGGATGATAACCGAATTTTTGTGTCCTGAATTAATGAATATTGATCTAGAGGACATGTGATTTCAACAGGATGGCGCTACACCTCACTTTGCACACGAATCAATTGACTTATTGAGAGAAAAATTTCCTGGACGTGTAAACTCAAGAAACGGTGATGTTAATAGGCTACCGAGATCTTATGATTTGACGCCGTTCAACTATTTTCTTTGGAGTTACGTGAAAAGTTGGGTTTATAAAAACAATCCACAATCAATTCCTGCTTCGAAAGATGAAATTATTCATGTGATTGGTGGGTTAGAGCCTCAGTTATGTCAAAATGTTATTGAAAATTTTAACTAAAGAGTAGACGCCTGTGGAGCTGCAAGAGGAGGCTATTTGGCAGATATTATTTTTCGTATATAAATGTCATAACTGATACTTCAATTACCAATAAAAGGTTTTCGAAAGTGAATGCAAATTATGTTCTATTTATTCTTAATAAAAACCGCGAAATTTGAAACAGCCTTTATGTATGTACATATGTATATAGTTTGCACTTATAAGTATTTTGTCATGAGATGACGTTTGATCGCGTTTCGTATGCACTTACGTATTCTCTTCGCTTAAACAATTGAAAGCATAGGGTCGTGAACGTCGGATAGCAGAAAGCGGCGAAGTTATAATTGGTTTCAGTCTACAAAGGGTTGCAACTGCTCACGGTCACCCAATTGTTCTAAATGTCAGTATTTTGTGTTATGTATCTTGTAAAATTAATCCTAGCTACAGACTCCTTATATATGTTTCCCCATATATAATAGTATATCTGCGGATATACTGCGACGCTCGTTGGGAGAGGCGATTTTAACAGTCTGAAGTTAGTAAATAGTTGCGCTGGCGCCAAATTTAATATAAAACTTCGCATTAGTAACACATGTTGTGATTAATTTACATGTTTATATAATATATGAAGGAAATAAACTTAAGACAACATACCTAGATGAAAGTATTAAACTAAATGTAAATTGAAAATAATAATAAGTATTTTTACGCATAAGTCCTTGACAGATTATACTGAGACCAGCAGAAAGCCGTAAGACCGTATTCAGGCTACTGTGGGAATATTTTCAAAAACAAAGGACTAGCACAATTTAGTTAAGCTTCCAAGGAAAGATAAAACTGCTATTTTCATTTATTTACACATTGTTCAAAATTTCGTATCGATGTTGTATATTTAATTTAGTTTTCAATATGAAAACCTCAAGTGAAAATAAATCGCACGAAATACCATCGTTGAGCCCATATTTACGAAGCTATAATATGCTAACCCGACAAAACAAGTGAATTAAGAAAAATGTTTGGCTACACATGACAAGATCTCGAATTGTACTCATTTAATTTATGTAAGAAGCAGACATTCATTTGCAGCTGCGGTTGCTTGCTCGATGTACACAATATTTAATATTAAAATATAATTTTTATTGTCGCGAAATAGTAATAATACTATCTAATTATAATTTGAAATATTTTTGCGCTGCTATACAAAATGTATCGCATATTACTAAATTAAAGATTTATACATTTATTGTAATGTTTACATTATAGTAGTATATTTTCATTAACTCATAGAGACAGTTGTATAAATCATGTTATATGCTTATAGCTCCAATTTATTTGTCCTATTATTTGCGATAACATTCAATCGTTTGTATTACAATTTATTTCATGTTTTGGACGATATTTTGTCAGCTATATCGCTGACATGTTTTTGAAGTTAGTAATTTATACATTTCGAGAATCGAGAAGTTTACCCTACATATTCTAATTTAAAGGTTAGTTATTTCTATCGTAATTCATTCTGAACCTTATTGGAAGTTTCTTATAGTTGTCATTTACCGTAATTCGTGTATTTGGAAAAATTTGGATAATTATGTAATTTTCGTATTTAACTTGAAAGTAAGCGTTACGCAATTAATCATCGAAAAACTTGGAACATTGAACAATGAAGTAATATTTTGAAGTCTATAAGATGAATGAAGTCATTTTAATAAAAGAATATTGATCACTATGAAGTTAACTTTGAAAGTTTCTACAATACGACGTTAACCGTCAAGCTATTATAATAATAAATAATTATAATATTTTGATAACATGACATTATATAAGACAAGTGCTTTGACGAAATCAGAAAATGAATTCGTTTAGTTGTGAAGCTTATTTAAAGAAAATGATATGAAATATCATTTTTTATGAAATATTAAAACTTTGTTATGCAATAATTTTCAACAATTTTAGGTGGTTGTGTACAGTAGATCATTTAATTAAAAGCCCGTGACTTGCTCATGAGGATGCTACTTCTTCTCATAGGACTGTTTATGAGTGATATGCGGTATGCCATTCTCTGATGAAAAAAGTTGCTGCACATTTCGTGGTTTAGCAGAGCAGTCGGTGTCAGTTACGCTTATACTTGTGCAGCCTTATATAGACATCAATCTTGCGCATGATTATCTAAGTATGGGAAAGTTCTATGTCTAATGGATTCTGAATGATTTCGACTTCGATTGGTGTAAGTAAATGCTAAAAATTCAGTCACGGCTGGTCAAATGGCCTATTCGATATCGCAACAGGTGATAGACAGTTACTGTTTCAGCTGACCTTAGAGCCATATTATCTTAAAGTTTAGAGTGTAACTTTATGTGTTTAATTTACCTTATGATCCCGACACGGCACCCAGCGATTTCTTCCTTATTTCAATAATCAAGGATCAAATGCGTGGATTGGTATTTGAGAGTCCTGAAGGATGAATATCTAACTGGTCTCTAATGTCTTGCTATAGCACTGTACGTGGGATGTCTTTTAAGTTTTGCATAGTGGGACATAGAGCGCGCTACTAATCAAATATCAGTACTAAAAATTAATCTCAATCTTTAGCTAACCCAAATACAAAGTTTTAGTGCGATACGTGTAATGTTGTAGCTATACCGAATTGTCAAAGTTGACATGTTAGTTGAAAAGTGAAATTAAACACTACAAATTTTTTCAAGGCAATTATCTCAATAAGAATGCTTGGCCGAGTTGCTTTCTGTTTTCGACAATGAAGCACCACATCAGTCAATAATATCTCGTTGGTATGCAGAATTTAAACGTGGACGAATTAGTCTTAGCAACGATCCAAGAACAGGTTCACCAAAAACGGCAGTCACTCGGGGATCAGCGAAGATCGACATGTGACATATCGCCAGATTGAAGTATTGTTGGGGATTTCAAAGACCACAATTAAAAAAATTTTTCACACCACAAAGAATCGTGTGAAAAAAAATTAGTTTCTCGTTGGATACTGCATCTCTTGACCTAATAACAGAAGGCAGCTAGGGCGAATTGGTACAGGTCACCATATTTCTACGAGCTAAGTACTATTTCTCACACAGAAGGTAAAATTAAATATCACAGATGAAGCTAGTTTTATATACCAGCTATGTCTTCCATAGAAAGGTCTTTATTATGTGTATATTTGGCGTATATTAATTTAAATGAAGTGAAATATTATTATTTTCTTTATTATCAAAATGCTAAAGGAAACCAGGCGCTTTCGCACGATTTTATCGCAGAAAAAATATCCCGCCAGGGACAGATATCATTGAAGAATTAACATATTTTTGCTAAAAAATAGCCGCAATCAGGCCGAAGTTTACTTTAATCTCTAAATTGGTGCTTATTATTAATTTATTTTGTATTTTAGTATTAGTGCAAGTGTAATTACGATTTCAAGGAACTTACTTTTGATTGAAAACTTGAACTTTTTTTACTGCTTAATGTTCAAGTGCCAGGTACATATTTAATGGGTTTAATTTACATATCACAAATAAACATAAGAAGACAAGGACAGACGATAATTAACAGTTGTTTATACAGTTCCTTATGGTAACGGTAAAATTATTCGTGTACTGTATAAGAAAAAACTGTTTTTGATATTATCTGCAAAAAATAGCTACTATTGTTAGGAAGAAAAAATTCAGAGACACCAGTTACAAGGACCTGTTTACTGCTATCGACGATCAACAAGTTGGTCAACATATTCAATCCATTCCAAAGGCCGAACCTTATTATTCTAGAGTTAAAACTACAAAGGAATATATAAGTCTGCATTTAAATCTTTGCAGAATATATAACGCATTTAAGATCAAGTGTCCAAATTCTGCTGTAACTTACAAGTTTGATGTTGGGACATGTAGAAAAGATTTTCCGATGGTAAGGTTTCGTCGTCCGCGAATACAAGCTATACGTGTGACAAACTGTGTGTAGTTAAATGTGAACCAAAGAAATTGAAAATTGCGGCTTTAGAACTTAAATTTCCTCATAAAAAGTTAAGAGAAACTTGAAATATAGGAAACAATAAATTATTTCTTTTTAACTATCTGGTAATAAATTCTGTTGCATTTTGTTAGACTTACAGCAAGTGATATTTGTTCCCACGTTAATCTACGTCGACGTAGATTATTTAAACAGATATTATGCTATATGCTGCTAATTTAGCTTAAAAATTTATGAAATAAAATGGTTCTTTTGGTTTAGGTGTTTTCAATGGTGTATGGCGTATTTGATTTTTCTGAATATAATTTTCTAATAAGTGGGCATGTAGTTCAATCAAGATTTTAGTTTAATTACTATTTAAATAATGTATTTAAATTTTAACATAATCTGGATATAGTGATAGCCTGGTATCAAAAAATTTAAACTTAAATTCAATTTTTAAATGTTATGTGTTCAGATATATTTTTTCTTTATATCCTTGTATAATATTGATGATAATAGGTAAAACTGAATTTAAAGATTTGGGTATTTCTTTTGATTCAAACCTTATCCTTAAAACACATATTACCAACGTTTGTTATGAAGCCTTTAGATCTCTTGGCTTTATCACGAGAGCTTCTAAACATTTTAAAAATTTGTCGTAATAAATGCTTTTTGTTTCGTGTACGTCATGAGTAAATTAGATAATGTTGCCTTGATATGGTATACTTTTTAAGGGTTGCGATTTCTTGCCTTTCAATTGTATTAATCAAAAGTTTCTTAAATTTTTTTCTATTAGAATCGACGGAACTTATTCAGAGAGAGGCATTTTTCTCAAGATGAATTGTTATTACATTACCACATATTGTCCATTAGTGCACGAAGGAATGCTTTTTGTGGTAAATTCTTGAAGAAGCTTTTGGAAAACGTTATTGATTGCTCCTTTATATTTAATCGAGTGTTCTTTTTTGTTCCTTTCACCAATTCTAGACATGCCAGGGACTTTGTGGTTTCATTGGCAAAGTTTGATGCGGTGAGAATCGGCTTGAATATATACGCTATTACGCTTTTGTTTACTAAAGAGACAAGAATTAACATTACTACAGTATGAACATGTGCATTCCCCCACATTGTATGTCTGCTTCATTTGCTTACTTTCTTAATCATTATCTATTAACTTTGGGTTTTGCATTGTTTTTATTTTTTAATATTTCGGATTTAAAAAACGTGTCAATACTGTCTGTGATACAAGCGTATAGAAGATATATTTCTTTAATAATAACGCATGACATAATTAAATTTAACACCAAGCTCTTTCTTTGTGTTATTTATTTTCTATTTCGCATATTGTCTTTTTTGCAGTTTGGATTTTTTGTTGTAAGATGGTGTTACTTCTACATATTATATATATATATATATATATATATATATATATATATACATATATATAATTTATATTATATTATTCTATAAGTGTTGGGTGATAAAGAATGTTAGTAATGTTATTGAGGACGACTTTATTTTTATTTATTGTAATAAACAAATGCGTTTTGCAAATAAATTGATCTACATACATCATTAGTTACTGTAAAATCGGAGCGCATTAACACTTTATTAAACATTATTAATTTTTAGGTAATTCGTATATTATTTATTTTATATGAAAACTTGCATTCTTGTAAGATCGTATCATACGCCTATCAGTACACAAAACCAAACGGTTTTGATTGTGTTTACCGCTAATTGCTGGTTTTAATAAACGTCGTTGTCATAAATTTCGAATATAGGATTTAAGGGCGTTTAACGACATGTTGCCTCGTAAAGTCTTACATTGACCGTGCGTTAAGTGACGGCTATTTATTAAGACATTCAATAAACAGTAATAAAAATGAATGGCCACCTGCTAATACTCTTTTATAAAATGTTATTTTTACGGCAAATCGTTTTAGGTGTTTTGAGATGTCGGAAAAGAATTATGGGAAAATGCTAGACAAGCCAAAATATTTCTAAACCAGCCTTTTCTTTTAGAATACTAAGTATACAGAAACTTTATATGGGAAAGTCCGATGAATTATGTATGAAATTTCACGTAAAATAGAAGGATAATAATAATGTGAGAGATAATCTGGTACGTAGACTTCCGCGGTCGTGGTCCATGCTATCTGCTTCTGGGCTTCCGGGCTGGAACCGCGTCACTTGTATATCTGCCGATGTTTCATACCCATTTGTATGGGACATCTTCAGGGCTCAACTACACCACTGAAACTGTTTCAGTGCAGTAGTCGAGCCCTGCTTTTCGATATATTTATCATTTAGATTGGATGACATCTATTCGTAAACGTACTAGGATAAGTCCAGTATTAAAAAAAGCATATACAATTTATGTTGATTATTATAGACCTGCATATATCTATTTTGTAAAACATTGCCAAGGTCTTTGAGATTGTGATTTATTCTTGCTAAAATAACAGCACTATCATATCTTCACCATATTAACATGGTTTTGTATGTGGTGGATCTACCATTACAAAAATTGTAACAATCTATTAATTTATTAGTGACACGCTTGATGCGCGTGACCAAGTCGATGTTATCTATACAAAAATGAAATTAATAAACTTGAATATGCATGACCTGTTTGGTCACTTCATTATAATTATTTACAATTATCCATTGAAAATGTGCAACGTCGCTTTCTGAAATATTTATCATTAGTTTGGTTTTCAATCTCTACGGCGGCATCAAGATGTTTATGATGTAAGATTTATACGGAAGCTCATACATGGCTTTATTGATTCCTCTCATATACTCTCCCGTATCCATTTTTTTGTTATTCGTATAGGCTCTCGATTCTTTCCTACTTTTACCTTTTCCTAAAGCTTATAAAACTTCATAGCTTTCCCATAACAACGATGGGACGAACAGCAGACCTATGTATTTGTAGTGACATTTCCATCAATACGATTAATCAATCATCTAGTGATTAGTTTTCCTTTTTTCTAATGATGATTTTTATATTGTTTTCATTTAAATAGATTGACCAATTATATTTTCGTTTTGATCATCTTCTTTCTCTATTGGATATTATTTTTTTTGTCTTATGTATGTATGTATTTATGTCTTAAATTTATTGTGTAAATGGCAACTTTAGGAAGAAAAAGCTACTTTTATTATTGTTCAAAAGGTTGATCACTTTTATGTTTGGCACTAAAGATAGAAGTTGAACGTACCAGAATTATATGGAGAATATGGTATACATTTGATATTTTTACTGTACAAAAAATCCTTTTTAACAATATACTACGTGCGAGTTATTATTGTTACTTGGGAATGTAGTCCTCCATTAACTGATGCAAAATTTCTTTATGATAATTAATGTTTACTATAGTACTATGTGGGACCTTATGTGTATAAATCTACCTTTTGTTATCAAAAAACGTTCTGACCATGGATTTTGTGGTAGATTTTTTTGGTGGTGAAGATGAAGCAACAATACACGCAATGGATTGCCACTGCGCGTTCTGCTGTTACATTTTCGGGGTTACTGTAATGTTCTTCTATAATTCTTCTATTTTTTCTTCTTAAACTATTGCAGTTGAATTTGATGGAGCCTGTGGTTGATTGACTTGATCAATAAGGTTGATATATAACCCCTTTCCACATTAACTTTTGTAAATTCTGTATACGCATTTCGACAACCAAGTTTGATTTTCGTACAATTTTTTTCGCCGTGTTTTACCAGGTACGACACTTTGATATTATCTGCTGATGATGACAACTTGGTTGTCGAAATGCGTATACAGAATTTACAAAAGTTAATGTGGAAAGGGGTTATATATCAACCTTATTGATCAAGTTAAACTATTGAGTCTAGTATTCACATTTAACAAACGCGAAATCCGGTGAAAACAAATTCCAGACAAGTTTAAATGTACAAGAATGTACAATAGATAAGAAGACAAGAAGTACTAAAATAACACTGTAAAATTTCTTCCAATGTGAACCTCTTAATCTATAAAAATATATGCAATCGAGCTGTAAATAACCGTTGATGAGAATCAAGAAAACCACTCGCAATCAGTGAATTCACCCTTGATATAACTACCACCATTTTTGATATATTCATTTTCCGGAAAAACGACCGTTAAAATGTTATATGTAATTATGGAAATGGGAATTATTTTGCCACGCAGACAGTGGATAACTTTAAGCAGGTCGAGAAGAAAGAATGATAGGAATGGAGATATGTAACGCACGAGATTAACGTGCTAAATGTGACCGTCCTGTGCCGTCAACTAAATATGTCGTAAGAGATTGCTTCGAGTCTTTCAATGGTGATATCATCGATCTCTATCGAGTTTCTTCTGAAGCAGTCACTTGGATGGAAGAACTGAACTTATAATCTTATAATGGATTGCCGATTATATAATTTTTTGTTTATTAAATAGAATTTATCTATCTATCTATCTATCTATATATATATATATATATATATAGATAGATATCTATCTATCTATCTATGTATATATATATATATATATATATATATATATATATATATAGATAGATAAAAATTATATAATCGGCAATCCATTATAAGATTATAAGTTCACACACACATATATATATATATATATATATATATATATATATATATATATATATATATATATATATATATATATGTGTGTGTGTGTGTGTGTGTGTGTGTTTATATATACATTGAATTACGACTACAAGGAAAATTATTAGTTTTGATATATAATTGCAATAAAAAAGCATACTCTTACAAACTATTTTATTTAAAATCATAGACACATAAAATATCTTCATCTTTATTTAGTATTTTGCATCTCCCTTTTGCTTTAATGACATTCAGCTGCTGCAATGATACTGTTATTAGTTTGATTATTATTTCACCAAACTTCTTCAAGGTTCTCAATTGAATCTTGCTTTCTAGTGCAGTTCCATGATGCTTTGTTTTTCTTTACTTTTTTTTTTCTTTACTCCTTACATTTTCAATAGGATGCATGTGACGCCAATTCAATAACTGTAAGTTTACTGTATTCAGGAGTTTTCTTACAGATTTCGCTCTATAGCATGGAGCATTGTCATGTATAAAGAGTTCTTTGCTTCCCTTCAAAGTATCAATATAAGGTGGTAGGCATTCATTTGTGACTTTTTTATATTGACTTTGATTCATAGTATCTTTGACAAAGTAAAGTAGTCCTGGACCCTCTGCTGTGATACGTGATCATATTACAGCGGAAGAAGGATGTTTTACAGTTTTCGAAGTACGTCCTTATGGTAATATGCTCATGTACTGAGCCCAATGTCCTTACTTTTTTTTCGTCTCTATAAACGAGCAATGAAAAAAGTGAAACATTTAAATTTGCAATAATTTTAGTAAATACCATAAAGTAGGTTAAGAAATTTAGTATTAATGTTTACCTTCTTCCAATCGTCTACCGTGCAATCCTTGTATAGTTTGTAAAATTGTATTGAGATTTCTTCATCCTTTCCATCAATTCGGGCTTTTCGTCGGACGCCTGCACTTTAGTCTCGCCTCGTACAAATGTGTTCCAACAGTTTCTGTTTATATGTTCAAACCCTCCCTTGTCCACGAATCTACTTAAGTAATATTTGTCTGTTTTCTTTTGCTGTTTTGATAATTAGACAATAGTCAGGGATTATAGTTTTTTTTTTAGCAACAATTTTGTCGAGCTGTGCTGGTAAAAAGAATATTTTACTTTACTAATTTCGCAATCCTCATTAAAGTTTGATGAGAAACAATTTCTTTCCGTGCTATTGTATGTTCCGAACACAGTTCTGTTTCTAAGAGGACACTGATTCTTGATTCTTTCCGAGTGATACGTCACTCGTTTCACAAATGACGAATTAAATTAAAAACAAAATTTTATTGCAAAAACAAAACACTAAAATATATTTCAAACAACTCACAATAAGGCTTATATATACTTATATATCACTATATGTACTTACATTACATTAAAGCTAGATATTTTTGCAAAATAATGCGGTAGAAACCTTCAACGAGCAGGTAGTTTTAGTATTAAAATACCATTGTGGCAAATTAGGGTAGCCATAAATCAGATAATGACGAGCATTGTAAATGTATTTACCAGTACATTTGGAAAATTATTTTCGGAAACTTAAAATTTTCGCAGTGGTCTAATTCAATGGCTAACGGCTGTATATATTTTGCATTTTATTTATATGTCAAAATTCACAGACGATAAATAAATAAATTTAAAGTTTAGTGTCATTGTTTTTGAATTCCTTGTACTAATTTTCGGTATTTTAATTTGAAATTACAAATTAATGTAGAAGACCATTTTTTAAATGAAATAATAAAAAATGGTTTATTTTTAACATAATGAATTTTTATATTATTTTATTTTGAATTAATTATTATATTTCAAAAATTATCACAGTAATTGTAAAAACACGTATAAAATACTGACGTTAGATCAATTAGTTTAATTTAAAGCGACATTGCCACTGTAACAAATATATAGAAGCGTCGATCTTAATTAAAGTTTCTCCGAACAATAATAATTATCTATCTGTACGAGACAGAAGTAAATTTTATTATTTAACTTCAGAAACACGAGGAAGTTTTCGGAAGAAATGGATAGATAAACGTAAGTAAGATTAATGACTTTATATCCATCAATAAAATGGAAAAAACAGACATGCTACTGGATATACAGAATGAAATTCTATCACGTTTATCAGGCCTATTCAGCAATAAATATAATACCTTCACGAACTTTGTGGTAAAATGAGAAACAATGTTGTGACTCAAAGTCTACAAAAAAAAGGGAAAGTGATATCTAACAGGAAATTTAATAAAACGTTGAGCGTGTTGGGCGCTGATGAATTCTTTATACGTGAAAGTTATATAGATACATATTTGGTTAATTGTGTGTTGTATTTATTAATCTTTTTTTCAAATCTTATTAATTGTTGTGCGGGAGTAATATCTATGAGGTTATTTTGGCAATTAGTTACTTCGAACTTCATTTTTTATTTATTTATTTGCTTTAAAAGCAATATATCTAATTAAATGATATTAACCCAGAATTTGGTAACATGAATACTGTCATTGGTTTTTCTAAAATCTAGGACATATCCTTAAAATTATCACAGGTATTAAGGTTTACCCAAGGTTTTATTTATGAAAATGTTATTACAGTATTCAAAAAGAAAGAAAATATTTTTCAATAAAACAATACATTCACGCTATCATTTTAGAAGCTTTTTGATACTCCAGTGAAAGAAGTCTTTGGGTTTGCTGTTCCTGAATAACTTCTGTACGTTCATTAATAGAGTGGAATCTTTCTAGTTTAAAGATTCTACTCTACTAATCTGGTACGTACACTTTAGCGGTCGTGGTTCATGCTATCTGCTTCTGGGCTTCCGAGTTGGGACCGCGTCACTTGTATATCTGCCGACGTTTCGTACCCATTTGTATGGGGCATCTTCAGGGTTCAACTACTGCACTGAAACTGAGCTTCAGTTCCAGTGCAGTAGTACAATAATGAGTATAATAAAAAAAATTAGTTTTAATAAATAGCTTTGTATAACTCGATATATATTGGAATTTTCCCGTTGAGTTATTATTTTGCCCTCATTTACCTACACAAATCATTGAAATACATTGTAATAATTCTGCTTAATTTTATTTAACCAAAATCCGTTAAGAAAATTTTCTGTCATGTCACGACCCGAAAAGTTGAGAAAGGTTACCATAGAAGAACTCCTAGTTGCTTCTCGCCTAGGGAGTTTCACTGAGGTTGATGATCTTTGAAATTCGTAACAGGACCTAAGAGATTGCCGAAACGTTTAAATACCCATTATCCAAAGTCTCACCACCACATGAAAAGTTAGAATACGTAAGCAGGTTCGATATTCTAGTTCCTCATGAACCCCAAGTACTCACTCGATGGCGCATATAAGCATCAAAGATATGTTCTTTCAACGTGTGAATCACATTCCTTGTGTGAAGTAACTGATAACTGGTGATGAGAAGTGAATTGTTTACAATGATGTGCGAAATGCGGGTTCTTACCAAGGGACGAAACAAGTTTATTCTTGTGTTTACTGTAGGTAATTTGGCATCAATCGCATCCATCATCCAGAAATATTTGCATATATAAGTTTGATCGCCTGTGAAAAAATATTAGATCTTTGATGAGATGTACTAACGCACACATGATATTTGTCTGAATTTGCGCCTTCAAATTTCCACTAGTTTCGTGCTCTTGGAAACATCTTACATGGTGAAATGTTCAATTCAGATACGAGCTTTAGAATCAACACCTTTTGAAATTTTCCCCAATAAAGATAGGTTTCTCTATAAACGTGGTATCATGTCATGACGAGAATTCCATAAATTAATTCAGTCACTTCTTTATATTAGCTTTAAATTTATCAACCCTTGCGTACAACAAAATAATTTTCGTATTAAAAATTTTTTAATGACCCGATAGATTGTTTATTGGTATCTAGTCCAGCTTTTTCTGGGATTAATTTATTTACAGTTTCTATAAATTCTACCGTTGATCCTGTTTCTCCCTTGTCCACTTTAAATGTATATTTCTCTCTTCTAGTCTTTCTGGGAAGTCGATTTTTTCCCACACTTTACTTTCTATATTCTTTTTACGTACTGATAAAGTTTAACATTATTTTCATTGTCGACTATAGCCGAATCTATTATTTCATTTAACCCCTTATTTCCTTAATTTTTTACTACTTTTAGTCTTCTTTTTCCTTAATTAGAAAAAATTCGTGTATAGATATTAAAATCACATTTTGACTCTTTTACTTGTCATTGACTGGACGATTTTTTGAATTGAAGCTGGTAACCTAGTGGTTTTGAGTTCAATGTGTCATCATTAAATACAGATCTAATCGCAGAAAAAAGATTAGAGGACTAGTGAGATAATTCGTCGGCTGTCACTAAGCTACTGGTGTTTCGAACGGCATATATACTTAAATGTCTCTTTTAGATACTTATGTATTTAAATAGCGATAGCGGTGAACACAACATATAGGAAACCAATTTTGTCAAATTATCTACTTTTGTAAAAATGTACCACTCGTATACTCTAATAATTAAAAGCGTTACAATTTCCTTTTGTTTTTTACTGCGAATTCATCACTTGCAAAAAATTTGGATTACTGTACATATTCTGGATATTATTTTGAAGCGATGTAAATATATTTTGAAAAAGTATTTATCAATCGTTCTTATATAAGATAGAAACACGGTTGAAGTCAATAATTACAAATCAGTGAAATAATACGACAATGATTGTACAAAACACTAGATTTTCTGAAAAAATTGGCCAAAAAGTTATAGTCACATGAACAAGGAATTGTTAAAGAAAATATATGTGTTAATAAAAAACTCTTTTTCACGTTTTATGAAAAAGAAAATAATACAGTTAATATCTTAAACTTAAACTACAATGAAGTTAAAAATATATACGTTTAAAAACAAATAAATATTAAATATATTATATTTTCACTATACTATGTTATTTTGAATTAAAATATATTGATATTTGTCGATTCCGTTTCCTCATCTTCTACATTTTTCTTTGTTTCTCCTGTATTTTCGGAAATGTAAATTCCTTTGTCTTAAGCCGACGCTTTTCTTAAACTCTCAAAACAAAACGAGGTGTTTACATTCAGGCTTATTATTATTTAGAAACGTTTCAGTTTATATCTGCTCCTTTAGAATATTTAATTAATTTTTCGTTTAAGGTTTATACTGCTCAGGATTAAAATTAGCCATGAAAGTATTAAATAATTATCTTCTTAAATCTTGATAGATTATCTAATTAAATTAGTTAAATATATTTGAGTAATAAATTCATATATAAAATCTTTAAAAGAAAATTGTTTTTCATCCTAACGTTTCTACTAACGTAATCTACAATATTATAAGTTTTTTAAAATATTGCTTTCTTTTGCAATGTTAGCTGATTTATCAAAATCGTTTCGTAATGATTATCAATACGTTACCGAATTCTGGGCTCCCGTGGAGGAAAATATATTCGGCACGTAGAATTGCGCATAACTCGTTATTATAAATTGATTATACTTTGTCTTTACCATCACTATCGCCGTATCTGCTAAATATGTTCACAATACGCGTTTATTTAACTTATTGCGATTCAATATCGTATTTCGGAGATATATCATTTTTACTTGATGAATGCTCATGTAACTATTATATTTATCTTTGAGATACAAGCTGCGTATATACGAGTATAAAATACATTAATTGACGTTCGTATTTATTCATGTAGGAAGCAATGTACTGTTGCTGGTTTATTTTACGTTTCGCTCATACTTAATTGTATATTGTATAAAAATTTAGTGTGCATATTAAAATTAAATAATTTCAAATTCTTATTACCTTTCTCTGTCTTGTGTATTTCATTGAATTTATTTTTATTTTGCCGTGGGTTGTTATTTATTGTCTACTGTTAATGAAATCTTCCTGTTGTGAGTAGCAATATTTATTGTTCTAAAAGAACAAGACGCCATCTGTATTATGCAATACTGAGCAGATATACAGATGCTATGGGCTTCTGCTTATCTTTCTATTTTTAGCCATTTTACAAGTTTCGGGTGGTAAATAAAGCCATATGAAATATTTTAAGTCTACTTGCAGTTACCTACCTTCTCATTGTTTTTTGTTGATGACGTTGGTTGAACGCTTATAAGTGTGTGAATCTAAATTAAGATTGTAAATGTTCTGTAAAAACGGTAACGGAGGTTAGACGTTTGATTGAGCGTCGTTTTAAGTAAAGCAAGGAAGTTTCTTGCGACCGTTTGTCGAAACAAATATGCGCAAATCGTTTATATTTATCGACGTGTGTTATACGTGGTATATAAATAGTCGATGGTTGTGCAAAAGATCGACCATATTAGTTTACGAGTTCGTAAAATTCCAGAGACGCATTAATTTTAATTGAGCGACCCTATATCTATTTGAGGTAGGAATAACGAGTCTTTGTATTATTTGTGTCTAATTGGGGCTTTGTTTCTTCCTTTACCTTACATATAGGATCCTTGGAAGCAGTGTGAGCTTTTTTTTGTGTTATTGGAATGAGCACATGTTTCTAAGCCAGAGAAAGTAGGATGCATTAAACCTGATATCAACTAATGCAGCAACATTAAAGTGCTTTGTTGAAGAAGACGAGTAGCATTTTTTCCTGTGAGATCATCAGGAACTAATGAATCGAATCAGTCTTGTGAACAGGTTGAAAAGCCACTCTAGCTTGGTAATCCATTATATTTATCTCAGTGCTTGTAGAAGGTAACCCTATTACTTTCTTATTGTGAAAGAGGGATACGTTACCCTCAAAAGATGACATTACAATCAAACGACTATAATAACTTATGAACTTATATTGTCAATTTTCTTTTTATATTGTATATATAGTAATTTTAAAGAACATGTCAGTACTCAATGTAATAGCATGATCATTAACTTGTAATAAGTAATTGAATAGTGAAAATATAATTTAAAGCACAGGTCAGTGCTTAGTGTAATAGCATATGTGACCATTAATGTGTAATGAGTAAATGAATAGTCAACAGAAATTTATTAGATCTAGTCTTTTCGTTAATTAATATCTGTAAAATTATATAATTTTCCGTTAATTTTTTTTAATTGTTATTGAAAACTATTTAATGCGTGAGATATCTTGTAAGTTTTGCATAGTGGAACATAGAGGATGCCACTAAATAAATGTCAGTACTAAAAATTAACCTTCATTTTTAGTTGACCTAAATCCAAAGTTTCAGTGATTAGCTGTAGCGCTGTGGCTACAACTAACTGTCAAAGTTGACAGGTTAGTTGGAAAATGGAATTAAACCGAGAACATTTTCGCGGAATAATTTCTTATAATATTCGACAATTCGACAATAATCTCAATAAGAATGCCTCGCCAAATTGGTTTCTGTTTTCTGCAATGAAGAAGTCAGTAATTTCTCCTTTGTATGGAGAATTCAAACGTGGGCAGATTGGTCTTTTTGACGATCCAAGAGCAGCTTCACTGCAGACACTCAGGAAAACGTCGATGCTGTGCGCAAGATCATGGACCCAGATCGATATGTGACATATCACCAGATTGAAGAATTATTGGGGATTACAAAGACCTCAATTCAAAAAATTTTGCATAAAGAATTGTGTGTCCAAAAATTAGTTTCCCGTTGAATACCGCGTCTGTTGACCGAAGAACAGAAAGCAGCTAGGGTGAATTGGTATTAAAAAACTAGATCGCTTCAACGCCGGAAACTCTTAAAACGTGTACAACATTGTCTGTGGTGATGAATCTTGGATTTACTTGTACGAGCCAGAAAATAAATGCCAGTCATTTGTTTGGGTGTTCCAAGGTGAAGAAAAGCTGACGAAAATCATCCGTTCTCGAAGTGTCCCCAAAAAGATGGTCGCGACATTTGTCTCGAAAGCAGGTCCTGTATCAACAATTCTTCTGCAAGATCATCTGTTACTGTCTATTTTTATACAACCACTTGTTTGTCGCAAGTCATCGCCGAGCTTCGAAAAACCACCCCCGAACGACGAATCATCCTCCACCAAGACAATGCAAGTGCGCACACAGCATGCAAGACAATTGAGTTTTTAATGCAACAGAATGTCGAATTGTTGGACCACCTCTATACAGTCCTGACCTAAATCGCAACGCTTTCTTTACCTTTCCGAAAATCAAGAACGGACTGCCTGGTCAAAGGTCCAGTCATTAGAAGGAGCAGTCGATGCTTTCAAAAACGTAATTTTGACTGTACCAACAAACGAGTGGAACAACTACTTCCAGAGTTGGATGGAGCGCATGCAAAAGTGCATTAATCTTGGTGGAAAATATCATACTTTAAAAAGCAATCAAGTCTTCAAAAGCTACCTACTATTTTATTCCAATTTTATATGCAAATATTTGGGAAATCATAGTATCAAGTTTTATTGTGTTTTGTTGTAATTACTAATTTATCTATTTCAGATGAGATCGTATTACATATCCTATTATTAATAATTAATATAATTTTCTGATTGTGCAATATATAATTATATTTTCTTATATCAAGATACCGTGTGTCTAGTATCGTATTATTAAAATTTTTCATATATTCCGATAATAAGAGTTGTTGAGTTGAATTATTGATATTCTTTCCTTTTCTAATGAATCACTTAATCGTTATTGATATTCTGGAATTTATTTCTTTATTAATATACAAACAATTTTTTGGTGTATACGAATTTTGCACGTATTCTCCTAAAATCCACGTACTTTAGTATTGACACGCACTTCTAGAGATTTAAATGTTGTGACGCCCATTTATAAGATCTTGTATGGAGATAATTTTCCGTAACTCGCTCTAGAAGAAGCCAAGGATACCTTTCAGGTCGGAATTACTGGTATTCTAGTATTAATCTCTACACTAGTGTGTAGAGGGGCGTAACAATACTTTCCTAACTAAATGTTGTTAGAATTTGTTAATAATAATCGCTTGATTTTGCTTAAATTAATTCTTCTTCTGTTCATGCAGATTGTGTCAGGGAACATTCATATACGCATTGAGTAGTTCCTTCTCACAAGTACATGAAATTATTATGAACGAAGTTTTTTGTATCCAAAAATTAATTATTTCAAAATAAAATGCTAGAAGGGCAAGTCTTACATATAACAAAAGAAGGACATTAAGAAATGGTATAATAATAATAAAAGAAAACTACATATACGAGTTCCGAGCGCGGAATCCATACGAATAAGCTTTGGCGATGTAACAAATCGTTAGACTGCTGTACATATTAATTCTTTAAAAGTAACAAAAACTGTTCATTATAAGGTGGTACAGTGAAATTCAGATACTATCAACTTCAGTTAACATAAATATTAGTAAAGGTAGCTGTAACGGTAAAACTAACATAAACGTTTGCTCTAACGGTAACATTAATGGTAACGCTAACAGCTCTATAATAACAACAAGAAAAGGAATTAGAAAAATTATAAATCTTGTTTAAGATGGGAACAATAAAATGCCTATGTATACCTCCAATTTTAGAAGAGCTGCAGAAAACTTCCCATGTACGCTTTAAACTAGATAAGCAGTATCAGTACAATCAAAATAAAATTTAGTAAAATGGCATCAAAATGCAGAACATCCTTTCATAAAACCAAATAAAAATAAAGAATAAACTTAATGCTCAGATGACAGGCGGAAATATGAAAGTGACTCTTTAAAATCAAAAACAAGACTAGAACATGCGTACCAAAAAATACCTAAGAATGCGAACTAAAGGATACGAATTTAAATGCGTGGAAGCAGAAAAGAAAAGTGAAACGGTAGTGAATCCGGGCCAACAAAGAAGTTAAATAATGATATAAAAACACAAATTAAACTGCAGATGAAGCGAAGCCGATAAACGATTGTTAAATAATACTAACGGACGTATCCTAATCTCAATTCGCAAAGATGGGGTGAACTCACTCGAAAGAAATCCTAAAATGGAGATTCTAAGTCGATAAATTAACATAATTTTCGTTTTATAAATTTCTCTGGGAAACAATTGATACGCTGTACTTTTTCATCTAACGAATGTAGGGAAATATTTACTTTAATATAAAAAGGATTTGACGGGAAGTGAGACATGAAATGAAACAAATGAGTTGGGATACTAAATTTTCTATTATTTTTCGTTATATTCAAGCATGAAATATAATTATGTTATTTCGTAATAATTTTTCTTAAGATCGAAAGTATTGCTTTGTTGCTTCAATAAGTTCATTGTCCAACTGAAACGTCCTTCCTGCAAGGACAAGCTTGAGTTACTTGAGATTAGATCTGGAAACTATTTGGAATTATATTCTAAATAATACAATTTTTCGAACTTGATTTGTGTGAGAAGATTCGTCGCCAAGATGAAAGAGAATAAACCATTCCAAAAATAAATATATTCATTTTATTTATTTAGCAAGTGGTGTAATACTACCAAGCTCTTTATAAGATAGACTATGAAAATTATCTTTTTTGAATCCCAAAAAAACATGATCACTACCTGCGTACTGATGGAAATGCCTTAACTTTCTTTTGAAAGGGCTATCATGTGTACACTGTTAAGATTTACAACATTGTGGTAAAGCCAGGTTTCATGAATCCTAACAGTTCAACAGCTTTATGGTCGTATTCTTTCATGTTTTTGTTTAAAATTTATTAATTTAGATTCTTTGGTCGTTTAAAGCATTAGTTTGTACCATAAATTGCGAATTTACGCGTTTTAGAACTTTCCATTTAGACACTTTAGTTGTATATAATCAAACCAAATTTAACATGCGACTATAGAAAAGATAACTAAACTAGACCATCATGCCATATTTCTCCGAAATATAGCGTTAATAGTGGAATCTCACTTTTCGCTAAATCAATCTCGTAATTAGTTATGAGTAGAGTCCGGATTTCTAGGCATTAAGCTTATTATAAATATTACAAGCAGATACATTTAGTATTAAAATGTGTACGAAATATGTAAAAATAAGTCATTTGGCACTAATGTTCAGATGCTTTTTTTGCTTTTTTAGTAATATTTGTCCTTAATTTAATATTTTGTGCTTATTTACAGCTTTCTTTTTTAATATTTTTACGTATAAGTTTACATAAACAAATCAGAAATATACTTAGTGTAGAAAAAGATGTATGGAAAACATAAAAATAATTAAAAAATAACAACGTATCAAACATGAGAATCTAAATATGCATTATGTCGACTATTTCCCCGCATCTCCATACACACGTAGGTACTTCCCCGTTGATCGCGTCGCATCAGCAAACAGTGCCGCTAGAAATATCACATCACAAACACGTGATACACCTCCGTTCCTGGAATTCCCCGGTGTCTTTGGCATTTGTAAACAAACATTTCATGAACTATTACATTCTATAAGTGTGTTTACACGTTGTTAAACTGAATTAGTTTAGTTTTGTGTAAAATTATTTTAAAATGCCAAAGCAGAGGCCCACGGTAGACGAATGGATTAAAGAATATAAAGAGTTGCATTTTGAAAATGGTAGATTATTTTGCCGAGCCTGTATAAAAACGGTAAGTTGTTTCTTATAGATTAAATCCTTGGTACATCATTGTTGTTCCTAATTTTAGATTCAGTGCGACAAAAAATACAATATTAAACAACATGTGCAAACAGTTTTGCATCAACAAAGTCTACAAAGGTTTACAAATAAATCTAAGCAACAAACAATTGGTGAATCCTTACAGTCATGTTCTGGCTATAACGAACAACAGCGATTTAATTTTGATCTATGCAAAGCTATGGTGCAGTCTGATATACCATTAAACAAATTAGAAAATGATAGCTTTAAAAGATTTTTGGAACAATATTGCAAGATACATGTACCGGATGAAAGTACCCTTCGAAAATGTTATGTTAGCTCTGTATATAAAGAAACTATCCAGAAAATAAAAACGCTAGTGGGTAATAATTACATTTGGTTTACCGTAGACGAAACTACAGACGTTTGCGGGAGGTATGTTGCAAACTTAATTATAGGTGTGCTTAATGAGGAAATATTAACGGAAGGATACTTGATATGCTTAAAAGAGCTGGAAGCAACAAATAACAATACAGTTACAAGATTTGTAAATGAGACATTAACAAATTTTTATCTACCCGAGGCTGTGCCCTATGACAAAATATTATTAATGCTTTCTGATGCTGCACCGTATATGGTTAAAACTGCATCAAATCTTAAGATTTTTTATCGAAATTTAGTTTATTGCACTTGTTTAGCACACGGTCTTAATCGGGCTGCCGAAATTATACGGCTTCAATTCCCTCTTGTTAATGAACTAATAAAAAATGGCAAACAAACGTTCATTAAAGCCCCTTTAAGAGTGCAACTCTTCAGAAAAAGATTGCCTAACATTCCATTACCACCTGAGCCAGTGTTAACTCGGTGGGGAACTTGGTTAGACGCTGCTTTATACTACGCTGAACATTTCGAAGATTTTAAAAACCTTGTGTTCGAGCTTTCAGATACTGCTGTTAAATCGATAAGAGATTGCCAAGCCGTTTTAGAAAAAGCAGAATTGAAAAATAGTCTCTCTTTTATTAAATGTCATTTTAATCTTGTAAGTAAAACCATAAAATCCTTAGAGCAGCAGCAATTGTCATTAGTTGAATCTGTTAAAAAAATTAATGATTTTAAAAGTGCCATAGACGGTATACCTGGGCGCATTGGTCAAACAGTGCAAACAAAACTCAACGATGTTTTGTCAAAGAACGAGGGATTTCAAACCTTAAGTAAAATATCCTCGATCTTAAGTGGAGAGGTAGTTCAAGAATTAAATATGGATCCAGCTGTCGTGGCAAAATTTAAATATGCCCCTATAACTAGTGTTGATGTCGAAAGAAGTTTTTCAAATTATAAAAACATTTTAAGTGATAGACGACAGAACTTTACAATGGAACATTTAAATGAACATTTAATAATTTCGTGTTTCAAACGGAAATAATTTTTTTTAATGTTGTTTTTATTAAAAACTGTTAATAAAAAGAATTTAAGGTTTTTCATTTTAAAACACATGTTTCAATTATAATTATTAAATATTACTCTGTATCTATGAATTAAAAATGTTTTAAAAATTCCTTTTATTTAAAATATTTGAGTTTTATGACTGAACATGTTTTCTGAATTTATTACATGTTTTTGTTGAAGTACTTAAATGTTAATGTTATAAAAATAAATTATTATAAATCTCAAAATCAATGTTTATTTAATCAATAATGTATATATAATTTATACAATTTTGTATAATGTACGTGCTTTTTTTGCATATGGTAATGCTTTTTTTTCGAAAATCGATAGGCTTTTTAAGCGCTTTTTCCAATATTTTTAATGCTTTTTAATCCGGACTCTAGTTATGAGTAAGATTTATGGAACGTATAAATGTTTTTTATCATGAAAGTGTTTTTTTCATTAACTTAGTTTTATATTTTCATTATTCACTACATTAGAGAACAATGAACTTATTTACTTGTTAAAACGAACAAACTAGCAGTTATTCTGTAAAATATTCCAAATTTATCCGACTGTATGAATATCCCATATCAATGTTTTAATATTACGTATACATAACGATGATTGTAGGTATTCTTTAGGGGATAAAATCACTTAATATGCGTTAGAGAGAAGAGCCTGTTCAACGTTCAATTCATACGCTAAATAAATAAGTGTTTTGTTCGGAGATATGTTTTGGAAGTTTGCCAGACTACGAAGGGAGCATAACGGACTAATAACCTGACACATTATATGTATGGCACGAGATCATTCGAGGTAATCAATAGAAGTTGCGATTTGTAAGCATTAAAATAATGAAATTCTGTCATTAATTTAATATGTATGCGAATTAAAGAAATTTATTCGAAAGCAAGGTAATTTTGTAAAATATTAGGATTAAGGTTTGGTCAATATTTGTCACTTTTTAATTTTCGTAGAATATTCTTTTAAATTTTCGAGTTTTGTTAAATAATTTTTTATGCTTTTAGACAATTGCTTTTTCAGTTTGATTTATCAAAAAGTTTTTAAAGAAATATGCGGTTTGTAAATGATAGCGCAAAAGCTATGGTTAATTCCGACGTGGAGTCCAATTTGTTAAGTAATTTATTATTCTGATTGTTTTATTAAATATATAAATATGCTGAATAGCTACATCTTTAGTTTTCGTATGTAAATAGTACGATTACAATTTACTGTACTGCGGAATATTTGGGAAGACTCGGGGATGTCAACAAAAATCGACGGCATAGTTGAATGAAAACTCAACGTGAACTTAAAAGTATAAATGGTGCGTCAGCTGCTGCTTTCAGTAGCCAAGTTCACTTGCAGTATTATCAATGAAGTTGAGGGGTTTTCAAAACAAATCATTATGTGTGCCAAGGTGTATCGTCTTTCGAGATATATGAACCAGTAATGCTTTCATCATAGATGTCAGTTAAGTAATGAATCTTCGCATTTGATAATAATAAGATTTTTATACTTGACAAAAAGAAAAATTTCTAAACTTGAGGAGAAAACATATGTACATATGTATTGAAGTGAGGATATTTAGACACTATGCATGGACGGCAAGCGAAGTTGGTACGGACGTCTAGACCATCACCGACGTACACCATGGGTTGCGATTTTAAAAGCGTGAATGTCCTGAGGCAGGCGAAGGGCGTACGTTTAATAAGTACTAAAATACAGTATGAATAAATAATAATAAATAATATATTTTATGTTATTGTTGTTGTTAAACACTTTCTTAGGAGAGAAGTATTAACAATCTGAATTTGCCCGACAAAACATCTGTAACATAGCGTAAGTCTCCAGAGACTTCTCGTTAAATGGTGTTCGTCGCGTTGTAAAAATGTTCTTGTATAGATGATCTTGTTGAGGAGAAACTTTTCTAACTTATCTCGTCATTTAAATTATATAATCCACTAATGTTAATGAAGTATTTTGCAAGGCTTTTATGGCATTTGCTAGTATAATGTAATTCGTATGAATAGTTTTAACGCGTGAGAAAAGTTTTGTAGTGCATTACGAAAAAATTTAGATTTTCACAGATTAAGAGATCTTTACTGTAATACTTCCACTACAAGTTTAAGGAGAAAGCATTGACGAGCCGGTGTCAGTAATAACATTATTTGATTTGTCGTCATTCAACATTTTTTGTACTTAGTATCACACTGTGAATAGCTTCGCGGGTACACTTTGACAATATTTTATTAGCTAATATAAATGAAGAGGATCATTGAAGAGGTTCCAGTGTAGGTACAACGAAATTCAGAATAAAATTTCTTTTACAATCTGTTTCAGCACAGCTTATACATAAGGTAATTATGATGGAGCATGTGGTTGATTTAACTTAATCACTTAAGGTTGATATATAACTCCTTTCCACATTAGTTTTCGTATTCTGTATACGTATTTCGACAACTAAGTTGTCATCAGCAGCAGATAATTAAACAGTGTCGCACCTGGAAAACTACGGCAAAAAACCCACGAAACACATTCCGTACACGATCTGTACCGGCGAAAGCCAAAACACTGAGGTTTGGCTTTTCAATTTTTAGTATATTAATCTTCAATTTTTCTAGTGCAAAAGGTGAATAGTTTCTTAACGTTCGAGCGCTTGGCAATACGTCTGTATTGAATGTACCTCAAAATTGAAGAAATGGTCTTTTCTCTACTACTCTTTCTCTACTATCTCCTAAGATTTCGGATAACATGTCTGTTAGTTATTTTATGTGTTTACGTGTTTAAAATAGTTTCTTTTTTCCGAAAAACGTACGAAACTATGCTAAAGTAATTTGTTTAGCGTGTCATATGCTAGACAAATTACTCTAGCACCATGGTATTTTAAGTTTGGAAATTGTCCGATATTAATACTCTCTAGGTACAGCAGTCTCCTACTATTATGTGTCAAATATAGACCGTTATCAATATAATAAAAACCCGTATATAAATTTACTAAATTCAGCGACACGTTGGAGACATTCGTTCCATCTTCTCTCGCCGTTCATGCCTAGTTCCTAAATATCCTCGCCTGACTCAGTCAGTTTATTTATTTATCTTATTTTATAGTCGTTTTTATGCCTATTGTTTATTACTTATGTACATTCGAAGATTTTTTTTCAGTAACGATTAGGATTGAATTTATTACGGTCCTACGCAATGAGCAAAAAAATAACGCTAAAAAGCAGAAAATATAGAAGCATGTTTCGTTCAGTTTATAAAATGATGATTGTTATGAATTGTTTATTTTAGATACAGGGCAATAAAGCTGTGACTCTGTTATCACTCTTTTAAATATCGTAATAAATTAAATGAAAGAGAAAGATATACGATCAAATTTTGCGTTCATCTGGGAAAATTTGCAACGAAAATTTCTTGCATAATGTTTGAGATGACGTTTGGCGAATTGCCTGTGGCAAGATTTTCGATAGCATATGAAGTTTAAAACTGGTCGAAGAAGGTGCGAGTTGCCATGCGATCCTGGTGCTAGTCTACTTGTAACTATTTCGCAACTCTCTCACATTGCTGAAATATCTGTTGGAGTTATTTTTATTTTCTTGCATAAACATTAAGACGACTCTAAACTTTACACTAACTGGATTTAGCGTTTGCTAATATCGAATTAAAAAGAGAATAGTGTAGTGACTTGAGAGTATATTCAAGAAGAAGTTGACGAATGGTAAAAGACACTTGTTACTGCGGATGAACTTGAATGTATTGTTATGATCTGTAGACGAAGCAGAATAACATGTACTGGGTAGAAAAAGAGGAACTACCAAAAAAAGAAGTACATTTAGTAGCAAAAATTAACAACATTTTTAATTACAAGAGAATTATCTTTGCGCACAGGGTACTACATGGTATTGTAAGCAACAATTTTATGTGTATGTATTTTTGATAAACTTGTTGGGTGTTAATAATGATGCTATATTTATATAAAAGTTTATTTCCATACAGTATATGGTAGTCCATTATTTTGGAGAAATCAGATATTGACGCATTGTCTTTTCTGTTTTATACATAGTAGACAGTAGTAATTTCTTTTATTATGTATTAGACCAATTTTAAACTTTTATTAGCTATATCATTACATTAATATTTACGCGATACGGAATTTGTAATATTGAGAATTATATTATTATCATATTGTCAAATCAATGGGGTTCTAATCTTTTTTGTTATAGATCGTCTGCCGTTCGTTAGCTTTCAGTATAATTTTTTTTCTGTATAAATTTTTCGTTTACTAACCATCACTTATTTTTATAAATCCTGATATAAATTTTTCAAATTTGTGTAAGTAACATTTGATATTAAATGCCAAACTATGTTTAAAAATACTACGCATTTTTTAATGATTTTACAATGGTGTTCATATCTGAGTAAGACGCCTTCACCTTAATAGCCCGTTTTCGGAGTGGCATGCACAATCCTGAGAGAAGCCGAATCTATTCTCTGAAATAATGTATTCCACAATTTAATGAAGCATAAGCGAAGAGTGTTGGATCGTCTTTAAACAAAAAAAACTGTATCCGTAATGAAAAATCACGAAGAAGACCTTTGCTTCCTACTTAACTAATTGTTGACGATATTCAATAATGTACGGAAGATAGTTTAAACACATTGTTACGAAAATTATTGGTACAGACGGATGTGCTAGTAAAGAATTTAAGATTTCCGAACTCTAAAATTGTTTTTGTTCTTTGTAGGATTTTGAAAAATATCATACATATGTACATCTATATAAATATTCTATAATTCATCGATTATATTCTATTGACTGTGAATCGAAAATATCCTAATATAATTAGTTTAAGGATAATATAAAGAAATAATGATGAATTAGATATAATCTTCTTTACAGATGAGGCTTGACTTCATTTATTAGGTTATGTAAATTCCCAGAATTATAGAGCATGGACAACAGAACACTTTAATAGCTTTATCGAAACAGACATATTCCCCATAAAAGGTGGCATTTTGGTAGTAATAATTACATCCTTGAATAATAGTACAAATATTTTTTCATGATATGATCAAAGCCGAACGGTATGAAGTCATTTTGTAATTTATGGATGAATTCTATGGTGATGAGTTAGAAAAAGAATTTTGTCATCTAGACAATGCTTCAGCTCATACTGTGTGAACAACATTAGCGTTTAAGTAAATTTTATGAAGATCACAGTAGAGGTAGATTGACTTAGATCGACTTAACTCCAGATTACTTTTTGTTTGGTAACGTTAAAGAAAATATTTACAGGAATAGATTTCATAATTTAGACTAATTAACGGAATTAACTTAACGTTATTACGCGGGAATAAAATCAATATGTTTTCGGTGACATGAAGTGGAGAATTGATTTATGTTTATAGTATCTGAGTTATCATTTCCAAAATATTTTGAAATCGTGGTATTAACTTAATGAAGAATGTTTATTTCTTCGAAATAATAATTTCAAAATTTATTTTGTGCAAAAATTGTAATTAGAAAATATTGGCAATAAATATTTCCATAAGTAAGAATATTTTAATAATTACATTAAAGTTGATTACCGTATGGGATGCTAAAAAAGTATTATATTTGTTTCCAAATGCGCATTTATAATATCACAAATGGTTAATTTTATTACTTTATTTACAGAATGGCAGACTAATTGCCACTAAACATAATCTTAGTCCCATTGTTTATTATTCAGTGTTATTTTTTAGTTTTCTAGCATAAATTAGTCAATTACGAACATGTTTTTCTTTTTAAATAACTCTTTAGATCCAAACCTTTTGTTTATTATCTGCTGCAATAACTTTTGGTAGGGAAAAGGCTTGTCATAATGACATGATCCAAACACTAAAAACTTTATAATAATATTAAAATGGTTAAAAAACGTGTTGAAATGATTTTTAATGTTACATTTAAAGAATGGCAATTATTATTATTAATAATAAAAATAATACAACACACAATATTACTACAAAAGAAAAAAATACAATTTATAAGTACCTAAAAAAGAACAAAATTAAATTAAATTCTAATTAGATTCTCTTATATTAAAGAAAACGCATATTTACAAAATACAAAAAAAATATATACAAAAATGCTTCATTCTTTGTTGCAAAACTTAAAGGACACCCCACGTAAGAAAAAAGATTATGTTCGGCACTACTACCTACGTACATGTACACAATGACAATGTAGAATTTCTAAAGATTTAAATAATTGTCTACAGGATATAGGCCTACTTGTATCGGCAATCCCATTTCCATTTTTTTTGCAAAACAAATCCCGCCCATTAAAAGAAGAGACCAACAATAATGTTATTATATTTTCTCCATTCAATGATTTTTTTCTATAAATAAGCTCAAGAATTAGTATTTTGAGTTTTCTTTCTGAGTTCTTTATTACTATTAAGTAGCAAACTTTCATTATAAATCTTCCTACCTGGACTAAAATCAATAAACTATATTTTAATTTTATTAATATGTAACTTACTTAATATACTATAAGTACTCAAAGCAAGTGAACTTTTAAGTCTTACCTATTGAAATCATAATCAACGAAAGACTGTCATTAGCATATAGAACAAGATTCGTGACTAATGACAACGGTAAATCATTACTAAATATAATAAACCACAGAGTTTCAAGTTCGGACTGCTGCAGTACTCTTCTTTAAATTTTCGAATGATCAGATCTCTGTTCACATACCTCCACCACTCGAGATTATTTGAAGTATAAAACTGAAACCAATGATGAGCAGAATAATTGTATGTATTGCGCGTAATATATGTTAAAGTTTCTAATAATAATAGTAGTAACTAGAACATTAAAAAGAAAAAATAACATGAAAAGCTTACATTTTTGGTATAATATACTGTATTTCACATACACAAAATTAACAAGAAGCTTATATCACTTATGTAGTTTTGTGGACAATTTTAGAAATACTTTCCAGTAATAACACATTCTGCAGTTAAGTAATTAAGATGCCAGGAATATAAACAATAGAAATTTTAACATTTTTAATTACATTGTTTTAAATAATATATATATATATATATATATATATATATATATATATATATATATAAATATTGGTTTTTCTTCATGTCTTTTTAGATGTAGTACCGTAGGCACGGCTAAATTTTAAAGTGTATTTTAGGATTATTGTTGTTATATAAATATAAAAAGATACATGTATGTTTGTGAAAAGTTATGATATAGTGTGAAATAATCCTTCTTTTTTTAAATAACCAACTGATGTGGCCTTTACTTGATGAAAATTCATAACAAAATTAAATATAAAACTTAATTGTGTAATTTTTATACAATTTTCTATTTTAAAAGCATGTTTCACCGGCGCTGTAGATTCTTTAGACTAAAAGGTAAATCTAACGAGAACGGAATATATTCTAGTCAGTTAAACTAATTTAAGTATGGGAGTGATTTACAATTACATGGAAATAAGTTTAAAAGTGGAGAATTATTCAAATTTACTTGATCGTTTAATAAATTATTACATTTTTCATGTTTGTTTGTTTCTATAGTTTCAAGTAATAATCACTTTATGATTGCTTTCTAAATGTAGAATTCTACATTTTATATTCAGAAAATAAAGGCATTAAATTGAATACTTCTTCATTTTTGAACTTATTTCCGTGAAATTATATATATCACTCCCACCCTTAAATTAGTTTAGTTCACTAAAATATATTCCGTTCTTGTTAGGTAAATCTCTTACTTCGAAGAAACCACAGTGTTGGTGGAACAATTGTTACCATTTTTTAAAACAAAAAATTTTGTGATAATCACAAGAGAGCTTTTATATTTAATTTTTCTTTTCATTGACAAATAGGAAAATACCACAATCGCTGAAAACGTAATTGTGGTGTCGATGAAGACCTTGAATACCACAAAAACGTTTTCCCACAAATTGGAGTCAATTTGCATCCTTGTTACCAAATCTTATGCTATCAGAAATGCTGAACTTGCTTTTCTTTTTTTATCAAGTTTCATTGAAGCCAAGTTATTTAGTAAACCTGACGTTACTTCTCGCCTTAATTGCAATAGGATTTGTGTGCTATTATATACGAGTAGGCGTTTACAAAAGCTGCCCTCTGCCCTGCCCAAAAGAGAAAATGACACTACTTATTACATTACTAGTTTTGTTGTGACGACTGTTTAATTAAGAGCATCTCGAAGTTTTTGATGAGATGGATGGTGTTGAAATCCATGCTGTCATTAAGTATTTTTTCTGAAAAGGCTTATTAACAACGAATATAATGTGATGATGCATTTTCGGAAAAACAAAAGATTTTATGAATCAATTTATCACTACAGATTGGGTTAATCAGTATGAGCCCTAAACAAAACAACAGATAAACAGTGACGGTAAAGTGACTATCTCTCTCTCTCTCTCCCAAAAAAGGCGATGGTTGTTACAAAAACGTCAAACCGTTACATGCGCATATTAAGCGAGTCTTTTAGACAAATTACTTACGTGCAGGTACAAAGGTTACAAAGAAACAACAAATATAAGAAAGAATAAAGGATAATAACACAAGATATGCAAGAAGAGAGTTTAATAGTTATCTACTTAATAACATCAAATATAATTAGTAATAATAAATTAATAATAACAATAGTAAATAATAATGTAATGTAGTAATATGAAAAACAGTGCTATCGGCATGTCCGATTGCATAAGATTTGACAATAAAGTGCAAATTGACCCCAATATGTCGAAAAATGTTTCCGTAGTACGTACTCAAGGTATTTATCAAAATACCCCAATTGCGTTTTCAGCAATTGTGATATTTTCCTGTGTGTCAATGAAAAGAAAAAGTAAATATAAAAACTCACTTGTGTAATTTACACGAAATTTTTTATTTTAAAAATGGTAACAATTATTTCACCAATACTGTGGTTTCTTCAAACTAAGAAATAGATCTAACAAAAGTGGAATACGTTTTAAACAACTAAACTAATTTAAGAGTGGGGGTTGTATATAACTTCACGGAATTAGGTTTGAAAGTGAAGAATTATACAAATCTACTTGATCATCTAATGCCTTTATTTTCTGAATATACATAGAATGTAAAATTCTATATTTAGAAAATAAACAAACGCAATTTGAAACCGAAAAGTTCCTCCCTTTTTTTCATTTTAAGGACCTTTTAGTCCAACTTTCCCACTCATATACATATATGGTGTACATGTATATGTGTGTGTATGTCGTTTGTATATATATATATATATGTGTGTGTGTGTGTGTGTGTGTGTGTGTGTGTATGTATATATGTATATACCGGGTGACCCATGACATCATGGTCATAGTTTAAGGATGTGTTGTTGAAGTAATTTCAAGATAAATATGTCTAATGAACATATTCCCAAAATAAGCATTTGTAGTTTTATTAATGCAGATACAATATTATGTACCGCTGGTACATCAATGGAACTTATTTAAAAAGACGCCGCTATACTGAAATGATTGTTCAAAATGTCCACTCACTTTCTGTAGACATAGTCTAGCTATTCTTAGAATTGAAAGGTAACTCTGCTAATCTCCAGATCAGCACAAATAGTTATTCTTCTCTGTTTCCAAGTTCTCCACAAACAAATTTTTCAGCCTTCTCCATAAAAAAAAATCAAGAAGGTGACCTTGGCGGCCAAGCAACTGCTAACCTCTTCCAATCCACTGGTTCGTATAATCTTGATTAAGAAAATCTGTTATGTTGTTATGTTGTTACATCGTGCTGTATCCACATTCGTCGTCTTATATTTAGAATAGCGTCATCCAGTAATGTTGTAAGGTGATTTTCCAGGAAACGTAAATAACGAACTGTCGTGAGACATTCTTTGTTTCGTCAATAACACCACATTAAACATTCACCAAAAATCTATCTTGAAAATAGGATTCCCTAGTTCGCCGTGCGTTTTCAAGTGCCCAACAATATGAGTTCCTGGTATCGATGCCATTTCTGGTGAACGAGGCTTCATCACTAAGATTTCTCACCAACAAGCGACTGAATTCAAGTTATGAGGTGTACTCTTAAGAGTATTTTAATGTAACACGATCAACGTTCTAGACTAACTTAATCGACCCAATGAATATGACTGAATTGGTAGGGTTATTTAAAATTTCATATGCTTTTAGCTCAGTTACGATAGAGTTTTGGGCATATGCGCAACATTTTTAACTTAAAATTGCTTCAGAACACATCCTTAAGTTGTTGTAATCATGTCATGAGACAGCCAATATATATAAATAACGCAGTATAGGCAAAATATAACAAACCATTTTATTGTGTCTGATAGATCGCTGCTTAGTGTTACATGAAGAATAATCCCTACTTTTTTAAATTTTACTTTGATTTTAAAATTTTGTTTAATTTAAAAAATTCTGTGTTGAGCAAGTTAAGTGTACACGAAAAATTTATTTTTAACATTGAACTATTTCATAACTAATTTAACATGCTGTTAAATACAACGAAAAACATAATCTAATTTCTTACTATACGTGTATAAGAGTAAAGCTTATCTTCAACGTAAATTTAGACCGAAATGTTGTGTATTTTTTTTCTAAGAAGTTACATTGATACATTTGAATTTTCGTGAATGCACTTTCGCTAATGAATGAATTTAAAGTCGAATTTACATAAACACGGAACTTTAAGGTTTTCTCGAACATGGTTTACAGCTAGAATGATTTGTTGTTTAGTTACGTAATGAGATTGTTGTAATTGATCGTAAGTTGTATTTGGGATGCAGTAAGTAAAGTAGGTAGTTTGTCGGAATCTGCCTGCTTTACATAGAAATCCTATTATTTGTGCACCTATTGATTGGATAGTTATCTATACATAAGGAAAACCTTACTCTGCATAGAGGAATACTCATGATACGATACAAAAGGATGTAAAACACGCGATCAAATTCAATTCAATTAAGGGAGTTCTGTTTTAAAATAAAAAAACTTTTGCTGGCTAGAATTATAAATTGCTTGTGGTCAATCCAGTAGCGCTGTTAAAAGGATGAGAATAATATTTCTAAACAAGTTTTTTTACTACATTCAGTTTAATATGACAAAAAGTTATATTCAACATGTAGCACTAGCCGTGTATTGGTAATATATTTTCGCAGGGGAATTCTTTTTGAAGACGTGTTGATAACTAATCCCATGTTAATGTTAGCAGATGTTGGAACATTCATAAAATAGAACGAGGACTATTTTTAAACACATGTAAAGAATGTTTCAAATTTCGCAGGTTTTTTGAAGAATAAATAAAACACATAATTTGCATTCACTTTCAAAAACTTTTTATTGGTAGATCACTGAAGGTTGCCATATAACCCCTTGCCACAATAATTTTTCGTTTTCTGTATATGTATTTCGACAACTAAGTTGTCATTATCGATAATTGAACAGTGTCGCACCTGGACAACTACGGTAAAAATACCCGTACGAAAAACAACTTCGCACGCTATCCGTACCGCTGAAAGCCAGAACGTACACTGTGTTATTGGTAATTGAAGTATTAGCTATGACATTTATATGTGAAAAACAATATCTGCCAAATGCCCTCCTCTTGCACCTCCACAGACGTCCACTCTTTTGTTAAAGTTTTCAATGACATTTTCACATAATTGAGGCTCTATCTCACCAATGACACGAATAATTTCATCTCTCCAAGTAGGAATTGGTTGTGGATTGTTTTTATAAACCTGACTTTCCACATAACCCCAAAGAAAATAGTCTAACGGTTTCAAATCACATGATCTTGGTGACCAATGAACATCACCGTTTCTTGAGATTACACGTCTAGGAAATTTTTCTCCCAATAAATCAATTGATTCGCGTGCAAAGTGAGGTGTAGTGCCATCCTGTTGAAACTACATATCCTCTAGATCAATATTCATTAATTCAGGCCACAAAAATTCGGTTATCAACCGATGATATCGATCACTATTGAAAGTTACAGCTTCACCAGCAGCATTTTCTAAAAAGTACGGTCCAATTACACCACTTGATCATAATACACACCAAACAGTAACTCGTTTAGGATGTGTAGGTTTCTCATGAATAATTCGTGGATTTTCCTCACACTAGATACGGCAATTTTGTTAACATATCCACCAAGTTCAAAATGTGCCTCGTCGGAAAACATTATTTTTTGAAAAAAATCAGCTGGTTGTTCATGATGAAATTGACAAATGAACGACGTTTTAAATGATATAATGGCTTCGGTTCCTGTGTTATTTGAACCTTATATGCCTTCAGAGCTAAATCCCTGTGTAAAATACGCCATGTTGTTGATCCACTAAGTCCAAGTTGTTGTTGACATCGTCTAATGGACATTTCAGGATCTTCAGCGACACTTTCACGAACCAAACCAATATTTTCTTGTGAACGACCACTACGACTGTATTTTTCACTTTTTTTGATCTTCCACAGAACCGGTCTCTAATTCGACCAATAGTGCTTTCAAAAGGACGATTATGTAAACCAACCAAAATTCACCTAATTTTCTAAAAACTCTTTTCACAGAATGCTGATTTTCATAAAATAATCAACAATTTGAGCGCGTTGTTATACCGTGTACGAAGCCATTTTTATAAATGTCATACATCAAACTTTTTAAATGCCCACATACCCTGATAAATTCAGTGCGCCATCTAGATTTTATTTATTCTTAAAAAAAACCGCGCAATTTGAAATGCTCTTTACTACTTGTGATTGGCATTTAAATTAGAAAATAGTGAAAATTATACCATGTGGCTTAGTAAAAACAGATATTGAAGAATGAAAGACAACGTTTGAAAGCTAATTTAATTAGTGAGCGTTAATGTAGCCAAAATTTCTACAGAGAATCGTATGTCATATATAGGATAAACACAATGTCAGGTACGTAGGTTTTATCTGTGGCGTAAGAAATCGAACTCTAGACTACAAGAAAAATCGAATGAATTTAAAATTGTATGGAATATCTTCAATTTCGTATCCCATGGTGTGTGGGCTTTAGCAATTCACAATACAGTAGTGCATCTTGCTACATTTCTTTCTTTTGACAATTATTTTGAAGTTAATTGTACATGTATATACATACATACATACATACATATATATATATATATATATATATATATATATATATATATATATAAAATCAAAATAATAATGTTTGTCGGTTATTCGGTCAGGAAAATGAGAAACTGTTTTTATACTCTATATTTCGCTAAAGTTAAGAGCATGCTCTTAACTTTACCTATCACTGACGCTATTACAATAGTTTTACGGTTTTGTGTGTTAGTTTACAGTATGGCAAATTACATTTTAATATTTTTAAATTAGTCTAGTTTTTGTAAGAAAAAGACAATAATTAGTGACATGATTAAGATGTTTTACATTGTATTGTTTCAGAACTCCTGATGAAGCTATAAATTTATAGCGAAATATAGAGTATAAAAACAAAGGATTGGTTTCTCATTTTCCTGACCGAATAACCGACGAACATTATTATTTTGATTATCATATACACGGTCGACCAAAGCAATTCTAACAAATTTTATATATATATATATATATTATATGTTATTTCGCCAGGAGATTTTTTCCTTTAGAAGTCCAATAATTTATTTCAAAGCAATTGTGGACGTTTGTTTCTTAAACCTTTAAATTAGTGTTTATGATACCGCATCACATAAGTTATCAATTACAAAAGAGTTACGTTAATAGGATGCAATTTTCTTTCAACTGAACGACTACAGTTTGCACTATTTTTTGTTGTAAATAATTTAAGAAGTTATTTAAGTTCTTAAGATAATTATTTAATTAAAACTAGGACATTTGATTTATTTTTTATATCACTGACATTTTTATTTTAAAGTACTCTAACATTTTATGTACACGCAAATAATCATTTTAGTTTGGGAAATATACATATATTTTACAATTATTCTTGTCTAAATTAATTCCAGCTGCTGCTGTGAAGAAGAGAACTTTAGTTGTAAATGGATCGTTTAGACAAGTGTATTGTATTCATTATTAAGATGTCTGCTTAGACCCTATCAGTCAAACTATACGGTACACTGAAATTTAGAGAGTTGCCTATTAATTTTGGGATGATCTAATATTTCAAAGAGCCTTAGGTGTTGGTTATTGATCTGTAAAATAATTGTCTTGTATTAGTTTATGATGAGATTTCAATGTAGATAATGTATTGTTAGAGGTTTATAACACGTGTAATACAAAAATGACAATAAAAATTATGTTTACTTAAATAATATATTAATATAATCCTCGATATATTTTTCGGGTTTTCTAGTTATATGTTACTTATTTATATCTTATATTATACCACTGTGTTTCAGATTTATGCTCTTATTTTAAGTTCTTTATCTACTTCTCGTGGTATTACTAGTTAAGTATTATTATGTAATGTATAGAAGTTGTTCAGACAGATAGTGTATATCTTATCTCAATTATAGAAAAATTACTTTAGAGTTAAATCTTTGATCGATTTTTAACACATATGCGAATATATTACTTTGTTAGTGATATCTGAGGATTTCATTACATTTCAAGTTTTGAATAACTTTGGTAAATGATTTTTCATATCACCAGGTATTAGTAGCAGTGGTATATTTACATACAGGGTTAGGCGCAGAAACTTTCCATTTTTGGAGACGTATTTTGAAAGGAGGGGAGGTCGTAAAAAATGGGGATGAGTTCAGGGAATGCTGTAGTTGCAGAACTTTTGTCTCTTGCCCCGGTTTTATTCTTCAATTACAGAAGAATTACTTTGGAGTTAAGTCTTCGATGGATTCTTACCACACATCTGAATAGGTTACCTTGTTACTGATATCTGAGGATTTCATTTCATTCCATTTTTTGAATAACTTTGGTAATGATTCTTTCATATCACTAAGTATTAGTAGCAGTGATATATGATATTTACATACAGAATTAGGCGCAGAAACTTTCCATTTTTGCAGGCGTATTTTGAAGGGAGGGGCGGTCGTGAAAAAATGGGGATGAGTTCAGGGAACGCTGTAGTTGCAGAACTTTTTGTCTCTTGTCTTTCAGTAGAAAAGATGAGATGGACAAACGAGCAGCGCGCGATTGTGACCGTGGCCTATTTTTGAAACAACCATTCTTACTTGGCCGTGCAGCATGCGTTTCAGAATCACGTCAGAATGCAGTCCAGTGGTTGGATTTCTAGCTGGAAATCGATTACTTTGTGGGTAGAGAGATTCAGGACAATCGAGAGCGGTGAAAAAATTTCTAGAACAACGGCCCATAACAAAGTCAGAAAATGTGGACGCAGTTCATCGCTCGATTTTGAGAACTCCGAGCTTCTTCGCTTGCAAATTGCAGTATCTGCAATTTTGAGGGCAATGCTCCTTGAACCGTTTATTTCATAGTTAGTTGAAAGTTAATTTTTTTCAGAGGTAGTGCGATTACGTAAAAGTTTTGAAAATGTTAAGTTTGAATTACCTTGTACAAACTTTCAGAAGAATTACATATTATGCTTGAATATACGTTCAAGAATATTTTCTTCTTTAAAGTCGTTAAATAGGGACCTATCAGACTTAGTATATTGAAAACGTAAAACTACTCCATTATATTTTCTTGTTTCATTTTGCAAAATAACAAAATGTACATTTTGCTAAATATTATAAACGAATTTTATTATATATATTACAATAAATATTTACATATTTTAACACTTATATTTAATTTCCAATACAATTTTCCTGTCTTCTTTTAAATTCACATATAGATGGAGTTTCTTTATATATAAATTTTGATTTATAATTGATCTTTATGGGAGTTGAGCCTTGACATCAGGTTTGTAAACACGTTAATATTTCTCTATAATAAAATGCTATTGTAGAAATTAATGTTTCATATAACTACTAGACAGCTCTGTTGTTTGAAGTAGTACTCAAGAAGATGTTTTTTTTATTTTATTTGCAATTTTAATTAACACTTTCGACCCCGCTCCTGAACTAACTATCCAAAAAAATTTTTTTTTATATTTTATTGTTTAATAGGTCGAAATTAAGGATTTTTGAAAATTTCAAGTTTTGAAAGTTATTGGTTTTCGAGATATTGAAAGTTGCTTTAAAGCAACATTGGGCCATTGAGGTAGTATTTCATGCCATTTAAAAATAAGAAAAAAATTCTTTTTGTATATATGTATTTATTCAAGGAAGTAGGGTTAAATAAAGTTTTAGGTATGGTAAGATAAAAAACAGTTTTTGCTTGTGTTGCAACACAAATGCACTTCACATTTACTGCACTTTGATAATGGTGTTCCAGTTTTGCAGAGGCGACATATGCCTTTTGCTCCCCAAATCTCCCAATGGCCGTATTCATCATATCTCTTCGAGTTCGGCGGACCATAGCTAATTTTTCGGCGCTTGGAACTGGAGCTCGATGCAAATGAACATGGAGATGAAGGTGCTGAGCTTACTTGTTCCTGTTCCAAGGGTCGTCCTCTTTTTCTCTGCGCTGAGCTTGAGGACGATGGCGTAGCATTCAGTAGCTCATTCGCAATGTCCATTTGAAATTTTATCAAAGGCATATGCTTTGAATTCGGGTCGACCATTTTGAGGTGCTTTCGGTACAAAAGCCACGAATTGTTCACAGTTGTACCTAATGCCCAGTACAGTATACGCATGTACCATTTGGCCGAGCGATGGTTAACTTTATACAGCTCCATTAGCATGTCAGAAAGATCAACTCCTCCCATGTGCTTATTGTATTCTGCAACAATTGCTGGTCTAGCAATTTCAACATCCCGTTTTCCTTTTGCTCTTCAACGGCTGCATGTCCCAACTGGCTCATCTCCAATGTATGTGGAAAGAAACTGCACCGCTTTGTTATCAAACCAACGAACTGTAGCAAGTCCATGGTTGACTTCGTGCTTCATGTCGTAGCACCCTCTGCCAAGTTTTTTCAACTCTGATTCGGACTGTAATTCGCAGTTGCCCATTCGGTTTTTCCTTACAGTACCGATACAAAATATACCCATTTCTTTCAAGGCTACCAGAAGACTGACAGAAGTAAACCAGTTGTCAAAGTATAGCTTGTATTTTTTAAATTTCGGAACGGAAGAAGCCAAATACAAAACTATGTCAGATGATATACCAAGCCCATATGAAGGACAATTTCCATCACCAACATAGAGAGCGAAGTCGTATATAACTCCAAATGAGCTTGCTCGCGTGAAAATTTTCATTCCCCATTTGTGGGGCTTAGCGGGGTTATATTGTTTGAAAGCTGATCTTCCTGAAAATTTTAAGTATAAGGAGTAAAACAGTATTTTTATTTTTTGATAACCTAAAAATTTTAAGTTACCTTTATAAGCTATTACTTGCTCATCAATACGTTGGTGTTCGTCTTGTGGAATATTATTAAATTTGTCCTTTAGCAGGCATAAAATTGGACGTATTCGGTTGCTTCGATTTGTCAGCGAAATGAAGAAATTTTTTTATTTTTTCGAATCTATTGCGTGGCATTGCATCGGTTACTGCCGTTAACTTCAGCTTTTGGGACCAAGCCATTTTGAAGTTCGGAAGCTTGATCACTCCCAAATACAACAAAATACCAAAATACCGTTTAATGTCTTCCCTGGAGCATTTAAGTTCAGTTCCTGACTCTTGGAGAGCATACAAGTTGGTCTCTTTTACAACCAATTCAATTAACGCGTTGTCAAAAAACGAGCTGAAGTACTGTATTGGGCCATTTACCATATCAACCTCTTCCGAAGGCAAAATTTCCCACTCTACATCCTTTCCATCAAATGGTTTTCTTCTCCACCGTAAAGTAGACAGATCAATTTTCTCCACAACATGACTATCCGAACACTCCGTGCCCTCTTCAGCATTTTCTTCAACAGCGATACTTTCTAATAAGCTTATCTCTATTTTCTCACCTTTCTCCAAAATTTCTTTTAAGCCCTGGTCCAAAAACTCTGCCTCATCATCTTCGCACTCCTCATCAGAAGACTCGTCCCAATGAAACTCCAAAACGGCTTCTATGTCTTGTTCACAAAGTCCCTTGCGTCGTTTACTCATTTTCACACACTTTTTGAACCACCGTTGCCCAAAGTTGCTTATAAGCAACTTCAATAAATAAAAAAATATTATTCTTTAATAGTAACACTTTTCCTATTTCTTTCTTTTTTAGAAATATTGTATATTTAATGGTTTCTTGTTCAAACAGCGTTTAAATTTTTTAAAATTATGCTTTCTAAGAATTTTTAATAATTTTTTACTTTTTGCACCAAAATTTCAACACCTGCTTCCCTTTAGACTACACACTGACTAATGAATCACAATTATGTTAATCGCGGCGCTGATGCTGTTTTTTTGCTGTTTTTCAATTCTAAGAACTACAACCAACCAAGTCTATAGGTTGCTTTGACAAATTCGTAACGAACTTTTTGAATAAAACGGCGATGAAGTTCAAAGTTGCTTATAAGCAACGTTGGGGTCGAAAGAGTTAATTTTAATATTTTAAAATTTTTCGGGTTTTTTGATTTTTATTGCTTTTGTATACATAAGAAGTTGGATAAAAATTTCTTTGCGCCTTTCTATGCGCACGCGGTGTATGCAGGGGCGTCTTGTTTTGAATTAGAGTACAGAGGCCTGATTTTATGTTCGTTGTTTTTCTTTTGCTTTAAGATGGATAATATATCTATTGCCAATCCCAATACTTCGACGGACGGAGGTGTTCTGGGTAATAGTAATTGTAATCTAAACGTGAATTCCGAATTAATTGACAAGTCCTTTGCTTCAGCTGTGAAAATAAAGGCAAACAGTAAAATAATTTTCCCGTGAACAGGCTACGATTATATTACCGGTTTTGGTAAGCTAATAGGCTCCAAAAACGTATTGTTTGTTTCTAGAATATCAAATAATAGAATATGTATTTACTTATCGTGAAAACAAATAGTTAGCGACTTCATTAATAAACACGGAGGAATAACAATGAACGATAAATTTGTTGTCGCACCGGCTAGGAGAGTTATATTATGTAAGGTCTTATCAAGCATTCCCCATGACGTTATATATGACACACTGCCAAAATTAGGTTTAAAAGTTGTTTTTTCTATCAGTGCTGAACTTGCCTGAATATAGACATGTTCAAAGTTTTCGTAGGCAGGTTTACGTTGCTTTAGATATAAATGATAACATACCGGTCTCAACCATAGTCCAGTATAAAGCTAATTCATTCTGAATTTCAGAACAACAGACGAAATAAAATAATTTATATGTAAGAAAGTGGGATACATTGCAAATAAATGTTCTGAAAATAAGCAAGACAATTAAATGAAACGGTTGTTACTGCCGAAGTTCAGGAAATACCAAAAGCTAGCAAAATAAATAATGTTACAGTGGAATAAGTAATTTAGATGCAGAAAATATAGTTAACCTCCCTGTAATAAAAATCGCGTTGAAAAGGCTAGCTTCTACTTTGAATGAATCAGAGGCTAATAGTATTCGCGATCAATCACAGTGTTGAAGTGTTTATTCTGATGTGGAGGCAAATCCATAATGCTTAATTAACAATTTTTGAAACCACGTTTAAAACAGAAATTGAAAACTGTAACAGTAAATTATGACCTCTCAGATATTAAAAAGGTTTTTCGATTTTAATACTTTCTTTGTCAACAATATATAATATATATATATATATATATATATATATATATATATATATATGTGTGTGTGTGTGTGTGTGTGTGTATATGTATGTATATATAATGTATATAGTGGTAGAAAACAACTTGTTTCAATTGACAACTAAATATTTTGTGATGGTATTAGAACGGGTTTCTTAGCTGAGTTCTTCATTCGACGTCTAACATGTAATCTGGAGTCCTTTTTTAGGTATTCTGTTGCTAAATTTGCATACTATTTCTCATTACGTGTCAATAGAATCATGAATTTATCAAGAGCTGTTTATAGGTGATTATAAGATTAGGGAATTGTTGACAAAAATCCTGCATACAATCTTTAATTGCATATACTTATTGCCTGTTCGAAAGTTTCACGAATAAAAACTTTGTGTTGTAATTTTAGTGCGATAGCAAACATACTACCTGAGAATACAAATTTTATAAATTAAGTTTAATTTTACTTTTTTAATGTTGGCAACTTAATATTAAAATCATAGACTACCTACCCTAAATAAGAATTTTATTCAAGACACAGTAGTCAATATGGTTTTTCTACCTTTCGGTATAGCAACAGACTTACATTCTCCATTTTATTTAATTTAATTGCGTTTTCTCGATAAAAGATTTATTCCTGGATTCGTTTGGTTTTTAGTTGTTTTATTATTGTATTATTATAGTTTTTTCTCTTATTGTTATCCCTATTTCATATCTCAGATAGTCTTTATAATTTTATTATTTATATCCATGTTTTGTTTGTCATTTGTTTCCATTGACCCTTAAGAGTTGGGGGTAAGAGTATTTTTACATTAATGCAACTTACTTGTTTTAGGAACATTTATTACAAGATGCAGTCACGAATATGTGAAATGAGTTGGGGTACCTAAAGAGTTCTGCGGCACCTGGTGCCATGCCTCGGTGAAGAGGGTGTCATGGCAGGTTTGCTGCTTCTGGGGTTGCTGATTTGCACCCCATTGGTTACAACCCAACCTCATGTTCCCGTTATAATATCAGAATTGTGCTACTATGATATGGACACCAATTATTTGATTGAACAGATGAGTCCTGTGTCACTGAATATATTGGCAAAAAAAGGTATGTTTAAATTTAATATATTTGTTCTGATACAATTTTGCATAATTTGTTAAGTTTTTAGTGAATTTTGAGATTTGTTAAGCATCGTTGCGAAATGATTTTTAAATACTCGGAATTCCGTAGATACGTAGGACGTTATAAAAATTTTGCCGTATATTAAAGGTTTTTCTAGTTTTCTGAAATTTCATTGTTGATGGATTTTTATTTCGGAAAAATACAAAGTTTTTGTTGATCATTGTATCTTCGTCGTGCGAAGAATTAGATACATTTTAGAAAATCGAAATGGATTATATGAATAATAGTTACAAAAGTGTTCGATTAATTACTATCTTCTGATTTAGTATATTAGTTGATTCTTTGAGTTGTTGGAAGCAGTGTTAATATTATTGGAGTTCTTTTAGATAGATTCTTATTTTCTTTTCGTTACGAAAGTAGTCAGTATTTTTGATTTTGCTTGTCAAGTTACTTCCTAATTGATGTCTTACTTACCGAGTAGACGTCTCGTTTCGAATATTTTAATTGTTGCTACTCCTTCATCAAAACAAGAAGATATTACAAATAATGACCAAAGAAGTTCGTAAGCAAAATTTTCCCAAAGCAATTTGTTTATAATACATTATACCTTATACACGTTAATGTTGTTTTTTCCTAATAATTAAAGAGTAGCCTTTAAAGAGATTTTATATCTCTCAAAGTAATGTAAATATTCCCATGTTTAGCAAAAAAAAAGAAACATTTCAATGCATTGTAGCCTTTGCTAAATAAAGAGATTTTAATAAAGAAAATGTCAAGATTTGACTTCGAGAATTGCATTTTTGAGTGTAATAAAATATTGTAGTTCACTAAGAAAGTTGGTTAAAACTGTTATGAAGTGATTGTTCATTGTGAACATTCTGCATTATATACGTTGTGCAAAGCGGTTAAAATTAGAATTTCTCAGTTTAACATTGTAAAGGCGCATAATTATATGTAACCTACCGTGAGTTTTCATTTAATAACTGTTTCCATAATGTAATTTCTAATGGTCAAGGCGCATTCCCGGAGAGGATGATCTCATAGGTTCGACGCCCACGTGGAGGGCAGGAATTTTTACAAAAATTTTTACGAATGTACGATGTACATAGCGGTTAAAATTATAATTTATCATTTTAACATAGTAAAAGCGCATAATTATATGCAATTAATAACTTACCGCGAGTTTCCATTTAATAACTATTTTCATAATGCAATTTATGGTACATTAGAAGGACCCCATAGAGCTCCATAGAGCATTTTATGACACGTCAGAAGGACTCGAATCAACTGTCTCTGTGGTCTAATGGTCAGGACGCATTCCCGGAGAGAATGTGGTTGTGGGTTCGAGTCCCACGCTGAGGAAAGAAATTTTTACAAATTTGTTGCATTATACAGGGTGTTTCAAAAAGAATATACGTATTTAGAATGCATATATTTATTAAACTTTAAGACATACGAATATGAAACTTTACACACATATTTACGAACCTCTCTAGTTCAGATTATAGATATTCATCAGCGACACGAACAATATCTCATCGATACTCAAATTCCTCCCATACTCGGGCAAGTATGTCCTTCGTCACTGATGTTATGGCAGTACGGATCCGGTTCTTCAACTCTTCTAGGTTCTGTGGGAGTGGTGGTACGTAAACGTTGTCTTTAACCAAACTCCACAGGAAGAAGTCACAGGGTTTCAAATCCGGTGATTGTGGAGCCCAGCTGAGATATGCTAAGTCGCTAGCTCCTTGACGACCAATCCAACGGTTCGGTAGAGTTTCATTCAGATATTCACGCACTTGGCGACTCCAGTGAGGGGGTGCCCCGTCTTGTTGAAAAATGAAGTTGTCTTCTTGCAGCCTCGGAAACAACCAGTTTTGTAACATAACGAGGTACTGCTGACCGTTAACCGTGTTTCCATTAAAGAAGAATGGGCCGTAAACAGATGATCGCGATATCGCACAACACACATTGATTTTAGGCGAATCTCGTACATATTCAATGGCTGCATGTGGGTTCTGTAGACCCCAAATCCGAACATTGTGTTTGTTTACCAGACTACTAACATGAAAAGTCGCTTCATCACTGAAGACGATGCGTTGTGCGAAAGTGTTATCATTATCAATAGCATCATAAATATCGTTACAAAATGCCATACGTTTCTGTTTGTCATCAGAACGCAGAACACGATGCGTTGTGCGAAAGTGTTATCATTGTCAACAGAATCCGTTTGTCATCAGAACGCAGAGCTTGTAACAACTGTAACTTCATAACCAACTGACGTGTCAAAACACGCCAAATTGTTGTTATAGGCAGTTGTAACTCCCGACTGGCACGACGAGTTGATTTTGAATGATTACGTTGGAAAGCAGTTGAAATTCGAGTAACATTTTCTTCAGAAACAGGAGGGCAGCCAGGACACTTTCCTTTACATACACATCCTGTATCTACAAACTGTCAATAGCATCCGCGAATGTTCCACCCATTCGGAGGATCAATTTGGTAGTTCAACCTGAAACGTCTTTGCACTGTAATCACGGAATTGCACTTCGCAAACTCGACAACACAAAATGATTTCTGCTGCGGAGTAGCCTTTTTAAACATATGACGGTTACCTAAAAAAAAAACAGAAGACAACTGACATCTAGCAGCTATTAAATAAACTAGATTATGTATTCGTTTCTCCAATAACCGAGCCGAGGCGCAGCGATCGATAGTTTGGACAAAATAATACGTATATTCTTTTTGAAACACGCTGTACAAAGCGTTTAAAATTTTAATTTTTCATTTTAACATCGTAAAATCGCATAATTACCATATTCCATATATAACTGTGAATGTATCACAAGCTAATTTATTTTTAGGTTAGGTTAAGTATTATTTACTTAATATTGAATTGTAATAACACCAAAATAGCAGAACTGTTTATTTAATAAAACAGATTGCTATAAATTTGTTGTAGCAGTTTAATTTAATTTTAATTAAGTATATATTTTAAAGAGGAAATATAAGAATTTTAAGTTGGTAAAAAAGTAATAATAGTTTTGGGAATGTTGATTTGTGAGTTGTTTAGGTTAATTATTTCTGTGACCAATACCATCAAAATTTAATACCGAAAGTTTTATGGTGAATATTTATAAGAAAATAGTAAAGATTATCATATCTTATCTGTATAACAGAATTAAATATTGCACATCGCTATATTTAGTAAATAAAGAAATTGATATATTCAGGACATCTGTCTACTTCTATATACAAATACAAAGCCTATAAATTTACTAATCAATAGTTCATTTATAAAGATGATAAAATTAAAAGAGTCGAATTTTAATGAAATTATGTTCAACTTAATGAAAACGACATTTTAAGAATAGCTTTTGTAGTTGAAGCATCGAATGGTAAACTTTCAAACTTATCAGTTAGTTATTAGTAATTTCCTTAGTTTTAATTTTTCTTATCCTATTCATTTGATATGTATTAAAAACATGTATTAACGATCACATTCAAAACTTAACCAATTGCTAACATAACAAAATGTTTGAATACAATAATTAACAATCTTCTTAAAAGGTTGAATCTTAAAAGGGCATACATTTCCAGAACTTTTTTAGGAATTATATTAAATTTAAAATTGATAACAATATAGAAAAATTGAGAAATGTATATTCATCGCCTGTAATTAATCAAATCTCGTTTCCTCAAGAAATGTTCATAATCGTTTAGCGTATTGCTTAGAATGCGAAGGAGGGCATTTAGAATATTTGTTGTAATTTTTTAAAATTAAATAAATGTTGTCAGCTGTCATTATGATTTAATAATAGATAAATAGCATTTCACCTAAAAGCAAGTTAGTGTAGAGTACATCCGCATTTACTGCTCGAGCACAAATGAGGTGGTTTAGCCAACAAATGAACCTAGGCTTGCTACGGTGCACATGAGTTGTAAAGCCCTATACACTCTCCTTTTTTATTTTTCGGTGACGTTTTTGAACGAAATTCGGCACTCTAAATAATATTTTTACAATTAAAATAAATCACTTACACTATTAACTATTAATAAATTTGAATACTTTAATTTATATTTTTACTTCGACTTGAATTGCTTCAATAGTAACAATCAAAACACAATCTATCACTATCACCACTGTCACCACTATTAAAAGGTTGTTAAATTGTGTAGTAATAGTTGCATGTGTAAAGCGGTGTCCATAGGACAGTAACTTACTTGTACTGTTATAGTTTATGTAAATAAAGCGGTATACCGAAGTGAGTCTATACGAAGTAATTTCGCGCAAACTTCATTATAACAAAATTCGTTTCCGGGAGTGGAATTGTTGAAATCGCATCAATATGTTCGAATGAAATGACTTGTTACAAGTTTTTGTCGATTGTTTATTGATAAAAACAAAGGTGAATAAATGCTGTAGGTCGAAATGGTACAAAGGATGCTCTCCAAGAGGAAAATTACATTTATGTATATATAAACATAATGTGTGCGTGTGAACATTGGAATGCATTAATATTGGGAGTATCCCTTCGAGGCGTCAGTATCACAGGAACAAAACATTTACATTACAAATGAAGTTTCGGGACGTTTACAATGAACAATTATTTCATATTAAATAATTTTATTACACGTTTAGGTTTTATCAGCTTTTCTAAATGAACTAGTTTATTAAATGCGAAAATATGCATTAATAAAGTTGAATCTTCACATTCTTTTATCAGGTCTTGTTTATTCACCAACATTACGTATAATGCATTGACTCGTTTTTTTAATTGAATATTTACATTGTGTTCGGAGATATAAAAAATATAATGAAAAGGTAAATCTGGTTCGTAGACTTCCGCGGTCGTGGTCCATGCTATCTGTTTCTGGGATTCCGGGTTGGAACCGCGTCACTTGTATATCTGCCGACGTTTCAGTTTCAGTGCAGTAGTTCAGCCCTCAAGATGGCCCATACAAATGGGTACGAAACGTCGGCAGATATACAAGTGACGCGGTTCCAGCCCGGAAGCCCAGAAGCAGATAGATAATGAAAAGTTATTTTGTATGACGGAATGCTTTATACAATGTTAGGATAGAATTTTCCTAGTAGAAACTATAGTATACTAAGTAATAAACTCAGTGTAATATAAACGCAGAATAAGATTTTATCCAATACAAAAACTAAAAAAAATTTTAAGTAAGTAACCTGTTAATAAACAATAGGAATTCTAGCAGGTTAATTAGAATCCAATACTGGTGATGCTGCTTGGAGCATCTTATAAAAATATTTCAGAATATTCCTGTAAAAATCCAGATGTTCTAATATCTTATTATGAATACAATAGAAACAATATGTGAATATGAAACTATTAAATCGAATCGAGATCGAAAGTTTGGACAAAAAAGTCTTAGCGATGAAATACTTTTCTTTTTATAAAAATATGGGAATAGATAAAACTGTTTTTGGAATTTTGTGAAATTGAAATTTGTTATTATTAAACAATCGATTGGAGCCATTATTTTGACAATTTTATATTTCCATAAGTTTTCGAAGTCATCTCCTTTGGTTATAGTATCATGGTGTTTACCACAACTTATTGGCAAAAGAATATTATCCTATTTCTATGGGAATGGGTGCCTATTTAATTAATGTAAAAGAACGATGTGAAAAAATAACTATCAGCAATGAACTTTTGCATTTTCTTTGGCGCGAAAGAGAGAGCCTAGACCCTAATTACAGATTTAAAAATAATAATTGAAACATTTTTATCTGTTAAATTTAAAACAATTCTCAAGTTTGAGGATTTACCTAATATTGGGTAGTTTAGGTTATTTGGTCTACTTTCATTGATTAAATGATTTATGCAGTCTGACGCTAGTTTGTCTGCTGTTGTGATCAGGGTAGCTTTGAGAATGATTTTTGCTTTCCAACTCCTGTTCAGTTCATTTCCTTCATTAATTCATTCATTCAATGTGTACCATAGTCTAATGTTTGAAATTGTATTGATAATCTCGAACACTTGACTATTAGGCTACTAGTTAAGTATGTGGGAATGTTAGCAATTTCATGTCATAAGTTAATATTGTGCAACTTCTGAAAGGAGCGCTTTATCTTTTATCTTCCTGATTGCCATTTTTTTATGTTAAAATAAATCGTCTAAAATCCTTTGTTCACATTATAAGTAAAAATATATCGTTGTATGTATATTTAAATATATTTCCGATTTCTAGCATAAAAAGGAAGTAGATAATGAAATTAATGTAATTAATAATGTATGTAACGTATTGGAAAATTATTATGAAATTTGCAATTAATTGTATCTCTTCAGTATATAGTAAACATTATACATGTATTAAGTTTGAATTCGAGAACCATCAAAGTGAGATTATCTTACGGAAATTTCAATTAAATAGCTTCGATTTCTGTAAACGGACTAACAGAGTGCCGGTAGCGGTCGACATAGTGTAAGGTCCTGTTAATTTCGGCTGTCTAATGATTAGTTTTTGGTGTCTGGCAGAAGGAGAGTTAGTTGTTAGTGGTAGATATCGAGCAAAATTGGATCGTAAAATATCATTTAATGGAGCAGCGGCCATTATTTTCAAATAGACTTAAACGAAGTTTAATTAAAAGATAAGGGTATGGGCAGAAGGAAAAAGCTTCTTCTTTAATAGAATTGTTATCGTTAATATTACATTTAGAAAGCTTTCAAAAAAGTCATTTGTCGTAAAAAGCATATAAAAAATGTATATCTATATAACGCTAAAAGAGCAAATAAAAAGCAATGTAGGAGGAGAAAGAATTGTCGACCTAACAATTTTTGGATTTGAAAAACGAATAATGCAATGAAGTAGTCGAATATTTTAGGTGCTCCAATGTGTGATATCTTTACGACCGTTTTACAAAAAAAAAAACAAATAACAGACTTTATTAGCTCTTAATATACATTAATATTTTTTAATATATTAATTATTCAAGTTTAATTCAAAGGCGAAGGAAAATTTACCGTTTGAATTATACTAATCCGTATTGTCTTTTGTTTTCCAATGTACGTGTATGCCTTTTTCCTTTTTATTAGTATTAAGGGAATTTAAGGGATTTAAAAGACTATGCTTTGAATGTAAGTAACACTCGAAATGAAATAAAGGAGTTAGAAGGCTAAGTTTTTATTATGATTCAACATATTCTGTTCAGACCAACAATGTTGAAGTGCTACTGTGACATTATTGTAACGATCCTCCTGTAGATATTTAAGATACTCATCTGTTGCTGCAATAAATTTTTTATTGAATAGAAAGTTCTTTCTAGAAAGGAAAATCTGAGAGATCTGGGAGTAGAGTGTTTGAGCTGTAACCTGAAATCCTATTTGCTACAACTTTATGCAAACAATTTCTTAAGTGTGAGAAGGTGAGTCCTTGTGATGGAAGACTTTTTTATGAAGCATTTCAAAACCTTTTCTAAATTTTTTTTCTACTTAAGTACAGTAGTATAATATGGTTTATTAATGGATTGACTTTGTGATATAGTCTATAGCTGTATAAAATTCAAGAAAATCAAATCTATTAGCTTATTCGTCGATAGAATTGTCCACTGTTGAGATTGCTGTTTGAATTTAAGAATATAATGGAAGTATTATTATGTTCTTATATTCAAACAGCCATCCCAATAGTAGACACACTGAAGACACAACATAACAAATCTTCAAAAAAATCAACTTGATTTTTAATATTAGGTGCGCAACTAAGTTCTCGCTGTTTTTTTTTGATGAAAATGCAACTTTATTGTGAAAAAATGTTGACAAATGAATCATTCAAAATATTGTTCATTGCTAGCGACAACTTTTTCCCATCTTTCTGGCAGAGCTCGAATACCGTCACGGTAGAAATGTTCGTCTTTTGAGGTTATCCACGAATCAAGCTATTTTGAGATGTATTCATATGAGCGGAACTGCTGATTAGCCAGACCATGTGCCATCGAACGGAACAAGTAATAATCGGACGGCGCAATATCTGGGGAATATGGCGGGTGGGGTAGGACCTCCCATTTGAGCGTTTCTAAGTAGGTTTTAACGGGTTGGGTAACGTGAGGCCGAGCGTTGTCATGCTGCAGAATCACTTTTTCGTGCCTCTGCTCGTATTGTGGCCGCTTTTCGCGCAGTGCTCGGCTCAATCGCATCAATTGAATTCGATACCGTTCCCCAGTGATGGTTTCGTTCGGTTTCAACAGCTCATAATAAATAACACCGCCCTGGTCCCACTAAATACACAGCAAAACCTTCGCAGCGCGAATATTCGGCCGAATCGACGACGTAGAAGCATGACCGGGCAGACCCATGATTTTGTTCTCTTTGGGTTGCTCTAATGAATCCATTTTTCATCACCTGCACGATGCGATGAAGAAAACCCTTCCTTTTTTGCCGCTGGAGCAGTTGTTCACAGGCGAAAAAACGATGCTCAACGTCTCTTGGCTTCAAATCATAAGGAACCCAAGTTCCTTGTTTTTTAATCATTCCTAACGCATGCAATCGCTGGGAAATGGCTTGGCGGGTAACTCCTAAAGCTGAAGCAAGCTCATTTTGCGTTTGGCACGGATTCTCATCGACCAATGCCTCCAATTCAGCGTCTTCGAAGGTTTCTGGCCTTCCTTCACGCGAACGGTCGTTGACATCGAAATCACCATTTTTGAAGCGACGGAACCAATCACGGCACGTTGTTTTACTTAGAGCAGCATCTCCTTAAACTTTTTTTGATGCGCTTCAGCCGCCGTTTTCTTCGAATGAAAGAAGAAAAGCAACACTTCCCGCAAATGACGATTATTTGGCACCAAATCAGACATTTTCACACAGCCAAAAGTATATGACGCAAAAACAAAATCACTAATGTGTCAAAGCTGTTTGTTTATCATATGTCTAAGCTTGGTTCATGACGTTTTAGTTATGTCACAATCGACCAGCACTTACTACTGGAGCCATCTCTTGAAAAACAACGAGAATTTAGTTGCGCACCTAATAAATAGCTTCAAATTGTCACTCGACGTAAGTATTCTTTTATATTTTTGACCGAAATTCAAGAGGTTTTGCGGCGCTTACGTTGCTGACAGCTTGGACATACCCAATTGTACTTACATACAGCATGTGATGAACAACTTTATTCGAGATGCTCAGTATTCTTACAGTGTTATTATCCTGATGTCTTTATTCCTTGTTCGTTCCAAATAATTACATTCGTTTTATTGATAATCATAGGAATTGTTACAGTGTTTGATAGTTTTAGTTGTACATCATCTTCGATCCTCATGTAATCGTTATTTTACAAACTGTCGCTTTATATGAAGCATCGTCATACAAAGTTTGTCGCATGTCTGCTAAAATTTCAGATGTGCTTAATTCTATAAAAAAGAAATACTGGTTTGCACGAGTTGAAAGTATATGTATTTTAGAATTTTCATTTAAACAATTTATTCACACTATTGTAATTTTCAAATCAAATTTTAGACAGTGCCCATAATGTAGCATTAGATATCATAATTTAAAATTAGCAAAATATGCTTGCAACAGTGAGGTAATAGAGGTAAAATTTTATTTAAAAAGTGAATATGAAATTCGTCATTTAAATTAGGTGGTAAGAACACTGATTCAATCAAACGGTGTCCCAGAATCCCTTACCAAATGTTTCAAGAAAATCAATGTTCATGTCTTGTCTTCATAGCACTGTGAGGTTTTCATCTGTCTAAACGTGATTTTTGCGGAAAGTGATGGTTGTCCTTATTTGTAAAAGTAGCTTCGTCAGTAAAAAAAATAAAATCTGGATTTTCTGTTTGTTTTCCTGGTATAAATGTACAGGAAGTTTATTTAGAAGCATAATGCATCATAAATGTTAAAATAGCTTGCAACCGTTGAATGTCATAAGGATATAAGTTGTTGTTCTTGCAAAATCCTTCAAATTGAACAAGCATTCCTATTTAGTGCTTTAGCTTTTGTTGTGGTGCTAATGTTGGGATTTCCTTCCACTCTTCTTAAAATACATTCTTTTGCTTCAGAAGCAGTTACATATTTTAGTTGTCTGACATCGTGTTTATTATCATTAAATGAACTATTGTTATTTAATTGTTGATGTAGTTCCGAAAACAATTTGTCGGATGGGCGTGCGTGATTAGGAAACGCCTCGGCGTACAGACGTCGTGTTTTGTAAGCTTTAACATGACTGAATATTTGTGTAGATGATATTTTGTTTAAATATAAAAAAGACATGGTGATTAATAAATGAAAAAATTATCAAAACTGGTGGTACTGCTACTAGATGATTAATGACATTTGTTGCAACTATGTATATAACAGCGATTTAAGTTTGTTTTATTTTCTCCGGAAAAATATGTTAACAATCCAGGTATGTTGCTTATTGATTAAAATATGAAACTCCGTTTCTGGAACACTTAGTTTGCGGACCAATGCTCATTAAAACATTTTTACTATTACGTGGATAAAATTTCTTCTTTCTAATACTTTGTATATTATTGTCAATATTAATTCACGGTTGTTTTATATATAATTTTTCATTTATTTATTATAATTTTTAAATAAATATTTATTACAGTAGATATTTAAAATAATAGGACAACGTCCTCTATAATATGGTTAAAGAACTGATAAAAATTTTATTCATATTTAGTAAAGCAATCTAAATTTAAATTATAACTTTTTCATGGTGAATCATTGTGGAACAATATTCAAAATTGAATTTTGGCAAATATATTACAAACGAATACATTAAAAGTAGTTAGAAATTTATCAATTTTACTTAAGTCATCAAAAAGCAAAGTATATTTTCCAAATTGTCTAATATATGGTATAAAACGCTGAAAAGTATTTTATTAACGTATCCAATTGCCTTATGAAACAGGATTATTCCTCTCTCCTCCAAATTCGATTTGAGCTAGTTTCGCAAACGGAATATTAAAAGCGAATTGCTGTTGTCTAGAATACGACTAGATGGTTCGACGTTCCACAAAAGGTACAACAAATCTTGTATTGAATGTTGACTGAATTTAGAAGACATTTATTATATTATTGAGATGGTTGCACGCTGACTGGATACTAAAGGAATTATTTAACAATTTGTTCGAAATAACATCTCGAATTTATATTTTAATAAAGTTTCATAAGGATATATAATATGAAAAAAATCTTATTTGCTTTCCAACTTAACAATATAATCTTTCAAAAGATAATTATCAAAATTTACGTTTATTCCATATGTAAGGACACTTGTTGTGCCACCGTAGAACATAGATATATAGGTTTAAAGGTGTTCTAATCAGAGTAAGAAAAAATTTTGCTGGCGCGCACAATTTTATTTAATTCATTCGTTTTAAAATTTGTGCTCGCGAATTTTATTATTTAACTCGTGAGCACAAACTCAACTCGTGAGCAGAGTAGGAAAAAATTTTGCTCGCGAGTACAATTTTATTTAATTTGTTCGTTTTAAAATTTGTGCTCGCGAGTTTTATTATTTAACTTGCGAGCACAAACTCAACTCGTGAGCAGAATAGGAAAAAATTCTGCTCGCCAGCACAATTTTATTTAATTCGTTCGTTTTAAAATTTGTGCTCCCGAGTTTTATTATTTAACTCGCGAGCACAAACTCAACTCGGAAGAATAGTTCTTTTTAATATAGAAAATATAACTCGCTCGAATTGAATTCGTTCGCGAGCGAGTTTAATTCAAACACACTCCGTACTCTGGTTCGAATATTTAATGAACAATGTAGTGGGCGACAAAAAGACATGTATATTCTAGAAATTATTAAAAAAAGTACATGATATGGTGCTAACCGACAGTTTTACGTGAGTAGCAGAGGCCTGCGCATTTTATATGTATCACTGGTTTCTATGTAGCGAATAGAGTATAAAAAATATTTGCAAGATGGGTGCTGTATTCGTTGACAATGCGAACGAACACGCATTTTAGCTCTCAATTTAACAAAGCCAAGACATGATCCGAAAGATTTTTAGCGGTGAATAATAACAGTTGATGAAACCTGGACAAGCACTTGCATTATATAATAAATGATGCAACCGTTGGACTAAGACTGGCACAAGTGCTTTGGAGAAGGCAAACACTATACATTCGATTATAAAAGTTACGACTGCTGTCTGTTGTGACTACAATAGGATTCTTGTTATTGATTATTTCTAAAAACGTAAAACAATAATAGGCGAATATATCTATCATTTTTTCCAGATTTGGCCCTCTCAGACTTTTAGCTTTTTCTCAGTTTGAAAACTTTGCTTGGTGGCAAGAGATTGTGTTAAATGAGAAGGTAACTACTGAAACGAGCACATACTAATAGATTGATAAAACTTGTTTTTCCGAATGACTGAGAAATAACTCTCGACCTTAAACGGAATATACACAGCATTGCTCGAAATATACCGCATGATATGGACAGAAGAAGTATCGTATACTAAGCCAAGAAAAGGTGAATAAGACATTTAAATGACATTATTTTTAAATCATAATGTCTTCGCTTGCTTTTCAAAATAAAATAAAGGTTGCGGAACTATTACTTTTACCTATCATTATGTCTGATTTTAAAGTTTTAACACGCTTATTGGAGAACCATTTACATCTGTTTCTACAATTTGGAAGCATATATTTGGAACTCAACACTATATTCTAATTCTGCCAACTTTGTTGTGATAGGCGAAATCTTACATTTATTTTTAAGGGATTAAACACTTCTGAAATTTTGACTGACATTTTAAGCTTGTTCGAAAGCTACAACGTGTAACTGGGTTGTGTAAGTTAAACGTAGTGTTGTAAGAATCGAAGATTAATTACGGCCAGGACCATCAAAAACTGCTGCAACTCCAAAAATGAAATTTAATATATTAATTTAATATAATTTATATAAAATGAATTTTCGAACAAACCTGTATTATATAAGCATGTTGAATAAGTATGTCAAGTATTTTTGTTTTTAATTCTAAACATTTACTTGTGATAATGTAACGTAGGATACATAGACTTTTAATAAATGTAAAACATATTTCTTTGTATCGATGCAAAATAACACCTTATGTTATTTAAGAGTATTGATAACGATTATATTGTTCATAGTAGACATTAAACCGAAAAGAATATAACTCAATTAATACAAGTCAAATTAACATTGGGTAGAAGTAGGAATCGGAGGGAAATGTCGAAAGATTTTAGATAATACTATAAATTTTAAAATAATCACGCTAATAATAATTAAAACTTTTCAGTTTAATGGAAAGGAATATTTAGAATTTACTACAAGTTCGTTTATAAGGGAAAACTAAGAAATGGTACATTTAAAATAGGTTTATATAGATAAAATATATAATTAAAATAGAGTAATAAAAAGGGTAAATTTATGATAGATAACATTATATGTAAAGTAGAAAATAATGAGGAATTGGAAATGCAAAGGTTTTAAAGAAATATTATTATTACACATAACAATATGAAAAGTGGGATTTATGATGGTAAAAAAGTGAGGTTACAGTGACACCGGTAAATTTGAATATTAAATTTTAAAATTATATATTTTATGAGAACAAAAGGAATAGGAAATTAAAATATAAATAGAAATTAATGATTCATAATTAATTCAATTCACTAACCGTTAATAAGATTAAGAAGAGATGTTATTTTTTTGTTCATTGTTAAAATTCTACTGGATGAAAAATATATATAACAAGATGTTATAAATATGACTGAAATTCAACATCTACAGATTCTCTATTAGTCGATTGCTTAGTAAATACGTATTGTGTACCTAAAGTAAAAAACAAATGCAATACGTTAAAAGTAAACGGTTCTTGAAAAACATACGAAAATACATCGATATTTAAAAGTGAAATAATAGTTAAAAAGTTATTGAGAGTGAGTAAATTATTTTTAAAATTATTATTACAATTAATAAATAAAATAAGTGACAATAATTGACTAAATTAGTTAGGAGCATAAACATCCTTAAAAATAAATCAATTATAGAAGAATACAGAATTTGATGTTGAGAAGATGACATTTAGGAAGTAAAACGATAAGGAGGATTAAGAAATATTTTATTGAAATAATGCTGATCGAAAACCCCAAATAAAAAAGAATAAAATTTATAGTTAGAATAAAACGGACAATATATTGTAAAAGAAAAGAATACCATAAAAACATTAACATGCTTTGCTAATAATTGGAAGGAGACAAAGTATTGAGTTTTAAGAATATTTAATAGGCAAAATTTTGAGAGCGTTTTCAATGTATTGCAAATTTTGGGTTTTATATGATCATCTCATTGTAATGCATTATCAATGCGAAGGCATTTTTCTTTCTACTTACCCTTATTTTATGATGCATAATCCATTCCTTCACTTTTTAAACATTCTATCCGTTTTTATTAACACATCTATCATTGAGATCGTGTATTAAAATTTTAGTATCAAAGTACTTATACGTAGGTTGCTTTAAAAATTTTGCGGATAATAAAGAAAAAATCAATTATTTTAACCAATTTTTTTTTAGTGTTTTCCAAAATATTTGTCTTTATTATTTCTGCACTTCTGCTTTCAGTCAAACCAGTTCTGAAAACATTGGACCCATTGTTCGTTAGTAGTTTTCGTAGGCTTCCACAGTCGCTTCCGAGGTGTTAAATTTCATTCCACACATTTTGTCTTTTATATATTGGAATAAAAAGAAGTCACAAGGTGCCAAGTCGGGACTATAAGACGGATGTTTCATCAATTCCGTTCGTGGAGCGGCTAAAAACTCTGATGTATGAGATGCGTTGTGTGATACGTTGTCCTATTGTCTTATGATTCGTCCTCTTGGTCGTTTCTCAGGCACTTTTTGGAATACAGCTGGCAAACAAATGGTTGTATAACATTCAGCATGGACTGTGATACGATCCTCTAGCAGAATGGTAGCAAAATGATCGGTGCGTCCGAAACCACCACCGCCAGAGCTTCGTCCACGTTTCACTTTCGTGTGTTTCTCCTCGTCTTAGAAGACCCATTGAGTCGATTGTCGCTTGTTTTGTCACTGATTTTGCTTGATCTCGGTTGAATTTTTTAAGCGTTTATATCATCAATCCATGCGCGCTTTTTTGAGCTTCTGTTAAATTACACGGTATCCATCGAGTGCAAAGCTTTCTGACGGTAAGATGATGATGCAGGATAGTTCTGATTTGGGTCACACCTATGCTCAATGATGCCCGAATATCTCTGTATGTACAGTATTTGTCTGTGTTTATCTTGTTGTACACGGCGTCGATGTTTTCTGAAGTCATTGCTGTTGCAGGCCGGGCCTAACGATGCTTGCCTTTAAGCGGAACACGTCCAGGCTGAAATTCGTTGTACCACCGTTTAACAGTCACCAAGGATGGTGCTTCATTGCCAACCAATCGCATGATTTTTTGCGAATACCCTTGTCGAGTGAGACTGTCTTTAAAATCGTAGAAAATCATGTCTCGCGCAATAATTCCATTTATCACAAAACTCACTTTATTTAAAATTTACTAAAAAGAGACAACATATGCTAGCAATCCGTAAGTGCTATTTCGACTAAAAAATCTCAGAGAATACTACAAAAATATTTCCGATAGCGCTACCTTATGGGAAGTAGATAAATCGCAAAGCTTTTAAAGCGATCTACGTATATATTTTCAGTTTTATTAATATATAGAAGAAATGTTGGTCCTATAATGGAATTTTGCGGAATACACGTGGCGCAAAATATTCGCGATTATATTATTCGTCACAAGGTGTTTATCTCCAGTAGAAGTATGTAGAACGTGAGTTATTCACGTGCAATTCTTCTTATTTAACATTTTTTTAAAATTTATTCATCCACCCTTAAGGATATCTATAACTGCTCTTACTGCTAACTGCAATTATTGTCGTTATTATTGTAATGTTGCTAATATGTCAAAAATTACAATTACTCAATTTGAATTAAACATATACATATGTGAAAAGAATGAAATTTATCACCTAGTAAACACGTTCCTATGAAGTTTCATAAACGAGCTGATTGAAAACGGTTGTTTTGTAAAACTTTTGCTATGCAAGTAAACCAAATATAAACTTTTCAAAATTTCAGGACAATATTACAGTGTTCAAGCGAGGAGAAAAATCGTCAACCAGAAGATATGTGTGCATAAGTTCAGAAATTTAATTTATAACATCAAATCGTTGCATGAGAAGAGTGGAGAAATTATTGTCTCTAACATAGCAACTCTTGAGCTATAAATGAGAAAAATTGCTTCTGTGGACTCGTCGTTTATTAACATTATTGCACTTAAAGTTTAAAGCGTCCGTCTTGTTTTGTTCATAATTTATTAATTGTGATATAGTGGTTTTTGTGTTTATTAGAAAATGAATAAAATTAAAGAAATAACTGTCATGAAGTACATCTATAAAAAAGAGTTCGTCGCCTCAAGAAATTCATGATGATAAAACCATATTGTTGTAGTTGATTCTGCTCTTCATATTGAATAATTAAGAATTTGTTTGGGGATTTTGAAAAGTCTTGAATGAATAATAATAATAGTAATGATAATTTTTATTTAATTTCTATTGCGTTCTTGTAATAAAATGGATAAATCCAAACTTCGCAAATGCAATACATTTATATTCAAAATTATACTATTTAAATTATAAACTAGAGTTCTTCTAAGTTATAAGCTTCTAATAATATTTTATATGTACCAGCTTCAGCAGTAGCGGAAACAGAAATGATTAAAGAAAATTTATGGTAGAAAGAGGTAGCTTTTCAATAAGTAATGCTGAAAAACTTTTATATCATGAATTGAATCTTTAAAAAGTATCTGTCCGTTGGGTACTCGGAAAGACAACAACTAATGAATCAGACAAATTAGCGATGAAGCAAGTATGATGATAATTGACATAGATCCCAAAAAGTTTTAAAAGAACTTGCGAAGATGAATAATACTGGCAACAACTACGGAAATGTTTAATAAAATTAATCGATATTGTTTTATACAATACGTTCATCACATAGAATTTGACGGGGTGCCAATCTTAAATTATGATCAAGAAGGTGAAGATTGCGATCTCAGGCGATAATATGAAGCTGTCTAACAAGAATCCAGATGAATTTTTTGTGAAGATTTTTTACGGTTAGTCTGGTTTCACCGAAATGTTCCTGAATCCAAACGGCAATTTAACAGTGAATGGTAGCCCTTCTCTAAGAAAAGCTGATATTTTCATTTTTTATGTAGAGTAATGGTTACTTTTTTTTGGAATTTAGAGCGAATAATTTTTATAGATATTCTAATCGAACACAGAGAGTAGTAAGGAGCAAATTAGAATGGGCATACATCACTAAGACCATAATTTATTTCTAGTAACAAATGTATTAAAGAGAAAACGACTTAAATTGAAGATAAAAACCGAAGAAGCTATTTTGAAGTGTAACAATTCTCTCAAAACAAATATTCAGTGTAGATATTTTCAGCTTTTCACAACAGGTCTGAAAAGGTTGGCGTAGCATAGACTCTATGGCCTCCTCGAGCAAAATAAAAGTCCAATCAATCAAATAACATTTTATATGATACGCTATCCCAAATTATATTGTCTAATTAAGTGCCAAGAATTTTAATTAGGTAATTTCATTGTTATATATGGAAGTATTTACTTTACGTTAAAATTATATATAAACTTAGGTGATCGGCTTACCCAAAATAATGTCGTTGGGTTGAAAGGAACTTTCGTGCAGGTGTAATTGCAGATGGCGTTAAGGTATAATTTTCCGGGATACGATTTCATACATAACACAACATAAGTGATATATTTTAAAAGGTAATTTAAAATAGACGAAAGTAATGTAATTTTTTGCAGCATTATGTTGGCTTACTTCTGCAAAAATAAGAGTACAAGTGAGACAAAAAGAAAAATATGTGCTATATGTATGGGTAAAATGCCGTATGCGAGAGTGATTGTTAAAACTGGTTTGACAAATTCCGTTTCGGAGTAACGGATATCGAAGGTGCTTTTCGCTCTGGTCGGCCAGATTTTACAGATATCGATCAAATAGTTGATTAAGTTGATTCAGAACTATAAATCAGAACTAGGAGAAACACAGGAAGACTAAAAATAAATCAGTCGATATTTCAAAGCACCTACGTAAGCTTGGTATGGTGAAAAAGCTTTATGTTCCAGTTCCGTGCGAGCTGTTGGTGCAAGATAGAATAGACTGCATATCTACGTAAACATGCCTAGCGACAAGAAACGGATCGTTTATAATAACGTCGAACGAAAATCATACTGGAATGAGACTGGTGAACCAAATCAATATAAAGCCTTTTATCCAAATAAGATTATGGTTTACGTGTGGTGTCACTGAAAAGGAATTTTATACTATGAACTATTACTACACAATCAAATAAGTATTGCTCTCAATTTCAACAGGACAATACTAGTTTGTCGCAGAACTTTCTCGACGGTATGAATTTCGCTTCTTTGGGACTGTAAAATGATTTGGATCGCTTTATATGGAGAAAATCCAAAACTTTTGCGTCGAAGGAATCTTGAGGTTACCAGAAAAGTTGAAGAAGGTCATTAAGTTAAATGGTCAATACATAATAGATTAAAGTAATTATTAATAAAAATTGTATCTTTAAATTTTGCTTAATAAATGATACGAACTTTTCCCTCAGTCCAATACAATGAGAGTATATTTAAACAACATAAATTTTCAGCAATATTTTGTAGAACACTAAGACATATTATGGTAATTTAGGTAAAGTAACTACATTCGAGTGAATATGAAAGTCAAATATAAACGCACTTGATGAATGACAGATGCTAATGAATTCGTAACTTTAACATGTACCTCTTTTTTAAGTGTTCATTTACGTAAGTTTTTTTATTTTCATTATATATAACGATTCGAAGAGAAAATAGAGAAACTATTATTAATTAAATAAAAATCCGATTAGGTTAACAGTCGAGCAAAGAGATTAAATTTCATATTGTCATGTTCCACGAATGGAAACTTATTAATGAACACTTTTCTTTGGGGTATGTTGTGTGATTTTTTTCTCCTTGGCAGTTATAAGTAGATATAGTACCACTTCTTGTACTTATTCATTTTAGAACAAAATTAAATGTTTTATTTTTTAAAAATCATGCTTCTAAATGCTTTTCTTAGAAAAATATTTTAAATTGTTCAAGTTCAAAGTTTTTTAATGAAAATACAATGTTTAAATTCAAATATTAAATTTTGATTAAAACCGATAATTTTTACAAAGGTACAACGATTTATAATTGAAATGTCATAATTATAAAACTGAATATGAAGAAATTGTTTTATAATTTTATTTCAGGATTAATTAAAGTAAAATGTAAATGGAAAACATATAAAACGCTATTAACTTCAAAAGAAAATGACAAACGCTATAATGAACGTCATACCCTTGTACTGTAAATTCGTATTTTTCTAAGAAAATTAACATTTCAAGAATTCTGCATATTACCTATCTCATTTGTAATTGGACGATAAAAGCCCTATGGCAAAATGGAGATATTAATTGTGTTTCCAGTGTATTTTCATATTTGTAATGATTGTGTATCCATCGTTTTTAGATTGAATATTAGATACAATTTTTGTTTTGTAATTGATGCTACGCTCCGTAACACGTGAGATTATTTATTTACATTGTCTAATATAATGGTAGACAACTCTCCACCCGTTATCTAACTCCGGCCAGCCAAAAATTTTTATTCGGATCACAAGTGCTACATCTAGAAAAAAAAATGTGAAATCGATAGCAATTTTCTGAATATAATTGGACGTGCAAAAATTTCACCACGTGTTCGTATTATAAAAAGATATAACTTCGGTTAAATTAGATGAATTATTTATACGGAGTGAAATTATATGATATTTTTCAATTTAAAAATTTCCATTTATTTCAAGAGTAAAACAAGAAAAAGAAAAATGTGAAATTTCTTTTCCTCGTAATAAGTTTTTTGTTGTAGTAGACGCATAATTTATATTTGCATTTTCTTAAGGCGCTTTTTCATACATACTTTATATATCGACCAAGATTTTTTTGTGTTTTACATTTTTTATTTTCAATTCTTAAACTAAATTTCTTTGACATCAAGTGGACTTGTATTTTACACCTCTTCACAATGACATAGTATATGAATTACCTATTTAAAAAGAATAATTTAAAAATGTATTTTATAAAACACTAAAAATAAATAGTTTGTGAAACATGAAAACAAAATCGAATTTAACGTCACTTCAAAATATTATTTATGTCAATCACATTTTGTTAGAAATTATTCTTTCCAGAGTATTGTTATTTTAACCACGGTCTTATTTAGTAGTAAAATTTGATATGTTGAGCTGTTAAATTTTTTGTCATAAAAACAGTGTAAAACCTCATCGAATGTACTTAAGGCTGTATTCTGAAAAAAGGGAGCTCGTACGTACAGAAATTTGGAAATTTATTTAAAAAAACTGATTTATTCTTGAAACCTACTAGAAATCCGAAATTAGTGAATGTAAATGTAGAATGAATTATTTTGCAATATGTTAATGAAAAACTTTAAACATTTGTTAGAGAAATTGAACATAATACTAGTATTTCGAAAACCACAACACAAAGAATTCTTTTAAAGCATTATGAATACTACCCATGTAAGTACACATCCTACAGCGATTTAGACATGGAAATCAGGAACGAAAATTACAATTTCATGATATGTTAACCAATGTGAGCATAATGATAGTTTTCCAGTTACGACTTTGTAGTTTGACGAAAGCAGATTTGCAAATAAGGTCTTCTTCAATAGACACAATGTTAACTTCATGAAAACTGAAAGCCTTGATGTTGTTAAGGAAAGTCGGCATCAAGTGATATTTGGTTTTAACCTTTGGTGGGACATTTTAGGCGTTAAACTTATGGAGTTCAACTTCACAATTTGAACTTGTTCAGCAAATATATAAACAATCGGTTTCCAAATTCGTGAATTGGTAACTAAGGACACATTTTATAGCTACCTGGATCTTCCGATTTAATATACTAGCTTTTTTTGGAAGCCATTTAAAAGATTGGGTGTATGTGCAAATATTTGATAATGTTCAAGATCTTCGTGAATTTATTCTTGGAGCATTTGGTAGTATTTCACGTTACAAAACACGCAGCGCGATTAGGTCGATACTACAAATATATAAGGCACAACCGGAAAGTTTAAAAAAATCGACATTTAAATTCTGTATGAAAAAGTCCCTTAAGAAAATACAAATAAAAAATGTGTATCTGTTACAACAAAGAAGTTATTATATTTCATTCTCTTGTTATAATTCCTGAAATACCTGAAATACTAAATTTTGAAATTGGCATATAATTTCACTAGTCAGGTATAATTCATTTAATTTAACTAAAGCTACATTTTTATAATAAGCGAGAATAGTTATTTGGAGCACTTGCACATTATTTATTTATATTATACTCCATTTCATGTTCACAGTGCAGAATTGTTTTTAACATTTTTTCTCTGTTTTGGAAAATACACTAGTACTATTCGTTTCTTTATGTTGAATTTATTGTCATTTCTATGGATATGTACCGCTATATATACATACATATCGATAGCTGTATATTATTTGGTATGTTGGTATGTACGCATCGAGAAGTTATCCGCATGTAAAACTCTGTCTTGACAACTGTGTAAGCTATCTCTATAAGACATGTATTGCACCGTGAATGTGAAACAAACTATAGTTATGTAGCTCTTCAAATAAATACGAAAAATGTTCAAAAAATTCAAGTGAAGGGGCAGAATAACTTCAATGAAAACAATTTATGTACTTAACTTTTTACTCAAGTCTGTGCAGCGCTGAAACAAGTATTAAATAATATTTTTACTCTGATTCTAAGAAAGATGAAAATCGATGCGAGTCTTTACAGTTTCATTGACAAATTTGTTTTTGTTCTTAGGAATTTAGTGATTTTCTTTGACAAATTTGTATTAAAATATATTACTTCTTATATAAAATCTAAAACGAATTCTTCTTTCTTTAATCATTTAATTAATAATACTAGCTATTTCACGTTATGTATACAATAATGCATATGAAATAATGGACGTACAAAACAAATGATGTAAGCTAAATTTATGAGAATTTTTGGAAATTAATACACAGTTTATGTGGTTGTTCACCATGAACGTAAAACACAGAGGTGACTTAAGAGAACAGTAACGCATAAAGTTAAATGTATGAGAAACTTATGTATCTGTTTACAATGGTACTACACAATTATTATGTTTATGTTTGCTTTATGTGCGACCTAGATAAAATTGAAATAAATTTAATTTTATATAGTCTTTACGTGAATTGTACGTATAGATTTGGTGAAATCATGCTTTTAAAATTCTATAATAGGAAAAGTTGGCAGTTAATAGAAAGGTTGGCAAAGAACATCTTAAATTAATTTTGTACGTGTTCGTGGATTTACCATATATATGTACATATCGGGGTAACCGTTTATATTTCGGGAAGTGGCAAAACTGTTAGTGTTGCCTCCGATCTGATGATTGCATCGTGAAGTCTGTCATTTTTGATAAAATATTTACCATAACAGTTTTATTATCCGGTCGCTATTTCTATTGTTGACAGTAACTTGAAAATTTTATGTCGACGAAAAATGGAATTAACTCGCAAACATTTTCGTGCAATTATTTTCATAACTTTCAGCGTGGATTATCTCAACAATAATGCATCGACGAGCTGAATTCCTTGTATGGTGTATACGGTATATTATTGGTATAGTGTAAATATTGTTGTGTCGGAAAACTAATGCAGTGTCTGAATTGACAATGCAAGACCGGCATGTGGCATACCGTGAGATCGAGGTATCTCTAGGAATTAGTAACACCAGCGTGCATAAGATCCTGCATGAACATTTAGCTGTTAAGAAGCTACGTTCATGTTGGGTACCACATAATTCGACAACCGCTCAAAAAAGGTGCCAGGAAATGTACAAAAAATACAATGGCGGTGCTTCAAAGAACATTTATAAAGCCGTCACAGGTGATGAATCTTGGATCTATACGTATGAGCCCGATAGTAAACCGTAGTCGACTGTGTGGGTATTCCAAGATGAACCAAAACCAATAAAATTTGTTCGCGCTCGAAGCACATCACAACAAATGGTCGCCTGTTTTTTTCGAAAAAACCGGTCACGTTGCAACCGTGCCTTTAGAGAGTTGTAGAACGGTCAATTCCGAATGGTACACAACTATTTGATGGCCAAAAGTTTTTGAAGAAATAAGGAAAACACACCGAAAACAACAGATCATTCTCCACAATGACAATGCGAGCTCGGTTCAAACAATTGAATATTTGACCGGGCAAAACATTGAATTGATAAGCCATCAGCCGTACAGCCCTGATCTACCATTTTGTGATTTCTTTTTGTCTCCACACGTGACGAATAAACTTCGTGATCAACGGTTTTCTACGCCGGAAGAGGCAGTTGGGGCATTCAAAACTCATATTTTAGAGATACCGCCTTCACAGTGGTAGTAATGTCTTTCGGATTGGTTTAAACTAATGCAAAAAATATTTTTTTGTTTGCTATTGCCGAAATATAAACGGTTGCCCTCATGTATATATATATATATATATATATATATATATATATATATATACAATATATATATATATATATACATACATGAGGGTAACCGTTTATATTTCGGTAGGTTATGATTTATGATTAAATTATACATTTTAATTGAATTGAATGTGGAATTACTAATCAATTGTATAGTATAGATAATCTGAATCTGATTTTCTAACTTAATTAAGATTAAAAGATTAAAAGATAAAATTCAAAAATTTGTGGTTCCGCCTGCCTCTAAATTTTAGATTAATTGTGAATGCTTGTATTTTTAGATTTTGTGTATCGTCTACGTCTTACATGATTTGTTTTTTTTACACTCATTATGAACAAACCCTAATCAATGGACAAATGGAGGAAAGCGATTCATCTTAACTAAATTTGGTTCTGCAATATAAATTTTTAATAGACACGAAGAATTTGTTCCCATTACAATTTTATAATAACTTATTGCTACTTAGATCTTAAATTTACCATACATTGTATAGAATATGATATCCTTAGAATTGTGTGCTAGAATTTACTTTAATTCAAATATCTCAAAAACTTAGAAAATATTAACTGTCTCTGTGTTTACTGATACTAATTATCAATATGAATTTTCATAAATTAAAGGTTAAATCAATTCAATATTGTTCCGTTTCGTTAGTTGAAGATTTTGTCTATGATTTTACTTATTGTCATTTACGATGTTATGTACATATTTATTATGATCATTCTGTAGATTCTATTTCTGTCTTGAAAAAGATATAATACACTTGCTATTTATCAACAAAGAAAAAGCGATATATCAATTCTTAATCCAACAGTTTCTGAATTATATTAAAATTAAAACAACAAAATCGTCATGTTCAATTTGTTATAAATGTATTTTCTTTTTCTTTCCAATTCTGACGATGTAAATAAAGCATTAAAAGTTGTTTTTAGTTTTTTCAAAAAGGGTCACTGGTAAACATATTTACATGCAAATCTAAAATTGAAAAATCAGTACTTTTGCATAGAACGGAGGCGTGTTTGAAAGTTTGACCTTTTTCAACAACAGGTTTATAAAATTTTGTGCGCGTATTTGTGTAAAAGTGTACGTGAATGATTGATCCTCGTCTATTCACCTGAATCGATACGCGCTTCTCCATTTTTAATGCTCTATTTGCGGAGAATCTCGTCATGCTTTGAGGCCGATCATGATAAAAAAAAAACAATACATGGGAATGGATTACGCGTGTGTGCGAATTTATCTACAACGAGAAAAGTCCAAGGCTTTGATTGATATTTTTAAACGTGAAACTCGTTCCCTGTATTTTTTAACGTTTTCCGTTTCAACCATATATCAATAATTTACTTCGTATATTGGTGACGTCATACATATATATCGAGGCTACATCAAGACTCCCTTTACTTTATTATACTGGTAAATTGGAACCGTTCTGACCTTTTACCAAGTTACGAGGTCGATTAAATTAATAAATGTTTTTGATTATTTTGATAGTGAAAGTTTAATGAAGGCAATAAAGCTTATATATCGCTAGGAGTACTAATAAGGGCTCGAAAAGTCGAGCAGCCACGGATTGTAAAATAAATGCCTCTACTAGAACTCTACTGTATATTTATAATTGCCATACATCCATTGACCTTATAATACCTCGTAAATGGGTGGAGTGTAAAGACAGAGGTAATGAAGACAGTGCCTTTAACCACGTGTTAGTTCTGTTATTCCGAATTTGTCAAAAATATAATAGTTTTTTCCTTTCTTTTATAATGTTTCGTATGGAGAACATCTCTAAGAAAGAGAGAGTCTATTATACATAGTGAGTCACCAGAAATAGTTTGGCTAGATTTTTCACTTTTTAATAAATTTATAAAAAATATTCGAAAATGTTAAGTTTATTTCTAAAGGGGGTACTTAATTTAGCTGTTTTTACTCGTTTTACTTCAATTCTTAAGCGGAGGTGACTTTCGCCTAAACAATTTTAAATGTAAATAAGAGTTAAACAATACTTTTTTCAAAACTCTGTAAGTTTGTTGTTACAACAGTTTTTTATTTGTGAAATTCGAACTAGTAGTTTTTGAATAATATAATTTTACAAATTTATAATCTAAACAGTTATTTACTGGTTTACGGATTAAATATTGAAACTTTCCACCACCAATTTCCATACAATAGTAGACACACTTCTTCAGGAATTAACTAGAGCACTTAGTTGGTTTTCTTGCTTTGGTGTGAAGGGAGGCAGAGTCTTCGATGTAGACTCGAAACTGGTAGAATTTCCACCTTTTTTGTCTACATTCAAAGATTCAGTTTATTGAAAAGTGATATATTTTACCATTAGCTGAAATTATATTTTCATGTGGCCTTGTGTACTAGAATTCAGAAGATTAACTTTCGAAAAACGTCTATATTACACTGCTCAATTTTAATGAAAATTGGTTTTTCAGTTTTGAAAAATGAATTGTTTTAAATTTCGCGTTTTAAGAGCCGACATATTTCGAAGTGCAACAAAAAACTCTTGTGAACCAAGCTTATTTCTTGGCAGTGTTTTCCAAATATATGGGACTTTTTCGGACGTGTTTTTATATAATTAATCATGGAGTACTTCGTCTAATGAGTCGTCATCTTCAGCGATTTTCATCTTCCTGTATAAGAAACAGTGAATTGAAGTAATCGACGAGTGTTTTTTGCCAAACTCATAAAATCTTTGATGCGAGCGGTCATAACTGCTGAATCATCTTTATATACTGAGCAACGATATTCCCATATCAATTTCTTTGAAATATGTATTGATCAAAGAAAATATACCTGCGCTTATTGTTACAGTTCTTTGTAAAATAGAAACCGTTTAACTGTTTCAGTTTCATGAGTTGGGTTGAGTTTCTTATGATCCTTTATTCTTTCTGTTAAAATGAGTTCAATATCTGCAAATATATCGTTAATAATTCGGCTCACTCTCACGGTATCTCATAAACTTGTTTCACGGCTTCGACGCCATAACATAATTTTATACAATTTATTGCATGTAGGTAAAATAAGTTTTTTTTCCAAATCCTGTGTGCTCTCTTATTAACTGCTATAAATTGTGACACTTTGTAGCAAGCAATAAAGCCTTTGTCGGAGATTCTTAGATGCTTCTCCTTTTTGTGCGCAAATTTTTCCTGGCTGGACACACGATCTCGAAATATTAGACTAATTCTAGGTAACATTCTGGCAATTTTGTTTCAAATGCTTTCTAAATTTTATTGATACCAATAATTTATGCGCAAAAGTTGTATTAGATATTACATATTTTAGTTGTGGGCAATTTTCCTGTCCAATCCAAGTGAATCCAAAGATTTTTGTGGATTTGGCTTTAGAAAATTTCGCTGATGTAGTTAGTTATGGAATAGAAACGATAATAGCCGTTGAAGCTGCTTCGTATGGTGGCCTTTTCTACGTTTTTGAAATAGAATTTTATCCATAACCACTGTTACGACCTTCAAGTTTATATGAAGTTACCTTAGTTCTAGTTCTTACACTTACAGCAATAAAACAAAATATTAGGAATTTTCGGGGTATATTTTCTGGATGTTATATTTACTCGTATATAAAGTACTTGGGTATTACTAATTGTAAGTTATTAATAAGCATGTTTTAATATAATAATATTGCGATATTTAAATTTTATAAATTATGATTTCATAGAATTACATTAGTTGCCCAAACTTCCATGAGCGGTATGTGTATATCAGCAATTTGTAATGTTATTGATAAGACTGGAGGGTACTTCTCCTCAACAACTAACTATTAACACACACTTCAACATTTGACCATCGGTTTTCAAGACATAAAGTTCGCGCGTGCATTGAGGCTAGTGTCTATAAAAGAACTCCGGGGTTTTAAGACAAAATATTTTAATAAAGTAAAAAACGTACATACATGTTTTATACATGATTAGAAAGCTTACATTTTCAAGATTTTTTAACAACTTAGTGAAGTTCAATGTGAGCTCCGTGAGTGGCACGGCACATGTCGAAACGGTATTCTACCTCTTCCCATGTCCTGGCGAGCATGTCTGGGGGAACGGACGCCACGCAATTCTCTATTCGTTCCCTGAGATGGCGAACATTTCGAATTTTCTCCGCATACACAAGATTCTTGATATGCCCCCAGAAGAAAAAGTCCAACGGAGTCATATCAGGGCTCCTTGGTGGCCATGGAATAGGTCCTTCCCTTCCAATCCACCTGTTGCCGAAACGAGCGTCCAGTGACTCACGCACACGCAAACTGAAGTGTGGCGGCGCCCCATCTTGTTGGAAGTAAACTAAACCTTTCTCCGCCTCAATGTCATCCAACTGAGGATAAACATACTCCTCTAACATGTCACAATAGACATCACCATTGATATTCCTTTCGACAAAAATGAAGGGACCTATGACTCTGTCACGCATAAGAGCACACCAAACATTCACTTTGGGCGTGTCACGTTCGTACTCAATAAACTCATGGGACGGCTCTGAACCCCAAATTCTGCAATTATGCCTGTTTACAGTTCCGTTCACATGAAAAGTAGCCTCATCACTAAAAACCACACTTTTTAAAAAATCATTATCAGCATGGAAACAGAAAATTCGAATCTCTTAACCTTGTCTGCCGGTTTGATATGGTGTAAAAGTTGTATCTTGTAGGCAGTTAAACGAAGTCTTTTACGAATTACCTTATGGACTGTTGATCTTGGTAACCCCAAGTCCAGACTGCGTCTTGTTAACGATTTCTTAGGGCTTCGAGTGCATGAAGCTCGGATTCTGTCCACATTCTCTTGAGACACACGCGGCCTACCCGGCGACTTTTGCTTCAAAACACTTCCTGTTTCCTTGAACGCACATAACCACTGACGAATTGTTTTGTCTGTAGGCGGGTCAACACCATAGCTACGTCGAAAGTTTCTTTGTACAGTAACAACAGAATTAGTTTCTATGAGCCAAATAACACATTGAGCCTTTTGTTGAGGCGTCGCCATAGCGCGGCAGTCCAGACGACACTGACTGCCTGCCGCAGCCGCTACGTCATTTCAAGGTCAACGCTCCGCAGCGCTGCCAACTGTTGAGAGAAACATTCCCAATTGGTATGAGTAAAACTCTTTGAGCTGCTTGTTTCAAAGGAATTAATCAAATTTTGCTATCTTTTATAGTTTAAAAAATATTAATTTTTTAAACCCCGGAGTTCTTTTATAGACACCCTGTACTAAGCCATTTTCTGAACTTAAAACTGTGGTTTATTTTACATGTTTTGCATCAAATAAGATACAATCGTCACACAAGTAATGATAACTCTCAAAATTTGGTTTCAAAAATATTATTTTCAATGTTAACTTAATATTAAATCTCTTAGGTGCGGATAAACGTGTATTTACTTCGTCAGTGTATACTCATATAGTAAATATTGCATCGTCATATTAAAGTTAATAACAACATAAGTACTTAAGTTACTGTTAAAATCTTTAGTGAAAGTGTAACATCCTTCCTAGCTATGAACAGAAAGTACTTTTATTACATGAGAAAATATACAGAATAATCAACGTCTGTTTATAACATATATTTTATATAGTATATTGTATTTGTGAGTATATTCGAGCTGAATTTGATATTAACAAGTGTGTATTGAATAAATAGTAATCACTTCCTGCAATTATCACACGTGATTTGACAGGCTTTACTAAATTCAGAACTGTCTGATGCACTATTCCACCACGACTTCCACGTTGTTAGATTAGAGCAGTGCGCCAAGCTTCCGGTCTACTTGTCACACGACAGCGAACATAAACACAAGCAGCGCTCTTATATAATAAAAGTCAAGAATGTCTTAAATTTCCAGTAGAACCTTCAAATAACGGTGTACGTGCAATGCGTTAGTGACTATAAAAATGTGATTAAAAGCATGCTTCAATAGAGAATGGCAATTTACTTTAACTGATTTTAATTATTTGCGAGAGAGTATTTAATTTTTAAGTACAAAACCGAAATTTGCTTTTTGACCAGATAACTGCTACATTAATTTTAATGACAAGTAAACGTGAAATTACTTCTGAAGAGTTTAAAAATAAAAAGAAAAAATGAATTTAGATGTGAACTTCATGTCGTATATAACGACGGGGTCGACGATTGGTATTATCAATTTATGATGATGCATGATGATGAGAGTCCATTTTGGTACAAATGTGAATTTGATAATTTTCGCATCGTTAAATGCTATAGGTGCCTAATTAGTGTCAGAGAGTGCATTGCCTTATATGCTTATTGCATTGTTGTATCTTTGATAATATATTTTCTTTCTATATTTTATTTCTTATTGATTAGGCACTATTTTAAGTTTGCACGTTAAATATTACCGTAAGTATCTATTTCTTTATATGATTTAGAGCTACTTTTAATTTTTCTTGTTTCTTGTAATTACATTTCAATTCATTTCTTACAAAACTTCATCAGCAAAAACTCATGAATATTTTGATTAAACATTATGATTGCTTTGAAATATTGAGAATACGTAAATTTATGGAGAGTGGATCAGTATTTAGTAAGCCCAGACAAGAAAATATAAATGTTTGACGAAAAATTATTTTACTTTTTCAATTCATTCTCCTTGTAGCTTGTTTCATATAATTCATCTATGTTGAATTCTCTTCATTCCTTCCGAAAAGTAAGCTATATCCAACTGTTTCGATCCAAATCTTTTACCGTCAAATTTTTATATTGGGAAAAAAAGTTCGTTGATCAAATTTGGCGAAAAAGCTGGATGCGATAGCAATTCGAAGTGTAGTTCATGAATTTTAGCCAGCGAAACAGTCGAAGTGTAAACACGTGCACCATCCTATAGAAAAAGCACTCGTTTCTTCTCTAAACGGGGCCTGTCATCGTTTTACCTTTTTGAAGTTAATTAATAAAAAGAATCCCACTGTAGTCCCGAAAGACAGTAGCCATAACGTTTACGACCGAGTGTATGACCTTTGTCTTCTTCGAGGCTTTTGTGCTAGCTTAAATTCATTGTTTAGATTTTTGTTTCAATTCGGGTGTATAATGATATATCCAGGTCTTTCGGATAATATTTTAATTTAGCTAAATTGAAAATTAGAATGCGTTTTTGTTTGCGTTTATGATCCATAGTCAAAGAATGTAGTACTCATCTTGAATATAATTTTTTCATACTCAGTTCATTATGCAGTGATATATGAAATATGTTTGCTACTTCGCATAACTTTATTAGTCATCTAGCATTAAGTATTTTTAAATAATTTTTGGAGTACGAACGTCTTTTGGGCGTCCACTGCATTGCTCATAAAATATAGTGGTTTGTCCACGTTTAAACTCAGATGTCCATAGTTTTGTGCTTGCAATCGATATAGATTTATCGTTTACTTGGTTCTTTGAAAATAAGAAATTAATCACCAATCGGTACTTCATTTTTCCCGCGTTTCAAAATAAGGTAAAAACAGTTCACTTGCTGTTTAAATAACGAACATTCTTACAATCGGAATGAACGTAAATTTTAACAGTTATACCGCCATTTATGCATTTTGATATAAAAATAAATTGATTATTTTCAAACTGGCATGTGCATATTTATGGTTGCAAATGTTACATTTAAGCAACTCGATACTTCTACATTTAGAAAATTTCTCGTCAGAAATACAGTTCAACATATTTTCGATGAGTTAATTCTGCGAAAAGAACACCTTTCAAAACTATTTGGGAAGTTTATGAATAAAATTAGAAATGATATAGCAGAGAATTACTTTTCGATTAAAATACAAATACACTTACAAACTCTTACCTAGCAGCAAGCAAAATAATTGAACAGGTAAATGTAGATACAATGTTAAAGTAATTGCTGATGCTAATAACACCACTTGTGGAGGTAATGCATAGACATGGTAAAATAAAGCTTTGCTATTTGTATGTGACACCATAGTTCACATAGTAAACACTGGAAAAATATTAAAGATAATATTCCAATATTTTACAAATTTTATGTACTGTACACACTTTCCATGAGGATTTGTTGAATTTATTACAGAAGAATTTCTCAACGTAAAACCAATAAATTGACAGCATCAAAGGTATCTTTTTAATTCCGTACATAAACAAAATACAATATGTTTCTTTACCTTCTTCTTCCATTATAACAACATGGGGGGAATTGATTAGAAGTCACATCATTGATAATGTAGAAAAGGTTGTTAGTGTAACAGATATCTTGTTAGATGAAAATGCGAAAAGTAACGAACCCTGAAGCTGAATTAAGAGATTCATTTTTAAGTAATAACTTACATTTATTAACCCACATTTTCTAAATTTATCTAAAGAAATAAACTACTTTGAAACAAAAGAACTAAAACTGATAGTAGATTTTAGAGTTCTGGTTAGTATTCTCACTAAATTTAAGAGTGTTGCTGATAATTATGGTGTACGTTTGAGTTAAAAATTTTATGCATTTTGTGTTAATAATCTTCATTTGAGAATAAATATAGTAATATTAAATTCTATTTTTTGAACGTACTACTCATTAGTTGTGATGTAGAGAGAAAATATTCCACCAAATAGACGAACTAGTTTTTATAGAGGAAAATTTAGAGAATGTGCTTGTAATTAACGTATATTTATATTTTAATACTGTTTCATAATATATGCATACGTTTGTGCATATTCTATTGCTCTGGAAAATTATGCTTTAATTATGCTTTGCTCGAAAGTCATCAAATAAATAGAGGTGTTAGCCGTTGTTTCTGACTGCCGCTCTGCAGATCCCGAGAGTGGTATCTGCGAAAATAAAATTGTCAATTTAATTACTAAGTTGGGCACCCATATTTTATAAAATTATTTGAACAGCATAGCTTCTAGGAAATTCATTCTTGTAATATTGGATAGGTATAAGGAAAGTATTAAATCTACAGAAACGCTGCATAAGTAACATTATGTATTACTTTATTACCTGCAATAAACCAAAATTTGTTATTGGGACTACCTGGGGATTAGCGCAATAAAAGTTTCTCCAAGTTCTTGTAATTGTCTTTCTGTGAAGGATACTGAAGGATAAGTTTAGTAATGATGTTTTAATGACCTCGGGCGAGTTTCATGTTATATTTTTGAAATTGCCCTCAGTTACGTTTCTGTATTCGTTGTGAGATATTCCTGTGCTAGTAGTGTTGTTAAGATCGTTAAATATGCCAAAAAGAAAAGAGATGGACATTGAAACGCGTTCTCTTATAATTGCGCACCATCAAGATGGCAAAAGCAACCGGCAAATTGCGAAACAATTAAAATTAAATAATACTTCCGTAGACTATGTCGTCAAAAAATACCGAGAAAGTGGCAGTGTTCTCAATAAATCACGGAGTGGGAGACCCAGAGCGACAACTTCTGCTGAGGATCGTGCAATAGTGATCACAAGCAAAAGAAATCGACGGAAAACAGCCCCAGAAATCGCTGCAGAAATCAATGCAGACCGTCCAAAGTCAATAAGCGTAACAACGGTCAAACGTCGCTTGTACAAAGCAGGTTTGTACGGACGAATTGCAATGAAAAAACCGTTATTGCGCAAACAGAATAAGCGGAAACGCTTAAACTGGGCTCGTGAACACCAACATTGGACAGTTGAACAGTGGAGTAAAGTCTTGTGGACCGATGAGTCAAAGTTCGAAATTTTCGGGTCCAGAAGACGTGTTTTCGTTCGGAGATCTACAGGTGAGCGTGCGGCAGAGCAATGTATTGTGCCTACGGTTAAACATGGCGGTGGTTCCGTGATGATCTGGGGTTGTTTTGGTGGTACGGTCGTGGGTGATATTGTGAAAATTGAGGGAATACTAAGGAAAGAGCAGTATCGAAACATTTTGGAGACCAACGCTATTGCTTCAGGATTAAGACTTTTGGGTAGGAATTTTGTATTCCAGCAGGATAATGACCCAAAGCACACATCCAAAATATGCAAAGACTATTTGCAACTCTTGGAAGCGGAAGGATCCATCGAAGTTATGAAATGGCCTCCCCAAAGCCCCGATCTAAATCCAATAGAGTTATTGTGGGAGGAACTTGATCGGGAGGTCCGGAAAGCAGTACCAACATCGGAGGCTGATTTGTGGAGGAAACTGCAGGAAGCTTGGGTCCGCATAACACCGGATACATTAGCAAAACTAATTGCAAGAATGCCGCGATTATGTGCTGCCATTATAAAAAACAAAGGAGGTCACATAGATGAATCGAAAATTTAAATATAATATGTAATTCTACTGCCAGATACTGTAATTAGTTATGTATGTACATGTAATAAATATATTTTCATTTTTTCACTAGTGCTTTTAATCATTTCTTCTAAATTTATGGGTGCCCAAATACTTATGAACGGTAGTGTGACAAAGACTCGGAGATATAAAACGTTGTTCATATAAGTTTCGTAAAAGTGGTTATTATACTAATACGAAACTTATATGAACAATGTTTTATATCTCCGAATCTTTGTCATACTATCTAACATTTTTTCCGCAAGGAATGTTCTCAGAAAATTCAAGCTCCATGTTGAGATTAAATCATTAGATATAAAAATGATGATTTAAGTGACTTAAAAGTTGTCATGTAATTAGATTGTTATGTTTGTTTTCAAAAGAGTTGAAATATATACTAAGTGAAAAATTAATAATAAAAATTATCTTTTACATAGTTACCACAGTCTTGTTAAAAACAAAGTTGTTGCTATTGCTCTGTGTGATTTCATTGATATAATTATAAGAGCTAGCTTGTGTCTCTTAATCTTCAAAAGTTTTTTGGGTTTATGGATTATCGACTATTTTTAAAAATATGGGGTCAGGTGGATTGTATCTTACCTAGGGAATAAACATTGACGTGCGATATTAGGCAGCTACAAATTGAATATAATACAAATAAAAGTACGGGTTTTCCAAGGATTCATTCTATTGTGCTGCCTTGAAATGTTTTGTACATTATCATGAATAAAAAATGTAAATTAAATGTCTTTCGTGATTAGTCAATGACTGCTTGTTCACTTTAGTTATTTGCCTAATAACAAACAATTGTTGCTTGGTACTCACGAATGAATGCTGAATGTTTGGAGCTAGGGTTACACATTAGAATTTTTTTATTTATGTTAGATACACGTACAACAGTAATAAATCTAAGAACAATAACCTCAAGAATATTTTATGCATTTCAAAATAATCAATTCTGTAGTCGTACATTCCAACACGGACCATTTAGAACTGTGCGATGCAGTGATTAAATCAAGATGGACTACAGTCTATCTTAATTTAATTGACTATCACTATATTTACCTTTATATAGACTTACGTACTCTAATGATTTCTACTGTATAAAAATGCTAATTTAAATAATTTCGAAATTTGTTCAAACATTTTAACATTTGTTATTCGTCAGTCAAGAAGAGTTAAATCATATTATGTATATTAGCTTTACTTAATAAACTTACAGCAGGTGAATACTTCAAAACTGGTACCAGTCTTCTTTTAAATTCAGTTGGTTGCTTCTTAACACTGTTGAGGTTAAATTGTCTGCTTTGAAATATGCGGACGTACACTTCCAATTATCCATTTCAGGTAATTTTGAAGGAGCCTGTAGCTGATTAACTTAATAACGTAAGGATGATATACGTATACATATAACTCCTTCGCAGATTAATTTTCGTATTCTGTATACCTACTTCGACAACTAAGTTGTCATCATCAGTATATAATTAAACAGAATCGCATCTGGAAAACTACGACAAAAACCCGCACGAAACAAATTCCGTACACGATCTGTACCGTCGAAAACCAAAATGCACAGAGAGTGTGCAAAATTAATGTGGAATCAACCTTAAGTGATTAAGTTATCCATTTCATTTATGTCTATATCAGGGGTTGCTCTCTTATTGGTGATATTTTACCCTTGCTTATATGTTTTGTTCGATCGACACCTATCTAGTCCAAGCCAAATCTGAATAACATCAGAAGCAAATTCGCCAAATTCCTTACGCTTCCCTTCTCTAACTCTAATATATGTACACTCTAGACAACAATTTCTATAATATATCGATACTTGTTAATTAGTATTCTTTAGTATTATTGTTGAGATTGATTTCATTTTAATAGCATCAACATAACCTCATGGTTTACTTACCTTGATGTTTCAATTTTAAATTCGGAATATACTATTCAAATGACAGCGCTGTTTGAACGGACAGTTTTTATTGGTTTTAGCATAAATTTCTCGCATTTCATCAATCTAACTCCGAGAAACTTTCCACTCAACTCACATATCTATGGGTTTGAGCTAGAATTGTACACAGCTGATATTGTACAGTTCTAACGAGTCTTCCAATACGGACTTCCGAACTTTGACAGTTGATAGCGGCCATATTGTTGAAACTACATCTGTCGAATTGGCTGTAATTTATTCAGTCTGTTTTACCAAATCACCATAGATGGATATAGTGTTCAACAACACGTGCAAATGATAAAACTGTTTTATCGAAATGGGTGTTCTGTTCGGGCAATGTTCCGCGCACTTCGCCCATTTTACTGTCGTCATAATCGTCCTATCGAGAGGACTATTCGCAGTGTGGTGGATAAATTTGAGTCCACTGGTTCAGTAAACAATGAACCAACACCTGTACGATGACGAAACGCAAGATCTGCCGAAAACATTGTCGCTGTTCCCGCGAGTGTACAGAAGAATCCGAGGCAGTCGATTACGTGTCGTTCACAAGAATTCGGCTTTTCGCAGACCACAGCTTGACAAATTCTGCGTCTTGGTTTTGGACTGCACCCTTATGAAATTCAACTGACCCAGGAACTGAAGGTAAACGACCATAGACAACGACGTGTGTTCGCTGAATGGGCCCTCGAGCAGTTGGAAACTGACCCTAATTTTTTTCAAAAAATCATCTTCAGCGAGGCTCATTTCTGGATGAATGGGTATGTCAACAAACAAAATTGTCGAATTTGGGACGATACCAATCCACATGAGATTCAAGAGCGTCCAATGTATCCCGAAAAAGTCACTGTTTGGTGTGGATTTTGGACTTGTGGCGTCATCGGCCCATATTGCTTTGAGAACGACGTTGGCCAGGCCATTATCGTTAACGGCGAGCGCTATAAGTCGATGATTACCAATTTCTTTTGGGCCGAATTGGATGATATAGACACCAACGACATGTGGTTTCAATAGGACGGCGCTACGTACCATACGGCTCATGCTACATTGAACATTTTGCAAGAGCGATTTGAGGGCATGGTCATCTTACGTGGAGCTGATGTGAACTGGCCACCAACATCATACGATTTGACCCCGTTAGACTTTTTCTTGTGGGGTTTTCTTAAGTCGTAGGTCTATACGAATAAGCCACAAACCACAGCGACCCTCAAAGTCAATATAACCCACGCCATCGGTCAAATTGAGACCGATTTATGCACCAGAGTCATGGAAAATTGGTCATTTCGGATGCCCACCACCCAGCGAAGCCGCGGCGGGTATTTACACGATCCTATATTCCATATATAATGGCATTGATAGACCTTTCAAATGATATCTCACACACACTTTATTTTATTTAAGTTTAAAGATAGGATGTGCTTAATGAAAGACCCGTTATTATCTATTACAAAACGGTATTTATTATAAGTTTTATGATGTTGTTTACGTCCATTTAAATCTGGTTTTTACAGCTGGGACTGTGTTAATCGAATGACATACTAACTGATGTGACCTTCTATTGCCAATTCAGAAATTTTCTGACTATTACCCTTATTTTTATAATGACTGCATTTTGTATGTTTGTGTGTATGTGAACCAAATTTTAGAGTTTTTATATGATGAAGAAATTGTTTTGTTATAATAGTTGTTACTAACAGCACACTCATTATTATCGTTAGTGCTTCTTAATTCCAAAATTATAAGTCTGATTGTAAGAGGTGTATTTTACTATTTTTTTGTAATGTTGTAACATTTAATATTGCAATGTCTATTATGTAAATTTTCTTTTGTTTCTTATTAATAGCGCAATGTCTGGTTTGTTAATAGTATCATAATTTGTCTGTCTGTGTTTTGTTCTGTCTCAATATAGTAGTAGTCATGTCTACTTGTAATATTCTGTGTTAGTTTTTACGAGTTGACATTTGAGTCTAAGTTCTTGGTGTCTAGTTTTTGCTGATGTATTGTGTTATTTTATATTACTACATTCTATAGCTTGTCATTTTTCTGTCAGACTTTTTAATTTATTAATTCGTTTATTATATTGCTAACAAGTACAAGTCTTTCTGTTTTTGCAAATATTTGTCCTATTTTTAGCTATTGGTATGATAATGCTGTACCTATGTCTATATCTTGCATGATATTGTAATGAACACTATATAGTGTTTTTCTGGACCATCTCTCTTTATTTTGTTGTGTGATTATTATTTGAATTTTACGATTGCTTTGTGCATGAGTGTATTTTTAGTTTTGAAAATAATTTTTTAGATTAGTATGTGTTGTGTAATATTTGCATATCTATCATACTTCTCTCTCTTCTTTTCTAGCTCTAGTAATACGTCATGCAGAAATTTTGATGTAGCATACGATGTTTGGGAACTTGTTCTATAATAATAAGACGACTCAATTCTGCTAGTTCTGTTTTGCACCACTTAATTATTAGATATTAGTCTTTGTTCACATTTTTTTAATTTGTTGTTTTGTATATGAATGGTTTATTTTTGTATTTTGTTAATTGTTCTTATTTTTATTATTATTAATTTTAAGTGTTTCGAATTCAGTTACTTTAATGTCAGTTATTTGGTGAACAGTCTGTCTAATAATATAATACATAATTCATAATATTCATGTATCGAGTCTGCACCTAAAATACAAACGCCCTTTTCAAAAACCATTTAAAGTTAGATCTCGTTAAGGACATAAATCGGATCGTTTTATTAAATTTACTCAATCTCTTGAACGATACGCAAAAATAGATGGGACAGAGAATCGGATTAAATCATAAAAACTTATTTGAAATTTTAAAAACAAGGGAATATATAATGTGAGAGGAAAGAGATTTATTTTCTTCCCTTAAAAACCTGTGTTTTCGAGGCGGTATTACATAATAAAGTTTTAAGATGATCTTTCTTTCTTACTTTTCAGAAATTATTAATTATTCGTGTATAAATTTCTTGTTAAAAAATGGAATTTAATTTTTTATTTTACTAAGGTAGTCAATATTAATTACCGTGCAATTTCAATTTAAATTATCATTTTAATGACACCAACATTACAAGTAAATTGAAATTGAGCTGCACACCATAGGCATGCGCTAGATAGTAGGTACATAAAATAAAATAAATAGTAAGCAGTAATCTATAAAACATAGTGAAATACTTACTGTTTTAATCGCCCCCTGAGATATCACAAATGGATAGGACCCGTTAAATATTGAAAGCATAAGATATGTTTCCACAATTGCTTCAGGATCTAATGATGGTATATTTGCATAATTAAAATAATCCTTGAAACTAATTAACAAATCAAGAGACGTCTTCGCAAATTTGTGTTGATGTGGTAAAATCCGAATCTTGGTCTAAAACACTTTCAAACTTTTCTAAAACACAATAATTTTTTACGTTTTCTATAGAACGTAGCTGTGTATGAACAGAGTTCATTATTTGGGCTAATTTCGCAAACTACATCGAAGAATTTTCTAATTTTTCTATTCCCTCCACGAATCTGAAGTAATTGTTGTGAATATTTCATAAATCTGTTTGAATTTGGCTATCTTGAAATTTTATCTAACTTTTCTTTTTCCGTATTGAATTTTAAAACTGGCTTATCTATATCCTCAAAATATTTATGAGAGTAGAACGTTGCCTATAACCATGTTCCCCAACGTGTACGAATCGGCTGTTGCTTAAGGATATTCCGACACAGTCTATGATATTCTTGAGTACATTTTAGGGGAATTGCGAAACACTGTCTTTGTGCCTACTTCTGGATAACATCTACGATAGTTTCTGTCACAAGATGTAAAGAATGAATTTTATATGAAATTTTTCCAACGTGTTTAACACCACCTCTGATATTGCTTCGGTAGTATATTGTCGTACTTACGGAAACTGGTAAAATTTAAAATGACGGTTGATGCGGTTTCATTGTATCTACCATGAAATAAACAACATATTTTTTTTCAATCTGTTGTTTTGTCCACACATAACTCTGTTTCTTATTTTCCAATTCTAATATAATTTTATTTTCTAAACGTTCATATGAAGATTGTATAAAATTTTGTAACATTTTTCAACTAGGTTATATACAGTTCGCGTGTTTATTCCAGAATAAGATAAATGATTCGTCGTTTAATAAAGTAAACGGTAGATTGCAGAAATAGGTGTTACACATGAATCAAATAGAAATTCATCATTCGGTAGTATGACAGTTTTTTCTTTAAATTTACTTCGCACTATTCACGTGTCATTTACAGTGTAATATACTCTTCGTCCAGCACATTATAGAAAACTATATAATTGATTTTTGACCCATCGTAAATTAAATCTGGTAAATTTTAGATAAACTTATTCATCGTATCTGATAATGATCGTTTTCTCGAACTACGTAATTGTGACATTATTACATACAACGTACTATAGTCCATACAGTAGCCTAGTCTACACCACCTACACGTTCATTTTAATCGGCGAGCAAATCATAACCGAGAATCGAGAACTTTTTCGGAGATTTATATATCTACGCTTATGTCGTGCAGTATCTTTTATTATAAATAATTAAAACATTATTACATTGTTCTATTTTTTTCATTTCCGATTTATTTGCAATTGCCAAATAGACATTAATATATAAAAATGTTAAAGAAACATACCTAATTGACATTATTTAACACCCACAATCTTCAACAAAAATACCGTGTACACATTGCGATTCTCAAACCGCAATCTGATTTCAAATTCACCTTCTTTTAAACTTTAAGATAATTATAAAAAACAAAATCACTTTTTCTTTAAAATTCGATAACACCTAATGTAATCCTTTCTAAAGTGTTACAGCGTTGAGACACTTTTTTAGACTAATTTTTTTATGCAAATAAAAAGCCCGATTGATTGGATAGGCAGCCATATTGGGTTTTAGTTCATTAGACAGTTTTCAAAAAGGGCCTTTTAACGACGTAGTAGTATTGAACAGCATGCCTATATCATTAATTTTAAATCGTCTTCAATCATTATTTGAATCAGTGGTATAGCTATAAATGATTTGATTTTTATTCTTAGAAAAAGTAACAATAATACACTTGATTATACATAAATTAATCTTGTTAAATTTTCATTAGTCATTAATGATATTCAGGTTATTTTGGATTTTTGCACAATCGGAAAGAAATAGAGTTCATATTAAAGAATTATAGATTAATGTTAAGAAATCCATGTAAGATTACCGAGAAATACCTGAAGAAGCTAAAATAAATGATAGTAATATGAGTTAAAATCATTGTAGCATAAGCAAGAGGTTGTATTTTTTAAGTAAGATGCAATTAGACTGATTAGCGGAAGAGAAAAGTATTAGTTAAATGTAAGGAAGGTCCAAAGTATCAAAAGCTTTAGTGAAGTTAGTATTGTCAACTTTTCCCTCTATAATGTTCACTAACAATTTGTGTTGTTTCTGTAAGATTAGTGATAGTCCATTGGCGAATTATGAAACCATGTTATTGAGTTGAGATATAAGATTTTAGGCAATTATAAATCTTAGAATAGGGAATATTTCGAATATTTTTACACAATCCGAAAGAATGCCTATCGGACGATAGTTTTTTACATTCTAACAATCTACTGATTTTTCAATGGAAAGGTAGATTACTAAAGCAAAAGATTGAATATGGAACATAGAGATGAAATGTATAAAAAATTAGGAATACCACCATCGGAGTTAGGGTTACACTTCAAGTGTTCTATGGACTTACAGGTGATACTGTTGACTAAATTATTGAGCGTCGCAGGTAGAAACACTTTGGCAAAGACCTCGTCTGTCCCCATAGGGTCGAAGATCACGAGTCAAGAGTTATGGATCCCGGAATTCTGAATTTACTATTTCTCTGACTACTACTAATGTAGTTTCAAAATCGTTTTGGGTTTTTAGGAAGCACTTGTACAACAATAGATAGGTAGATATTGTAAGAATTGTTTATTTCAATTTTAATTCATTTTTAAACGACTTATTATTATTATATATCTCGAGTTTTATTAGAAATTTTAATTAGAAAATAAATAGGGAAGTTTACGAGCACAAAAAGGTATTTTAATAGGTTTATCCAAAATCGAATACAAGTTTAAATAAGATTAAGAGACAGCAACATTAACACTGAACAGTGATCAAACACAGATCAATCAATGCTCGTTATTTCCCTATAGAGTTTAGAGAACTGGTTTCATGAGAGTTGGGTCTAGAATTACTATTAGAGGAAAAGTTCAAATTGATACGTAATTCAACAAAGAAAATAATAACAAGCAGGAGACTAACCCATAAGTTAATTTTTATAAAGCTACAATTAAATACATTCATTATTTTTATATCTGTGAAACAAAAAAACTGAAATTTAGAACTTAGTAACGTCTGCAACTGCTACTTGTATCATTAGATTAATAACAGCTATTCGGGTGAACACTTATCTGATTTCTATATTTCTCACAAAAGCCCTTTATTACTGATTTTACTGCTACTACTTATAGGTGACGTGTAACTATATAATTTGCGACTAACCACATTCACAATTATCATTAACTCTTAGGACTTGAACTTTCCAATTATTTTAATATTAGAGTTCCTTGCAAATAGTTTTATAGCAGAAGACGAGATGGTATATAAGAATGGCTTTTCAATAATTTTCATTTTGTGCCAAGCAGCTAATAAATATAAGTTTTATCTGCTTTTGTTTCGTGAAGATATGATATATTTTTTCTATTTCAGACTTTATTTACGTGGATTCCTAAATATTTTACATTATCATGTTGAGATAATATCCCATTGTTTAGTGTAATGAATGGATAGTTTTCTTTATAATTAGTATATGCAACATGTATAATACTTTTAACTTATTGGCACCTATACATAATTTCTTTATCCAATATTATACTATATATGGAAATGATTTTGTAATACTTGAAATGCTATGCTAGGATTTGTATAGAATCTAATATGCTAAATTGTACACTATTTTGTCTTCAAAGTCTTGGACAATTTTTTTAATAACTTGATGCATTTGTTGGTGGAAAATTTCGATATTACTAGAAGCAAACTAATGGGCCTATGAGATATATATGAATCCTTTCAGTGGTTTGCCTGGTTTTGAAATTGTAATGATTCATGTTACTTTCCACTGAGATGGGAAGTGATTCACTCCTAGAATAGCGTTCTACGTAAATATAAGATAATTTAGCTAAATAATTGGGGGAATAACAATGCCATTTCACCATTAGTTTTAGCCAAACAGCTTTGCTTAGTTTGAAGGGAAAATTATAGATCTGCGATGGGTTTATATTTTGATTACTTTTCATACAGAATAATTGGAGGCTTTGGTGGCTGTCAAATTACTTATGGGTTTGTGAATTTGACAATTTTTATGTTAATTTTGCAATATTTTATTCTAAATGGAAGAAAAAGTTTTAATATTGACGTTATGTATTGTATTAGACAAAGAGCAAATATTGTAAATCACCCTTATTATTTACATGTTTAATTAATTAATAGATTTACTAGTTTAATGAATTCAAACGATACCAACCATCTGTTTACAATATTCTTCTGCTTTGTTTAAATTATTTTAAAACAATACTGATAATGGTGGTTAAACTAAATATTGATATACTTACGTATACATACATATGCTATCGTAGTCACTTCAAAGTTGACGGTCTTGCACGAGTTCCCCTATAATTTTTTCTCGTTATGCATATATTTACCCTACATTCATTTATCCACTCCAGTATTCATTGCTCCTATGGTACACATTGCAAGATAGACATCGCAGTTGTAAGTGATTGATGGTGTATCATAGATAAGAAAATCTAATGATAATCAACCATAGAAAAAATATTTCCTAACTAAATCCACATTTAAAATAAATCTTTGTTTAATATTAGTTAATCAGTAATGTAGTTCTAATAAATGAATAAAATTTATACCATGAAATACTAAACTAAAGTTAATATATAACTACATAAGTTGTATTAATTCGATACAAAAATTTATTATAGAAAATTAATTATATGTTCATCAATTACAAATAAAAGTTTTAGATAATTTTTAACAAGAAGTAGAGAAAAATCATTTAAAGAACACATTTTAGTACTTAATTTTTCCTATTACTGCTTCTTTATTCTAAATTTTTGGTCTACCATGTGATTATGGATGAACTATGAGAAGGAGGATTAATCAGTAAACAGAAACTATATTTCCATCTTCCTAAGAAAAATGAAACTATCTGAACTAAGGAAATTAAAATGAGTGAACTTGTCCAGTAAAATCCTAAGTTAAGCTTCGACTGTATGTATAAAGACAAGATCTATAAACAGGGCAGATGTCTAATGGTTGAATAAGGAACAACTCCATCGATGACGAAATCTTGATCTATCCAAAATTCTTCAGTCAATCTCGGACCTCGTCGACTAATAATTATTCACACGATATTTTGTATTAAGAGAATACATTATGATAGCGAACAGACACTATATTTCCATCTTTCGAATAGAAATGAAGCTATTCTAAGTCCTGTAAACACCTTAGATATCTGATAGTTGAATAAAGAAGAATTTTATTGGCGACGAGAAACTATACTTCCACCTTTCGAATAGAAATGAAGCTTTCTTAACGAATGAAATTCAGGGAACGAACTTATTCCTTAAAAAGTAAAGCCGAGCTTCTGCTGTATGTATAAAGACACGTTCTGCAAACACGGGAGATATCTAATTGTTGAATGATGAACAATTCTGTTGTCGATGAAATCGAAGCTTAGCTTTACCCTTTACGGAATAAGTTCGTTCATTGTATTTTTTACGTTAGAATAGTTTCATTTATATCCAAAGTATAGTTTCTATTCTCTGCCTCGATATATCGTCTCAGTTCGTAATTTCGAAATTCTCTACCAGATCCGAGGTTGGCTGAAAAGTCTTAGCAAGACGAAGCGCGTTTCAATCAAGAACTCGTAGGAAATAGAGTTGTACTTTATTCAAATATCAGTTAAGTTTTCCAAAAATTTGTACAACAGATGTTCTTTACATGTTGAGCATAATACGGTAAAATAAAATATTTTATTTTTATAATTTTAGTACATTTTCTCAAAATATTTCCAATTGTAACAACAAATATACTTTTGCATTCAAAGAAACCAGTTTTCAAAGTATTCTTTCTACACTACTGGATGTACATATGCTGTTTACGTAGGATAATACTTAGTTAGTAGGCAGTTGATAGTGAATTTTAGATTAGATCAATTTGAAGTCCTTGCATGAACTGGTGATACATAAGAAAACAGCATTCAAAGTTTTGTTAATGATTGACAATCTGGAGTATTTATTTGTCGTAAACACGAACGTGAAAGTTACCTTCATTCTCACAACCCGTGGATCCAGATGTTATAGTTGCATTTAAACTATGTTATTTAAAAACATTTTTTAATTAAATGTTGGATTATAAATAGAAAAAAAAAATTTGGTATGAAAAACTAGCGTGATTACTTGAAAAATTACACCATCATCGATGCAATAAAACGTATGTATGCACTGTGAAAAAAATTATGGTTTTCCCATATGAAAAGCAATTTTCATCTATTTATTAAGGGATTTTAAATTTTTCCTTGCTGGACGACAGTTTTAGAACTATAGCGAGAAAAAACAGAATATTAAGACGTGGTTTGCGTTACATACGATCACATTGTGATGACTGTTAAAAATATTGGAAGCAATATAAAGAAATACAATAGCTTAATGTATCAAAAAAAGTAAGCATTTGGTTATATATTTAGTAGATGGTCTATTAAAATTTCCCTTCAGAATACTCTTAATATAATTAAGAACTATAAGATCTATGAAGTCGAAGATGAGTAAATCCGAGAACAATCTTATGTAATAAGTATCGAAATTGATAAAAAAAAGAGATATTATGGCAGACATTTAGAAAAAAGGTGGAACACCGGGAGAGATTGTTTTTATATGTCACATGAAAGATTACATATAGAGTGCTTTAGAAAAAATAGAAAAATACTTTAATTACAAAGAAGACGAAGAACATGTAAAAGACAAAGTTAATTTAGCAGTGAATCAAAGTGATAAAAGGATGCCAATAGTTGGAAAATGAACAAGACACAATATGTATATAAATATAAGAGAGGAATGAGGTGAATATACAAATCAACATTAGAAATGTGAAAACGATTAACATAAAAATAGAATACAATTGCAAGAAATAAAAGAGAAAATAAAGAGAAAATCAAGATTTAAATGTTGAAATATATGGACAGATTACTTATCATGTTATAATAAAAATTGATTGGAAAACATAAGTATTAAGAAATTACGAACATCTGTAAATGTCAATAAATGAGAAAAAACCAGAAGAATATAAAACTTGAGACATATCATTACTTAAAAATGCGGGCAAATTTTACTAAAACATTTTAGAAAAGAGACTTAGAAATGTTACATAAAGATACGTAAAGCTCAAAATGGTTTCAGACTAAATTACAAAATCTTTTATTCAATTCAAGGAACTTGACAAAAGTGTAATATATAGTAAAGAAATATGTCGTTTTAATATATTTCAAGAAACCTTTTGGCATGTACCGAAACGAAAAAATGCAGAATAGAAGAAAATTATGAAGCAGAAAGCTACCTAATCCGTACAATTAAGCAATAAGAGCGTTTTGCAATAAAACTCATATATGTGTGACTATCTAACGAGTAGCACGAGGTGGGGCCCTGTGTCTTGTTACTTATTTTATTACATAAATGAAATAATTCAAGAATGTAAATGTAAATGAACGAAACAGACGGAGGCAGTACAATGGTATCCGCTAGTAATAAAAGTAAGGTATCTTTGATAATTATTTGGTATTATTTGCGACCAGTAAAGAAATACTAATTTCAATTGACGTGCTAATTAAAATAACAACTTGGGAAAAAGTGGAAAAGAGAAATTTGAATGAACTAATAAATAAAGAATATCGAAGACAAAAAGAAAGTCAACCAACGTATTGTAAACAATTTTGAACATAAATCATAAGTTTTAATTAATAAAATGTTAAAATTTAAATTTAAGTATTACATTTTCACGTCCATCAAAAAGCTACTGCTAAACTTCCAAAATGTGTGAAAAAATTAAAAATTAAAATGAAGAACCTCTTAAGAGCATACTCTTAACGTTCCTAAATTTAATTTGTGACTATACACATATAATATAAATCTATTTATAAATATTCAAAATGTCCTCCTCCACCCTAAAATGGTCGAATAGTAACTTAAGTAATCAGAATGAAATTTCTTAGAAGAACATTCTTTTTTATTTCTTGTTCGTCGGGAAAAACTAAAAATTTCTTAGAGAAAATTTGTCATTTCAAAAAGATGCTGAGTGCTATAGAATTCTAAAGGAAACTCAAAGTGAAACTTGTGTTAAAAAAATAGTGGGCAAGTTCGTAATATAAATGATAGGTTTGTTGACGCTATCAACGCAGCATTTAAAAAAATATATACATTACTGTCTGATACAATCCGACCAAAATTATATAAAACGAATTACAAATGTGAAAGTAAAGAAGCATATTAAAAATTGGCAAAACTTGTTGAATGTTTTCATGACTGTATAGCCCACCTCAATTGAAAGCGAAAAAGGATCCTCAGCGTTGTTAAATTTGTTCAAAGGAAAGGTTATATTGGACTAAATAATCCTTCAACCGTCTACTCAGTTTTAAATTTGTTGTTTCAACAAATAATTGAAATACAAATATGTCAATTTGTCTTGTTAGTATACTGTTTCTTAATATTTATTTGAACATTGTTATAAGGCGTAATGGGTCATGCATAGTGCAGTAGGACCTATGAATTTGGAACTATGTATTTAAATTAAGCATATAAATATTTACATTGCTTTCAGAAATGTAAAAAAGTCGCCGTATACTTCTGAATCAGACTTTTTTCTATGTATATTATAGTCTATTCTTTGTTGTTCGCATTTGATTGATTTTCTTTGTTTCTAGAGAAAAAAACTTTTAGTATTTTGGTCTTTGATTTAAAAGAAACACCTTATTAATTAGTCATTTTTGGTATTAACTTATTTTTTAATATTTTCCTTTTGAAAATAGAAATAGTGAAAATAACCTATACATATAAATTTATATATTTAATTTTCTCTAAAAAATTTAAACCGAAAGTAAATACTTTGATTTGCTTACAAATATCGTTTTACATTTAACATTTAATCTTTTTATATTTGTTACAGACTTTTGTGGAGATATTCGAAAAACGTTAAATTTGACAACAATGGCAACGCCCGTATCTACAATGCCTGTGATAGCTTCCTTAGAGCCAGAACTATGTTCTGCGGCTTATGTCCTCTCCACATTTCAGAACACTTCGTTGAATACTTGGAATTGCCCTCAGGTAACTAAAGAAATTATACTCATCGACTTTGTAAAAGTTTTATTGTAAAGTTCTGCTTCGTATTTTGTTCGGCAGGAATCAAGAGAGGAACTAAACAACAATTCCGGTCCGTCGCTCTTCCACATCGCACGAGCTTTTACACTCATGGTCGCTAACATGAAGTGGAAATCTATTGCTGTCGTTTCAACGGGTGAGTGAGCGTGTCCAGAGTTCAACTAAATTTAGGAGAATAAATTGAATATTAATCTTGATGTTGTCGTGTGGGAGATTGATGCTTGTTGACGTTTTAAAATAGGACAATAATACGGGGCGATTTCAACGTCATTAAGTTGGAGATTTTGTTTTGATAATGTAGATGGTTCCGTATGTGTAAGCACGGTTAATATTTCGCTTAAACAAATAAGTTTTAATCAGGCGTTTTCTTGTGTGTCTATTGTATGACATATTTCTGAAGGTCTTTCTATCAAAATTATTATCTTATTTAATTTAATTTTTTAACGAAAATATGTTTTGTTAAAAGCAATCGTTTAGTAAACATGATTAATTTTGTTAGTATTCAATCAATCTTTTCTAATAAATAAAAGTATATCAGAATATTTCTAGTTTTTAGAATAGCTGGCACAGGTGAATTAAAAGTTCGTCAGAAAACCCCAGTAGTTGTGGGTGGGTAACGTAAGTGAGAGGTTTGTCTAGATATCTGTTAACGTATTGTTTCGTTGTTTCGTCTTTTTAATCCATATTCTGTTAAAGGAGACTATTGACTCTATAAACAATGGTCAATATCTATTCTATTGTCCAAATATTCTCCGCTGATGCACATATGATTTTTACAAAACCAAATCTTATCGATTTTGATAAATTGTTACTAATTTTGAGGCAGTTATCTTATATACACCTTGCCAAAATGAATTGCTGCATTAAAGAAATTTCATGATTTAATGATATAAGTATATGTAGTTACTAAAACTTAGTATTTATCGTCAAGTATTACTTTAGTTAGGGAATAATTTTTTTAAAGATAATTGAATAATAATAATAATTGAATGTGGTGCATATGTGAAATTTCCTTATATATATATTTATATAGTGACACCCGCTTATTGGAATACTCATATTGTCCGCTAAAATTATTCTTATATGCGGATTATTCCATTATCCGTTTTTAACTTAATTTTTCTTATTACTAGTAAGTTAAGTATGTATATACATACATACTTCGTATTCTTATATCTGCGATTTTATAACTATAAAATTGACTTCAGTATGATACTGTAAATTTATGTTGCGATTTTCATAAAATGTATTTAAGAATACATATAAAAGAAATAAAACACATTTCAGCGTAATACATATTTTTTAATTGATACTATTTTTTTTATTTCAAACTCTACACATCCTTAGCAAAATAATCTGTAATTTTATTTTGTTTTCTTTCTTTACACAAAATATCAGTGATTTGCACTCTCTAGTGTGCGTCTTGGCTTTCAGCGGTACGGATCGTGTGCGGGATTAATTGTTTCCCACGGGTATTTATTGCCATAGTTCTCCAGGTGCAACACTGCTTAATTTATTTGCTGATGATGACAACTTACTTGCCGAAATACGTATACAGAATTACAAAAATTAATGTGGAAAGAGTGTTAGGGTGGTTAGTGATCAAGTTAATCAACAACAGGCTCCATCAAAAGCACCATCAGTGATTGGGTTATCTAATGCATCGAAATGTGCAAAATTACAATCAGTTTTTGATTCTAAAGAACGACGTATAGTGTCACATGCTAATTTCACTTCTTGAGATGATGGCGTGGTTGATGGAGTATCTTTTGAATATGTATTTTCAGCATTCTTCCCGTTGCGTCTTCGTTTTTGAGTAGATTTAAAATTATCACGTCAATCACTTAAAATACTGTCTTTTCTTTTTAACAATTTACTCGCTTGTGCTTGAGACACACCAAATTTTTTGGCAACATTCGACTGACTGCAAGCTGTTTCTTCTAAAAACTCAAGCAATTTTACTTTTTCCTTCAGAGCAAGGTCTTTTCTTTTCAAGTTTGCCGAAAAAGCCATTTTTCACTCACTTTTACTCACTTTCGATTGCAATGTCAAATAACAAACTGACCAGAAATATAGAAATTTCCTGCTTTTAAAACCTCTGAAAATTTTTTTATTGTATGTATGTAATTCCCACAGAATTAACAATTATCTAAATACTGTTTAAAATCACTTAGGTACAAGATTTTATTGCAATACGTAATTATCCGAAAGTTATCTGTAATTATGTACATAATAGCTTTCTAAAAGTAAAGTAAACATTTATAGTAACTTTTGATTTACATCCACCTTTAGTTAAGCAGGTGGAGAAAGTTATTGTTTTATGAATACAAAATGGCATTATTGTTCTTAGAAGACCTATTCCTTTACCCAATATATTCTATTAAAAGATATTCTTATAACCGAATAATTTTGTTAATACTTAAAGGGAAATGGTTTTCTTCTTGAGATTTTCATTTCCTTTAACCGATATATTCTATTAAGAGGGTTTTCAATAAACGGGTTTCACTGTATTTCCTTTTATATATGTATATAAAATTATATATGTATATAATATACATATAAAAGGAAATTTCACATATACATCACATTCAACATAGGATATTTGTAACATATAAAATAAGTATCTTAAAAAAATAATTCTCTGACTACAGTAATACTTGACGATAAATATCAAGTTTTAGTAACTACATATATATCATTAAACCATGAATTTTCTTTAATTTTGGCACGGTATATATATGGTAAGATAACAGCCTTAAAATTAGTAATAATTTATCAAAATCGATATTATTAGTGTATAGGTGAAAGATACTTTGGATAAAAAATTTTATAAAATATATGATTTCTGTAGAAGTAATTAATAAAATTTACCTACTTGTATGAAATAACTTATGTTTATATTTAAGTGACTTTATTGCTTTATTTTTAAAGAATTATTATATTCAAAACCTTTGTTTGTTTTTAAGAAGCAATGAGAACTTGTTTACGGCATTGAGTACGGCTAATTTGTTATGTGTTATGATGGTTCATATGCAGGTTCAGATAGAATACTAAATCCCTTTCTCTATTTACATAGACATATTATTTTTGTTTTATAGCTCATCAGTTGAATTCGAATTAGTGTAATTTAAAAGAGTAAATGAAATATTTGTTAATAAATGGAAGCCGGATTATGCTATAATAAATTATTGGGCAATTTTAATCAATTTATCAATCTTTATATATTGAATAAAATAAATGACAAACTAAATAAACTTATCTTAATTTCTTTTAATTACTGAATTTATGCAAATATTTCCTTATCTGCATCTTCATTTTGTCTATTAAATTAAAAAGAAACAGATTAATTATTACGTGAACTGTATTAATAATTATTTAGAAACAATTTAAATAACAAAATTAATTTACATTTAAATGAAGAATAAAACAATGAAACCTTATTCTAATTTAATTTTCAATTGATTACATTCTCTGATAGTTACAATAATCATAAAATAAATTTTACTTGCAATAGCAATCTCTAATGATATTTCTTTAAAATTGTTCTTTCTTTGTTTAAAATAAATAATATTATAGTGTTTATATTTATAACTGTCTTTTTAACATTAGTTCTGCATTTTTTAAAATTTATTAATACTTTAAACTTTATAATAAAATTAAATCAGTCAATCTGGTGTGTTTTATATATAATAATAGACAATTAATATTAATTTTATAATTAATTTGATTATTACACATATTTTCATTCTTTAATTAACATTTTTATAAAAAGGCACTTCAATTGAAAAATTCAAGAAATATCGAACTTCGTAATATAATTAATTTTATGACAATTCTTATAAATGAAAAAATTAATAATTTTTAATAAATATAGAATAAAAGTACACAATTTATACATAAAAAGATAAAATATAAATAACTATTGCGATAACTATAAATATAAAGAAAACTACATTTTTCTGGTAAAAAAATTCAGAATTGTAAAATAATATTAAAAATTTTGAAAGAAGATATTTAGGCTAAAGAAAAGTGAAATTAAAAATCAGTTTTCTCAAAAATTTAATAAGAAGAAAAATTACATAAATCATGAAGTTATTTATGGTGAAATTATCTACGTCTTTAGTTACATCTTCTATCTTGTCCATGAAACAGACGTCTAGTTCTAATCTACTTCTTTTACTATACAGATATTTCATTTTAAGTTTTAACAATTACATTTTCGCATATGAAATGACTTTCTCATTCATTCTACAATTCGATGTTGCTTTTATTTTAATAAATTTTGGAAAAACATTTCTATTTTTACGCCATTGCGAATTGAATTGAAATTAATACCTGCACTTAATAATTTAGATTTATTGTATATCCTGTGAAACGTGTTGAACACCTATGACCGGGAAGTCATCTTGAAAGTAATTTTAATGGAGTCTGTGATTGATTAACTTAATCACTTAAGGTTGATACACAACCCCTTTCCACATTAATTTTCGTATTCTGTATACGTATTTCGACAACTAAGTTGTCATCATCAGCAAATAATTAAACCATGTCGCACTTGAAAAAAAAAAGAATAGAAAATTCTTTATGATGACGATAAGAGCTGACAGATTTTATAATTATTAATTTATACGAGGGTAGTTTGACAAGTAGTGAGAATGGAAAAGAAAAACGAATTTTTTAAATACAAAATAATTTTTATTTTTCAATATATTCTCCTAAAAGAGCAACACATTCATTCCAACGGTGCACCAATGCCCTTATGCTATCTCTAAAAGGCGATTCCGGAAGGCTTGCAAAATACTCATTTAGGAAGATGACAAGCTCGTCGTTAGACGAAAATTTCTTTCCACCTAGTGCCGTTTTCAATTTTGGAAAAAGGTGGAAGTCGGAAGGGGCTAGATCCGGCGAATAAGGTGCATGCGGTACTAATTGGAAATGCAACTCGTGGATTTTGGATATCGCAACTGTGCTGGTATGCGAGGGAGCGTCTTCGTGAAACAGAATCTTTTTCTTTGCCATTCCCGGCCGTTTAGCACGAATCTCAACATTTAATTTTTGTAGAAGTTCTGCATAGTATTGTCCGTTTATTGTGGCACCTTTCTAAAGGTAGTCAATGAGCAAAATGCCCTTTGAATCCCAAGAAATTGATGCCATCACCTTGTTTGCCGATAAAGTGGTTTTCGCTTTCTTTGGAGGTGCAGAACCACGTTCTAACCATTGTTTCGACTGTTGTTTAGTTTCGAGTATACTGTAGTGTATCCAAGTTTCATCGTAGGTAACAAATCGCCTACAAAAATCAACCGGATTCCGCTTATAAAGGTCCAAACACTCATTGGAAACGAGTGAACTTTTGATCAGTCGTAAGCAATCGCGGCACCCATCTTGTCGAAAGCTTGGAAAGGCCCAATTCTTTCGTTAAAATATGGTGTACGCGTTCTGTTGAAATGTTTGCCATGTCTGCTATCTCTCTCACTTTGAGTCGTCGATCTTTCGTAATAATATTATGGGCTTTTATAATCATTTCCTTAGAAGTCACGACTTTGGGTGCTCCAGAGCGCGCTTCATCAACACAGCTTGTTCTACCACGTTTAAATTCGTTTAGCCAATCTACTTATTATGGCGGATGATGGAGTAGATTCATCTAATGTTTCCCGTAACTCATCTTTTATTTCGGTAGCTTTCATACCCTTAATTTCGAAGTATTTAATCACCGCACGATACTCTGCTTTTTCCATTTTAACAACACGACATGTTGCTTCTTTTTCAATCAGCTGTCAAAAATAAACTAATCAACCGATTTATCTAAATATCGGAATGTAAACATACAAATAGGCAACCTAAATTACAGTGCATTTGTTTTACCAATTAGAGCGCGACCTATGTGTCATTCTCGCTACTTGTCAAACTATCCTCGTATTAATAGGGCACGACATATTAAAAAGCCCTTTAACTGAATTACGGCTGTAGGTGTTCCAATTTTAATAATAAATGTTGTCTAACGAGTCAATAATTTAAAGCAATTAGTTCTACAAAACGTATGAATAAATAATTGTATAAATACCATCAGTTTAACTAGCTCGCCATTAAATTTAAACTAGTGCTTATATAGTATGTATGTCACAAATCAAGGTTTAAACGCTTTTAAATGATACCGTAATTAGACCGAACGGTAGCATATAACTAAGCAGTTAATTCAACAATCTTATGAATCAAATATAAATAACAATTAACTATTTAAATAACATTAATTATGAACGTCTTCGATCCCTGACTTTATTTCAATTCCCTGGTGTCTCAGGTCGTAAGTAAGATGCCGAAATGGTTTCGTCAAACCTTAAGATAGCACATTAAGTTCCACCTCATTAAGTAGATGAACACGAGATCTTCATACACACACTAACCCAGTCAATTATATAATTAAAGACCTCTAAAGCCAGCTAAGAAGAAAACAAAGAGGAAAATTAGGTCACTAAGTAATACAAAGTTTACAAATTTTATATTACATTACCTCAGCGTTAGTTTTGAATGTTTGAATGAATGGTTTGTAGAATTAATTGCTTTAACTAATTATTGTCTCGTTAGGCAGTATTTATTGATAAAATTGGAACACAAACAGCCATAATTCAGTTAAAGGACTCGTTGATATATCGCTCCTTACTAATATAAATTAATAATTATAAAATTTCTTAGCTTTTATTGATATTATACAATAATTTTCTATAGAGTTGATCAAAGTAAATACAATAACATATCGTAATACGTCAAATGAAAACACAATAGCTTAATAAAAATAACTCCTAGTACTTCTACGATGCTATATATATTCAAAAAAGTGAGGCGCTGAAAAGCATCTCACAAAAATACAGAATTTCAGAACTAAATAACACAGATAAAAATAATTAAATACGTGATACACAAAAAATAATTAACTAGATAATTATCAATAAATAATATAGGAAGATGCGATCCAAGCAACAGATTAACGGAAGATCTATGCAGTTTTCCATTTACTCACTATCTTTTGCTAGCTCTCTTCACCGCATCACTTCATCTTCTTCTCACTAATAATACATCGTCGGCATAATCAAGGAACTGTCGGTTACTGCTAAATAAGTTCTTCCTCCATGTATTTTGCTTTCACGTATTATTTCTCTTCAGTACTAAATTAAAATTTCGTGTTTTTAATGCTTATACTGGCATCTTAATAGCAGTGACTGCTTTTGTAACTAACTGTAAAAATTGATAAACAGCATACAGACTGGAATATTATATTCCTAGCAACGAGTCAAAATCTGTTTCAACATAAACTTTCTATAATCTCTCTAGTAGTCAACTAACAACTTCTCCGCACCCTCTTTTACGCTGTTCTTTGCTTTATTAAAGTCACAAATGGAGTTTCAAATACATGCAGTCTAATAGAACATTTCCTCTTTCATTATTTCAGTCCATGTTATCTCGCTTCTTATCTAAGGGAATTATAATTGTCATATCGTTGTACATAGACACCTGACTTCAGTCCAACATCAGATCAACTACAAGGATCTAATTTAGACCTGTTTATATTTCTAATATTTATTAATGGCGTAACGTCTGTTATTTTCTATGAAGATCTACTGTTCGTGGATGATGTGAAGATTTTTCGTCAATTGTTGATGTCCAAGTCTGTTTGGCGCTACAGAGGTATGTGGATTGCATTAGTAATTGGTGTGCAAATAACCGTCTCTCTTTGAACATAATTTTAATGTAATATTATTACTAGAAAATTTTTATATTTTATATTTGAATATAATACAATATAAATAGAGAGTGTATTAAATGGTTACGTGTTGTTAAAAAATTAAGCATTACGTTAGATTTTGTTGAGCATATGAACGAAATAGTTGCTCGTTCATATTGAATTTATGGTTTTATTTACAAAAGATGTAAAGACTTTCAGAACATTAATTGTTTAAAAATTCTTTTATGCCTTGGTAGGATGAAAACCTGAACAAACAAGGAACTAGATCTTGGAATTTGTATCCTATTTATAATGTTCATGCGGTCAGACACGCTTTTATTTTAAAATTTACTATTATTTTAAATACTTATGTGTTGTTGAAGATAGAGTTTATATCAACAATTTTACTATACTCTATGTTCAATGGGCTTAATTTTATGTTTCTAAATACTCGATTTTTTATTTCTTCGATCAGGCTATGGATAACCTTTTAAGTAATAACGTCGACTTTTCATTTTTATTGAACAAACTTCTATGTACCGCCAAGTAATAAACGTTAACAAAAATTATTATGTTGTTTATCATGATGAAATTACTTATTTTCAACCTTATATGCAATTTACTTGGTATTGATGTCTATAATATACGCACTATTATGAATATTATTTGTCCATAATCATTCATTCTTTTTTTAAATTTCTTGTACTTGGTGTTATCCATTGGAAAAATATATTATTATTACATCCTTTTTATTCAATTGAAGCACGAGAATTTATTACATTAAAATTAATTTTGCGTCTTATGTTTAATATGCACATTCTATCTTCAAAAATTTGAACTCCCAGTTTCCTATTTTGGCTTCTCAGAAAACTCATTCCTAAATATCAATTTTTTACTTCCACTTTTAAAGAAAATGAAGCCATCTGTTTCTTATATGGCGTATCTTTTAACGAACTCTCTCGAAGTGTTATTATTTTCATTTTACATTTTTCTGATTCTTTTGTAAAGTTTCTTAAGATTCCTTCTTCATTAATATCTTGGGGTTTCAAATATCATATTTATTATATTCGTTTTTCTTTCAGTTATGAATATATAATTGTACTTTGAATTTATATCTATTTTGCTCACTCTTATTTTCAAATAATAACCTTGTCCATTGCCTATATCATCGCCTTTAAACCAGTATTTTTGTTATCTTCCTTAACTGATCTGTAAAGACCTGACTTTCCAGCGATCTCTAATCTGTCGCTTGCTTGTAACTAACTGTTATTTGTCCCCTCTCTTGCCAATTGAAATACTTATCATTCAAAGAAAATGGTTTTTATCTGGCACACGACACTGACTATGGGGAACTTCTACTTAGTCATGGCTTTGAGTCCTTAGCAGAACGGAGGCGGAATGTCAGTGCTACGTTTATGTCTGGCTTGATTTCGGGGGGAATTGATGCGCCAGAGCTGTTGGCTGGCGTAGGTTTTGCGGTTCCACGCCTGGAGTCGAGGTTCGGTGATCCTTTGGCAATGGGAACGCCAAGAACTAACATTCTGTTTAGGGCTCCACTTGCGCACGCGGCTTCGAATTTCAATCAACTGCATCGTCGCGGTGTTTGATTGGATTTAATTTGATTTACTTATTTATTTAACTTACACTCAGTTCTATTATTTTGTTATTCATTTTTTTTGTGTTTTTGATTTTTTTATATGTATTATCAATGTAATTGTAATTTTTGGTTTGTATACCCTATAGGAGTACTCTGTTGGGTGGTTAATAAATATTATTATTATTATTATTATTAATTGTTTCTCCCTATTCTCCCTTGATTCCAGTTCCTTGTCTACTATTAGTTTATTGTATCTTATCTATGGTCTCTGTTATTTTTGTCTCGCTTCATTCAACTGTGAGATTAAAAGTTTTCATTCTTCCTGTATTTTTTTAATAATCTTCCTCTATCCCCATATCTTCACCTTATACTTATACGCATATACCTATTAAATATGTGTTTGGTAATTTTCCGTATTTCGTTTTTCTTTGTTTTCCTTTGTTAATTTTACTAGTATAAGTATTTGTCTTTCTGAATTATATTTCCCAATTCTCTTTATTTCATCAATATCCGTCTTTCTAATAATGTCAACAACTTATTGTAACATCAATGTTATTTTTTATTCCGTTTCTATTCTATATTCATTCTCCTAATAGATCATTCCCATAACAGATTTTTGTTCCTAATTCCTCTTTCCAAAAAATGTATTCTTTCTTCTTGTTTTGCGATATTTTCATTCAGTCTCGTATTTTCTAGTATGACGACCTGCTCTAATTGTCCGTCCAATTGCTTTAACTTGTATTGGATTTCCCGAAACAGCTATTTTTATTTTTTTCATTTCACTCATATTATTAATTTAATTTTCTTCCTGTCCTCTGTGCTTTGCGATCATTATTGTCGACCTTACCATTCTAACAGTTGTGACTGCGTCAAGAACAACTTCTGTCAAAACGTCGAGGGCTTAACTTATCGGAGATACTAGTTAATTCCTTATCGTACTGTTTTTTAAATATAATTCTTGCCGAACTTATACTTTTTGTATTTTTTGCACGTAATTAAATAAAATTTTGAGTAAAATTAAGGAGCAAACAAACATGCTCGTTACAATTGTCAGTTAAGTAAAATTATAATAATCCATGCTTTTATATCTTCCAATTATAGGAAATATTGATAAACCATGAGTTTTATTACGTCTGTGTTCACGGTGAGACATAAGATCCTTTGTTATCAGCATTCGCTTAAACTGGAAAGGAAAACCACGGAAAACCTTTCCGGATAGCAGATCGAATCCGAGGTTCCGGTGTGATAAGCCAGTAACTTGTCACTAAGCTATCGGTCGCCTAAATCACAAGTAAAGAAACAACATGACGTCATAAAATAACTTGGACATTGCCAAATAAAAAATTATTTATAAATAGATCGATCATGTTCTTGTTAATAAAGGAAGCAATTATCGATAATGCATTCCAGGTCATATAGAGGCGCTTGCTCTGACCTCGACTACTCAGTGGTAATAGTAAGTAAATGAAAAACAATAAAGAAGAGGAATTTGAATAGTAAAGTAGAATGTAGAGGAATTCAATTATAAAAATTTATGGGAAAGACATGGAGCATCAGTAAACAAAAAAATCTAAAGGAACAAAACGAGAACATGGTTGTTAGGATATAGTGAAATAATGTTTGAAAATAGCTGCAGAAAGATGGCTCAGTTTGAAAAAGAGAGGCATGAAGAAAGGCTGGTACGCTAAGAAGTTTTATGAGGTAATTAAAAGCGGTAGTGTACTGGATAGGTACAAATTAAAAAGAGCAAAGCTGAACATATATAAAGAAAAAAACTGAATATAAAGATTGTAAATGGATTAGTTGTTAGTCATGAAATACAATACTGATCCAACAGAGTATAACAGATGAAAAGTATATATAGAAGAAACTGAAAAAAGTTAAAACAGAGGACCATCAAAAGAAGAAGTAAAGAAATTTGTTGAAATAAAAAAGTCCCAGAAAGTGATACATAGAACCAATAAAGTATGGAGGCGAAGTACTGTGTGCCTAAATATATGGACTAATAAAGAAATAAAATGAGATGAGCAAATTTCCAAAGAATGCGAAATCGATCAATAGAGATTAGCAAAACTTGCAGGCGGCTATCAAGAATAAATATTGAATTAATGAAGACTGGAGAGGATATTATAAGAAGGATATAACGACAAAAAATAAAATGATTAGAGCGCATATGAAGAACAGGACCAGGATCAATATTTAATTGGAATCTAGAAATTACGCTAAGAAAAGGGAGTGGGTGCAAGAAGTGGAGGGTGATTTAAAATAAGCAGGCATTAGATAATGAAAACGGCAGAAAGAACATTATAGAAGGTTATAAGCCGGAAAACATGACGCATGAAGATTGGGGACAGATCTATCCAAATTATTTAAGATTTAAGAGTTTCAGCAAAGTAGCGCAACCTTCCATGTAGCTACTGTATGCGTATGCGTATATTAGATTGTGGTGGTATAAGATCCTGGTATAAACATTGTTACCACGAGCGCTGGATACTCCTTAATAAAATTCGCTGATTCGGCAGTCCCGAAATGTGTGTGTTGTGAAACGAATGAATAGATCAACAAATTATTGCTTTCTTACATCTTTTATTCTATACTAATAAAGAATTGAATGCTTTAAATCGGATTATTATCGTATGTATAGATTTACGTGTATAGACTAGCTTATGTGAGTATTGTTAGAGTAGGTATATGCCTTATTTGTTAGTTTACACAAAGAGCGCCAGTATATTAATTATGTATATGAGGTACAGTTTTAATATTCTACCTTCAATATCCATTTTTAAACAAATGTAATATTTCACAGTGATAATAATTGTAAATGGTGAATTTTAAGACTGTGTATACGTGTCAGAGTGTCGTGCATTAGCTCTTAGCGTGGTGTCCTTTAATTTAAGAGATAGCAGAGGTAGGGACAAATTGTCTCTTAAGCAATGTTTCAATAATGCACAGATGTGCCCACCCTATTTTCAGAGTACAGCGCAAAGTTTCGCCATTTAGAGAACATATAGCGTACCATATTTTGGACTTGCCAGTTATAATGGGTTGTATAACATCTAAAGGCACGGAATAATGATGTAGTGTGAGGTAGGTGTGAATAACGTTTTTCTCACACCCTACAGGTGACCCAATTTTCCTATTTACGCCAACTTGGATATCAACAAAAATGTAGATCGATTATCGGAGTTTTTGTGAAGTTTTGTTTTTATGCGTTTTCCTGTTTTGTATTCGTGTGTGTGTTATTTCAGGTAAATACACTTTGCTAAAGTCTGCTGTGGAACGTTCCAATTTTATGTATTTGCGCGTTTTCAAAAAGGTTTTTTTTTAATTCTGTAAATAAACATGTGAATTTTGGTGTTCTTTTGTCATCAAAATTCTATCTTGGATAAAGTGTACAAATTAATAATAAAAATATTTTATTAAATACATTTTCAAGTTCAATTATGACAAAAAAAGAAACATAATTGTCGATTTTGCCTTATTCGTACAACCAGTAATATAACTTGAAAATTATATTATTGGTTGTACTTTTTTTTTATAAATATTTAGAAGTTCATAATTGCTTAAAGTTCATTTGAAAAATATAAATTTCGTTTATGCGGGTGTGTACATATGTATGTATATATGAAGATATTGTTTCGAAAAGAATTCATAAAAATAGAAAATGTTAAATGTTGGACAAAATTAATACATAGTACATATATATATATATATATATATATATATATATTATATATATATTTATAAAGATAATAATTAGACATTTGAAATTTGTAAATGTACTGATTGAAATTTATAACTTGTGTGTAGATGATATTGTATATCTCAATTAATTAATTATTTTATTTTTAAACTCAATTTGAATTGTATATTTACAGAATTGTTAAGAAATTGTTGTTATATCTTTCAGATAAATAAGAATTATTCCAAACATAGGGAACATGTATCGAATAATTGCTTCACAAGAGAGAAGATATTTATTAGTCAAAATAGTGTTCGATATGTCATAATATGTATATGTATTTCCTATTTATCAATTTCATATTATTTAAGAGTTATTAACAGATGTATTTGTTTAATGTAAATAATTACTTACACTCACCAGATTACTTCTAATTATACAAATTGATTTTCTTGATAAATTGTTAATACGAGGATAGTTTGACAAGTAGTGAGAATGACACATAGATGGCGCTCTAATTGGTAAAACTAATGCACTGTAATGTAGGTTGCCTATTTGTATGTTTATATTCTGATATTTAGATAAATCGGTTCATTAGTTTATTTTTGACAGCTGATTGAAAAACAAGCAACACGTCGTTTTGTTAAAATGGAAAAAGCAGAGTATCGTGCGGTGATTAAATACTTCGTAATTAAGGGTATGAAAGCTACCGAAATAAAAGATGAGTTACGAGAAACATTAGGTGAATCTGCTCCATCATCCGCCACAATAAGTAGATGGGTAAATGAATTTAAACATGGTAGAACAAGCTGTGTTGATGAAGCGCGCTTTGGAGCACCCAAAATCGTGACTTCTAAGGAAACGATTATAAAAATCCATAACATGATTACGCAAGATCGACGACTCAAAGTGAGAGAGATAGCAGACATGGTAAACATTTCAACGGAACGCGTACACCACATTTTAACGAAAGAATTGGGTCTTTCCAAGCTTTCGGCAAGACGGGTGCCGCGATTGCTTACGTCTGATCAAAAGTTCACTCGTTTGCGCATTTCCAATGAGTGTTTGGACCTTTATAAGCGGAATCCGGTTGATTTTTGTAGGCGATTTGTTACTTGCGATGAAACTTGGATACGCTGTAGTACACCTGAAACTAAAGAACAGTCGAAACAATGCTTAGAACGTGGTTCTGCACCTCCAAAGAAAGCGAAAACCACTTAATCGGCAAACGAAGTGATGGCATCAATTTTTTACGATTCAAAGGGCATTTTGCTCATTGATTACCTTCAGAAAGGTGCCACAATAAACGGACAATATTATGCAGAACTTCTACAAAAATTAAATGTTGAGATTCGTGCTAAAGGGCCAGGAATGGCAAAGAAAAGGATTCTGTTTCACTAAGACAACGCTCCCTCGCATACCAGTACAGTGACGATGTCCAAAATCCACGAGTTGCATTTCCAATTAGTACCGCATACGCCTTATTCGCCGGATCTAGCCCCTTCCGACTTCCACCTTTTTCCAAAATTGAAAACGGCACTAAGTGGAAAGAAATTTTCGCCTAGCGACGAGCTTATCATCTTCGTAAATAAGTATTTTGCAAGCCTTCCGGAATCGCATTTTAGAGATGGTATAAGGGCATTGGAGCACCGTTGGCATAAATGTATTGCTCTTTTAGAAGAATATATTGTAATATAAAAATTATTTTGTATTTAAAAAATTCGTTTTTCTTTTCCATTCTCACTACTTGTCAACCTACCCTCGTACATTGTTAAAAGTACTATTACTACTTATAAATACTTTTATTAAGTGGTCTTAAATTTGTTGAAACATCAATTTATACATTAAATACAGAAATTCAAGTTTATTGAACTCTTTATTCCAACATGCTACATAACTATAACAATAAATAAATAGATTTCTTAATACCAACGAGGAAATAGATAAAACTGTTTATATTCTAGGACAAACAAAATAATTGTTCATTAAAATAGCAGTCATGCTAAAATACTAACCAAATGTAATTTTTACTTTACTAATTGTATTGAAACATTTAATATTTTGTTGCTTGACCTTTATTGTTTATTAGCTCTTGACACCTGATGGGACAACGAGTTCATCAGTTGCCTACATGCTTCTGCTGAAATTGATTGCCATTCAGTTTGGCATATTCTCCACAAATCGTCAATATTTTACAGCAGATACAGTCTTTTTCAACTTCACCTATAAATTTTCTTTGGGATTTAAATCTTCGTCTAATAGTAGAGGTGCTTATACAAAGGTGTAAATCACTTTTAATTGCAGTTGAACTTGTGAATTGTGTCTTCTTTGCACAAGCTATAATGCTTCTGTCTTCTCTAGGCCTAGTTTTTCCTTTTCCACCACGATTCTGTTTCACTTATCTTCAATTCTTTGCGTTTGTAATCACTTTGGCAGAACAGGAGGGCTTGCTTTGTATAAATTTGTAGCTTTGCCTCTATTAAGTAGATCGAGTATAATTGCTCTTTTTTCCGACGAACAATGTTTTGCTCGGCCCATATTACAACAGAAATGGATGATTAAAAAATTGTTGATGTATTCTGCAACAGACAGAACTTTATACGTCTGTGTTTAGGGTCGCCAGCTATGGTGCTGCTATTTTAATACACAGGGAAATAACAGCGCATGATTAGGAAACTCAGTAATTCTCCCTCACATTCGGTACAATACCGGAAACCATATATATTTAGGGATTTTCAATAATTTTAATATAGCCACATCAGAATTGTCCTTTGTAAATGTTATTTATAAGTATTAATTTGTTCATATATATACATACATATATAATGTTATGTTTTAAACATGAGTATGAGAAGAAGCAATTGATAATATTCAACATGGAAAGAGCTCTTAAATGATATATTATGTATATTGTCTTAATAAGCATTATTTATATGTATATAAACGACTACGTTTCATAATTAATTTTGTTGTATAAATATTACTTATAAATCTAATTACTCACTGAATTTCGATATATATCCGTATTATTAGATGTATATATCCACTTAAATAAAATATCCAAAGATGATTTTAAATTGGAAATTTTTTTTATGTATTTGTAAATATATGTTGCATATGTATAATGTTATATTGTTATCCATACAAACATTATGATATGTTAGTTAAAAGGACTTAAAAATTAATACATATAAAATCAAGTTAGAAATATAATAATAGCCAAAGGGAAGATATCACATGTTTGTCGATAGGGAATGGAGAAAGGTTTTTTTTATATCCATAAATTAATATTAAAGGGATAATGTAGTGGCGTGGGACTTAAAGGAACATAATGGAATAAAAATGATTTGATTTTACTGTAGGAATATGAAAAGAAACATAGAACTAACATACTGATATGAAATTTTTGTATATATCAGATGTAGAGTTAATTTGTTAAAATGGGACGCCGAGGTAATTTATATGTGTTGATTAAAAAAATCATAGTCATTTTTAATCCAAAAAGGAATAAAAGTACCTCTTAATTAACATATAAAAAATATTGATAGCAACTGTTTTGTAGATCGTTTCTAACTGCAATAACAGTAATATATGCGTATTTGTTTTTTCCTTAATATACGACAACGGGGTAAAAATCTGAGATTGTTCATAATTCACTCGTATAGTAAACGTGCAAACCGTTACATAAAACAATAAACAATTGAAGTACAATCAAATAGATAAATAGTGAAAAATGTAAGGTTACAATAACTTATAAAACTGTAACAAACATATAATTAAATAATTATTTAAGTGCTATAAAAGGACGAAAAATATAATTTTAAATAATTATATAAACAGTACTGATGAAAAATGAATAATATAAACAATGTTAAAAGAGTATAATAAACTTTTAAATCTTGGAAAAAAAATGTGTCATGTGTAATGACTGATTCATATATTCATGTTTAGATGAAGGTCTTATAACAGATAAGGATCAACGATAGAAAGAAAAAGGGTGGATGATACAAACAGAACATTTAGTGTGTAAAAAGATTGATCTTTATTTATTTATTATTATTTAATAATATTATAATATAAAGGTACAGCCAATTTAATTTATATTTTGATATCAAAAGTTTAACGATAATCATTTAATAAGGCAAAAAAGAAAATTATTAATGTAAATTAGAATGAATGCATTCTATTATATCCAGTAAGTAATTTGTTAAAAATTAATATATTTATTATCTTCAAAATATTCAGGAATTTTATTAAAAGTAGATATTAGCATTTTAAGTAATAATAATTAAGAAAAAAAGAAATTTCGAATAATGAAAGCAAAGTAAATAATATTTAATTCATTTAGTTAAAGTTCTTTAAAGTAATTAATGCTTATAAGAAAGTAAATTGCATTAATATAATAGATAGAAATAGAAATTTTGAAAATAAAAAAATATATAGATATGCACATAATGATGTGAATTTAATCACTAAGGTTGATATATAACCCCTTTCCACATTAATTTTTGTAATTCTGTATACGCATGAATATAAATCTGACTAAATAAGTAATTGTTATACTTACTTTGATTTTATAACAAATTGACTAGTCAACATTTTTCTTTATTGGACATAACAAACCTCTTTGGTTTGTTATGTCCAATAAAGAAAAATGTTGATTTGTCAGTTATAGTATTTAATATATATTTATAGATTGCTATGATAGATTTATTTCAACAGGAGTAGAATAAACTGAAACGAAGATTAATTTCATAACGGTATTTGAAACAAACAAAGTTTTGTATATACCAAATTCACACTCATGTAATAACTAACCGAACAAGTCTATGTATATATATATATATATATATATATATATATATATAAATATATAAAATGACTTAAAGTTTTTAAAATTAGTATTAAATACTTACATGTCTGTATTAAAATGATGTAATACAAAGACTCCTAAATATTAGCTAGCAATAATTCATTATGTTGTATAAAATAAAACCTTATGTCATCGAGTATAATTTTATTACAATTGTACATTTTAGATATATAATATAACAAGTCTAAAATACAGTCATTTTCAATTAGTTTCTGATGATATTGTGATGAATGAAAAGGATTATAGAAAGGAATATGTTGTAGATGTATAGATCAGAGAAGGAGATTTTTGATAGAATACAATTCAAGATTGGTAAATATGAAATTTATTGTAAAAATAAAATTTGCATAAATGTAGGGTTGTCATGCATAAAAATAAAATATTAATTTAGAGAAAATGGTATGAACTGGTCAATACAAGTTGGGAAATCCAAAATTAATTATGATTTTGTAGTTTGTAATTATAAAATTGTTTGCATTACTTCAGGATGACACCTTGTAATTAGCCTCAATTGGCTACCATCGTTGCTTCGCTCTCACTTTTCTTCGCTTTCAGCACTCTGCCCACAAATCTGGCGATCTCCTGCCAGAGATCATTTCCAGACAATATTATTTCCACAATGTTGTTCCATCAAAGGGTCTGCTTCTTCTTGTAGCTAGTCTCCGTTTAGGTTCAATCCTCGCACTCGAAGAAGGTGTATTGAGCATCGTTTTTTTCTTCTTCTGCACAGTCCTAACATTAGTAAGCTGCGTCCTCCACTTTGCCCATTCTGGCCAAGTATGTATTGAAGTATCCGTGCCCACTGAGGAACTGGATAAAGTAGTAGTTTACTTCGCCGTGGTCGCGGTTTATCTGCGAATCATTCTCCTCGTCCACAGTCCTATCGTTTGATTTCGCTAGCGTGCTTGTCACTTTGGTCGAGTGAGTGCTTTAGTTTCTGCCTTTACGTAGACCCACTTCTTTTCTTGAACCAGTAGGATGATCTGGTCCTATAACATTTTACTTATAATTTAGTTTTTGTATGTATATTTACTTATTTAAATTCGTATCTTTTCTTCTCATTATGTTTTCTTATTTTTGATGATTTTATTATGAGTATAATCAAATTTTCATATGGTTTTATATTATAACATCTACTAACCATAGAAAACCATAGAATTACATCGTTTCAATATTGTGGCACTATTTACAAACTGCAAATATTAATTTATTATTAGAGAAAAATTTAAGTTAATTTATCTGAATTTTTTATTTTATGTTTTTTATATTTTTACCAACTCTAGTTTCCTCATAGAATATGTTATATCGATTCAACTTGTACAGTTACGAGTTGAGTAAAATACGTAGAGATATAATATCACGCTACATATTTTACATCCTAATTTAATTAAATCTTTTAGATTTAATTAAACGTTTATTAAGCATTTTAACTTATTACATTTTTTCGGTCTTTTATACTTTTTCATTAATTTAACGAATATTTTAATAATAACTCCTTGTCATCTTTCGATTCTAAAATCAATTTCTATATAACTTTATTCTACTTTAACCTATATTTCTACCAATTTATATTTATATGTTTTTTAGATGGTATCTATTCGTGTTAAAGAAGAAAATTTAACTATTTTATTTTACAATCTATATAAGATCTAACATATATGTATATGTCCACTTTACATAATTTTTATAATTTTTTAAATATCTTACTATTATTTATTGTACAACTATCAGTATTGCTTATCATATTATTTGTGATTCCATTTTAAAGTTTTAATTCACCATATCACGGATCGTCATAAGTTTTAAATATTTCGAAATTTTTATATTTTCATCTATATTTACATATAACAATATTTTTACCAGTATAGCTTGGAAGAAATAAGAAGATGCCATTTAAAAATAAACCGTAATAAATCTCAAAAAATTCAGAAAGTCTGAGAAGCAAGAATTTAAATACTTAAGAATAAGTATTACAGAGGATGGAAACATTAAGACAGAATTAAACGAAACAATGAAAGAAGACTGGAGTCTATACTTTATACTAAATAAGCTATTATAAATATAAAGGAAATAAGAGTGCATAATGTTTTATTTATACCACTATATGTATAATATCATATATTTAAACTCTAGGTCTTAATTAATAAAGGAAAAGAATCCAAATGTATGAAATAGAAATGTTTAAAAAGAATATCAAGATAAAGTCCGACGAAGAAAGTGTTAAATATAAAAATACGAAAAGGATTAGGGGTGAAGTTTGTGGAAAAGAATAAATGAAAATGTTTCAAGATGGTTTGGTTATATGTGCAAAATTTCCATTACAAAATTATATCAAAAACTCTGGCGGATAGGAACTTCAAAGAAGAAAACAAGAGACAACTTTAAAGTGAAGTGGAACAATGAGCTTAAAAAATACTTGAATAAAAAGGATTAAGCTAAAGTAATGCTGAAGAATTTTCATAGGTTCGAAAGAGGTGAAAAACGAAAATAAAAGAATATACTGATTAAAGAAAGCAAACAGCTTAACGCTAATAATAGCCGAATGCCGATTACTTAGATATGCATGAGCTATAAATGGTTTTGTTTAACAAGTACGCAAAGAAACTATATATAAGATTTCAAATAACATATGAGGTTTCATCAAACCAGTAGTCTACTAATAGTATACTTTGATGAATGGATACTTGTTTCGAAAATATCATTCAGAAAATTTAATGAAAAGCTCCTATTTATATATTTTACTTTCTCTTAGCTTAAAGCCATGGAAGACAAAGGACAGTTAATATAAATAAATATAAGCAGCGTATACAATTGGATTTCCGACTACGATACTGCATCTATTTGTAGAGGAATTCCACTACGGCTATGGAGGTTAGTACTATATGAAAGGGAATATCAAGACGAATATTTGAGGTGAATAATAAGTATTCCTTCAAATTGCTACTTTTGAAATTGAAAGTGTTGCCATTTATACGCATTAGTCTATATATAGAAGATTTTAGAAGAATTTCTAATAAAATAATGCCGCGAAATAAGTAAAATAACTTAATAAATTAAATATTTCATATATTATGATAGAATACAGATTCCTTACTGTTTTTATATGTATCACATTAATAAACATCTTGAGAGAATATTTAGAACATTTCGGGAAGGATTTTCTAATTCTGTTTACTAGATTGATTAGATAAAATAAAAGAATATATTTGGATGTTATAAATAAAAATATTTTATTTACAACATCCATTTATTTCTTTCATATTAAACTTTAACGAAAATTACCAGTATTAATTAGACTTAGCTAAACAATCGTTGTTTTAGCGTTGAATTTAATTCATAAAGTTTTACTCGAGTTATTTTTGATTACTCATTATTAAAGAAGCGCAATCCAGCTGTGTAGTAGGTATATAAAATAGGTATATAAAATAACAGGTAGGTATATAAAATAACATAATTAGTAAATAGTCATTTATAATACATGGAGAAACATTTACCGTTTTAAGCGTCTTTCGTGGAGTTACGAACTCGATAGGATCTGTTAAATATTTGAAGCATGAGATATGTTTCCACAGTTGTTTTAGGAAACTGAGTGTACGTCTAGAAAAAATGTTCTTATATATAAAAAACAACGGTTCTATAACTAATGATATAATATTGGCATAACTAAAATAATATTTGATACTAACGGATTTGTTCAGATCACAAATTTGTGGTAATATGGTAAAATCCGAATATTGGTCTAAAACACTTTCAAACTTTTCGAAAACACAATAATTTTGCGTCTTCTATAGCTCATAGCCGTGTAGGAACAGCGTTCACTATTTACAATGACTTTACTAACTCATTATGATATAATTTACTACGCTCACAGACCAGCACTCATTTCTTCCGTCTGAGTCATACAATGTGTTCAGACACACTGTGGAGATTTTCGTTTCACAAGAGCTTCCACACTTCGGAGTCTTCCACACTGTAGAAGCAGTGTCGGTGCAGATTCGGACGGAGATTTTCTACTCTATGTTCGCCTCGTTTACAAAATCATTTAATACATTAAATAATGCAAGATGTTGCTATGAGTTTTATTGGCTTGCAGAAAACAGTTCTTTTATTGCTGAGATACCATTACAAAATCGAACATAGACAAATGAATGCTATCAAACTGAACTGAAAGCAATTTGTCACGTAACTTTCCGAAAAGCTGATGCTTACATCTTCAGCTATATTACCAATTCGACGGGTAACAGTGTCGTTTAATAGAGGTATGAACTGCAATTATTTGAGAAAATATTCTCTAAATATAGTTTCTACAATCTCAATTGCAGCTGGTGGAATTGGTTCTTCACCAATGGTGTGAGGTTTTTTACATCTGCCTATTTTATATGAAACTAAGACACAAGTAAAGCGTTTTTATTCGCAGACAAAGCTTTTTTGAAAAATGATTTTAACTTCTGACATGATTTTAATTTTAATTCGAGAATTTTCTGAGTTTGTTAACCTACTCACTATGAATGCTTCTAAATGTCGTTTAAGTTTATTAGATTTTAGGCTGTGTGCTACCAAAATTTTTGAACAAATGACACAGAGAATATTCTTCGTTTTCAATTGCAAGTATTCTTGAAAATATTTTCCTCGTTTTAAATTCGGAACAACACTCGTCTGTGTACTTATTATTGCTTCACTCTAATTCTCGCTCTAATTCGCGATTATGCCCACTTAAAAGTTTATGATGAGTATTGTGTTTGAAAATTGGGTCGCAAATATTACAAGCTTGAAGCACGCTGGCTTAAAGCCTTAGAGTTGATTTTAAATAAACTCCCAAAAAATTTCCTCCGTTGTGTCTTTGATCAACGCAAACGTCGTTAGGATAAATTAATGTATTATAAAGATATTGTATATATCGTGATAAAGTTATAATTATTTAAGATTAATAAATAAAGCTTTCGCAGTTATATGTAATTCCAGTCTTTACCAAAAATCCACAACAGTCGCAAGTCAATCCTATAGTGGTAGAATAAGAATAAGGGGAATTTGAAAAATTGAATATAGGGAGGTAATTAGAAAAAATCGTACTCAAATTAAACACCATTTGAATAATACTGAAAGAGAGTAGGAAAGTTATAATATTTTGAAAAAATATACAAAAGATTTTGTATGCGGAAAATAGCCTCTGAAAATATGAAATATTTTCCTGTTGGTCCCGGTATTATTGGTTTAATAATGGTTAAAAAATATAAAAATGCCCCAGCTTTAAGATGAGAGTATTAGATTACATGCATTATTTGAGGATAAACATAAGGGGGAAGCAATATCCTTTATCATCTATTTAATCCCAGCACTAGTCGATTATGAATGCTGAAGTTTCGTAAAGTGAATGAATAAGAAATTTTTTAGTCGATTTTTTCGGTGATAAAACGACATTTATTCTCTATTGTATTGTGATTCTATACTAGTGATTTTACATTTTTGAATAAATTGCAGTATATTAGTAAATAATAAAGGTCATTGGGAAAATTGAGTAAAGGTGTGCAACTTTCTCCATTACAATGCAGTTGTTTATACAACTAGAGTTGCGGAAGTTATTCTTAGAAGCCGTGGCTTTATTGAGATAGATTATGCGCTATATATTCGCAGCATAACTTCATATCACTTTTCCTTATATTCCAATCGTAAAAATATATATTGCGAAGGCGCAGTTTTAACACAGACGATTAAATTAAAACACTCGCCATGAAACACGTTGATGGCTATTTTTTAAAACTATCGAAAAGCTTTTTAACGTTTTAATAAAGACATTGAGGGCAGAAGAAATATTTTTTCTATACTATGAGTAGTTAGGTCGGAATTTATAACACAACTTACATATTTACATATATTTTATAGGCTGTATTTCATTGTGTACCGGCTAAATCTCTGCAAAGTCAAGTCGTACGAAATCTGTTGAGCCAGACCGTTGTTGTTGACAATTGTATAAAAGAATATCGGCTTACTGAATCGTAATTATAAAATTATAATTTTTTTAGTGTTGTTATGAAAATTAGTAAACTGCAATGCATTACATTATGATGATAATTTAAAGCGCATTGAAATTATTAATAAACTGTTAATAAACGATAAAAGGTAAACGTTACAGGCTCTTTCAAAAATAATATACATACGTATTTCGAATGCATATATTTACTAAACTTTAAGACATATGAATATGAAACTTTACACACATATTTACGATCCTCTCAAGTTCAGATTACAGATGTTCAATATGTCCTCCATTAGCGACACGAACAATATCACATCGATACTCAAATTCCTCCCATACTCGGGCAAGCATGTCCTTCGTCACTGATGTTATGCCAGTACGAATCCGGTTCTTCAACTCTTCCAGGTTCTGTGGGAGTGGTGATACATAAACGTTGTCTTTAACGCAACCCCACAGGAAAAGTCGCAGTGTGTCAAATCCGGTGACTGTGGAGCTCAGCTGAGATATGCTAAGTCGCCAGCTCCTTGACCACCAATCCAACGATTTGGTAGCGTTTCGTTCAGATATTCACACATTTGGCGACTCCAGTGAGGGCGTGCCCCGTCTAGTTAAAAAATTAAGTTGTCTTCGTGCAGTCTCGGAAACAACCAGTCTTGTAACATAGCGCGATACTGCTGACCGTTAACCGTGTTTCCATCAAAGAAGAATGGGCCGTAAATAGATGATCGGGATATCGCACAAAACACATTGATTTTAGGCGAATCTCGTACATGTTCAATAGCTGCATGTGGGATCTGTAGACCCCAAATTCGAACATTTTGTTTGTTTACCAGACTACTAACATGGAAAGTCACTTCATCATTGAACGCTATGCGTTGCGCGAAAGTGTTATCATTGTCAATAGCATCACGAATCTCGTTACAAAATACCGCACGTTTCCGTTTGTCATCAGAACGCAGAGCTTGTTACAACTGTAACTTGTACGGTTTCATAGCCAACCGACATCTCAAAACACGCCAAATTGTTGTTGTATGTAGTTGTAACTCCCGACTGGCACGACGGGTTGATTTTGACGGATTACGTTGGAAAGCACTTTGAATTCGTCCAATATTTTCTTCAGAAACACGAGGGTGGCCAGGACTCTTTCCTTTACATACACATCCTGTATCTATAGACTGTCGATACCATCTGCGAAAAGTTCCACTTATTCGGAGAATCAATTTGGTAGCTCAACCTGTAACGTCTATGCATTGTAATCAAGGAATTGCACTTCGCAAACTCGAGAACACAAAATAATTTCTTCTGCGTAGTAGCCATTTTAAACATATGACGGTTACAAGAAAAACAAAAGACAACTGACATCTAGCGGCTATTAAATAAGCTAGACTATGTATTCGTTTCTCCAATAGCCGAGTCAAGGCGCAGCGATCGATAGTTTGGACAAGATAACACTTTGTAATACTTACATTCTTTTTGAAACACGCCGTATTTCTATAATTATTATCTACAGCGTTGTATGTGATTGACTTAGGGAAACAGTATACTCAATATATCTCTTTGATTTAATTTATGAGCTGCCTAAAGCTAATTATTTGATACATACATTCAGTATTTTATAGATGTGGTAGATTATTTTATAAAATTATATTTTATTACGAAAACTATGACAGTAAAATTTATATTTACTAAGAGATTTATTCATTTTGATTTCAACTATTCCGCTTAACGAACGAATAAATGGATGTTTCGAAAAAATAATAAATTTTACAAAAGGACTTAATATAATTTTGGTTTCAGTATATTTGAACAAGTATTTGAATACGTTATTCTATTTTAACTTGTTAGGTCAAGTTTTAATATGATCTTGTTGAGAGAGGAAAAAATACGGAAGTTTTCAATTTTACAGAAATTTTGTTGTAATAGTTCTTATAAAAGAAATAGAGATTAATAATGAATATGATCTCCATGAACACCTAAATACATTGACATCTCAATGGCATGAACTGGATTAGCATGTCCCACTTTCTTAGAGATTCATATCTCATTCCTCCCTGACAGTAATCCGTACACCTGGGGAATTGACTGCTCACTTTATTTCCTTTATACCAACTTTATTAATCCAGTCGTTTACGATGTTTGCTCGTTGACGACCAGCACGATAGTCTAGAAAATTAAAATTTCTACTTCTGCTGATGCTCATGGAAGAATAGTAGGAGACAGAAGTTACTGTAGATATTTATGGAAAATGAGAGTTCCATTTACCATGAAATAAAAGTTGGTGCGCCCTCCAGTCCTAATTCCGGTCAACATCATTACGCCACACACATTTCGAGACTCTTTCCGGACAAATTCTGGGTTATTGCGTGTTCTGGTCTCTGTTGTTGCTGAAACTGAAGTTGTCACCGGCACAAGTACTGATACTTACATGATTGCATTGAAATGAAGTAATACAAAGATTCTTATGTAAATATTAGGAAGTAATAATTCATAGTGATCGATATAAAATTTAACTTTGCCATCGAACATAATTTTAGATAAGGAATGTTACAGATGAATCGGTGAGAGAAAGAATTATTTAAAGAAAAATGGATAAAATAAGGAAAACATGTTAATATAATAAAACTGAATATTAAGATAGGAATAGGATAGTTTCAATAAGGGATTTAAGCAAATCTAATCTTCATTACTATTGGTGCTACAAATTTGTATATGAATATAGGTGCAATTTGAAATGAGAGAGAATTAATCCTTTGTAATTGTTTAGTAAATGCTTTGTTACTTCTATAGTAAACTTGTACAATTTCTGCTAAAAGAAAAACAATTAATAGTGTAAAAGAAATTGTAATGGTGGTTACGTACATACTTACATTATTCACCGTAGTATAAGGGTAAATGTTATTGAATATCAGTGAACTATACATTGAAAAAGTTGATACGATAAGTTATATGAATTTAAATAGTATTATTAGGCAACTTTTAGAATACTTATAATAAGTGAAATTAATAAACTGCGAACATATGTTAAGGACACTTAGTAATCTACGAAAATTATAAGCAATGGATTTATCCATGGATAGCAGTCGATGGTGAAAATAGAAGATATCTATGGAAGGAATAATTAGTTTAAAAATAAGATAAATAAACTAATTTAAGGTAAAATTTTGTTACCTTTATTTAGTACTGCTATAAAAAATATATAATAGATATAAAAGTAATTAATATTTCATTAAATACTTGGAAAGTTAGGTAGTATTTAAAGTTAGGGTATTGTAAGTAAATAAACAGAATAATGTTTGCACAAGAACAATATGAATCTAGCTTGAGGATAACATTTAATTGTACTAATTGCAAGGCTTTATTTTATATTATAATATATATTTTGTCAAAAGTTATTCATTCTTTATTTATTTCACTTAAAAGAAAAAATATATTAACATGAATTAAATTTATAGGACAGAACTTCAAAGTATAATTTATTTCATTTCAAGAATATAAATTTAATTACATTTGCGTCAGTTAAATTTTGTTACCTTAGACTATTTAAGAATTAGAAAAGAGTCAATTAATTACAGTGAATAATTTTTACAAGAGAAAGTATAGTTTAGAAGGAAAAACTTTCTTTGGGCTTCAAATTTTATAAACCTAAATACTAGATTATTCTTCGATTTTTATATTACATGGAATGTCATATCTTACTAACATAGAGTGGCACACGATCCCATCATTCTGAAAAATGAGAGATATCGTAAGTATAACAATATTTTAAATTATTAGTGCAATTATATTTAGGTAATTTGATTTAAAAATGTTTATAAAGTTTAATAGTGCACACTTACTTATAATAAAAATAGAAGAAGATATGGGCCTTAATTATAATAATCCTATTTAAATTAGAACACTAATATGATATTCTCAGGCAACATTTAAAATTAAATTTATTACAATGTAATATATATATAGTAATATATATAGTAATATATATAGTAAGGACTGTATAATCAAACGTACTCTTAATATCTTAAACGCAAGTATTATCAGGTGTATCGGTATGTTGAATAAAGACTCAAACAATTTTAGTTTTCAATACTCTATATTTCGCTGCCAAAACCTTTGCAGCTTCCTCAGGAGTGTGAAATTAAAACGAGTCATACATTGGCTGATTCAAAATAATTTTATTTTTTAGTTTCACACTCCTGAGGAAGCTGCAAAGGTTTTGGCAGCGCAATATAGAATATTGAAAACTAAAATTGTTAAAAATAATTTAATTATATATTCGGTAACCATACAATCATGAGCCAACCATAGTAAAACTTAAGAACAATCCTGATCCACAGTGACAAACCCGAGCCAGTATATTGGCTCAGGTTTGTTTTTGCTTGTTAATATGGTCAAATAGCACTGTGTTCGCGCCGACCTAATATCAAGACGTCGTATACCTTATACCAACCCATAAACTGTGATTAAATTTTGTCAACACCCTCTAGGTAACTTGAAATTAACTGTAATGTAGAGGTTCAAAATTGTATCATTCACCAATATTTAACTTCATCGATTTGTCGCTTGAGGCGCTCGCAACAATTGTCCGTATATATTTGTATATGCCAAGTTTATTACAAATCTAAGCCAGTCAGTTTGGCAATAATGTAAGATTTGATGTAAGGTATATGTTCCCGGCTTATGTTTTTAGCGGTATAATTTGAAAAAGTAAGAATGTCACAAAGAAGTAAAAACATGGTGAAAATGTGTATTCAGAAAGGTAAGAAAAAAGGTTTTTATTATTATTTCTCATTATTTAGGTACACATTTTAGTAAATATGCGTGAAATTATAGGTTATATATTAAATTTCCCGCTTTTCGAATTCTGAATGCAATAAATTGTAGACGCATTTTATTAACAATATATTTTAAAGCTTTATTCTAGTAAAGAGATTATTGAAAAGAAATGTATCTTACAGTTTCTATTACTTCTACAGTTTTAAACTAATACTGCATGTATTAAGAGGATCGTAGTATTAAAAAATCACTTATGGACAATTTAAAATTAAACAAAATATTTTCTATTAATCTTTTCTTCAAAAAATTTTTTTAAAAAAATTGTTAATAAAATGTCAATTATACGTATTATTATGTAAAAATTGCGTATTTCCAAAATATATCTTTGTTAAATTAATTAAGCTTAACAAAAAAATAACCTATTATTGTTTGGATTTGATCAAAAATAGTAGTTGTTAACAGTAACTATTGTATATTATATAAATAATATCATAAATAAATAAATAATATCATAAATTCAATAATAGTTGATTAAACGACTGGTTATATTTCATAAACTAAAATTTCTACATACAGTTTAACTGATATAACGAACGCGCGAAAGTCAAAGAAGGGTTCTCGAAAAACAGGTGTTTATTATAAAATATTGTAGTTTTTAATATTTAGTATTAGAAATAGTATGTAAACTCTTTTAGAGCGGACACCAGTTTTTATAGAATCTTTTTACAGTGTAATGGTTCATAAATTAAGTATACAATAAAATTTATAGAAAATACTTCCTAGTTGTTATTTTAATTTACAACTATCAGCTACTAATATTTCTTCGGTTAATATTTAAAATTATTTGTGGAAGACTAAGTACTTGTTACATGCGTAAAATTACACATTTTTACTTTTGCGTGTTTTTTATATCCGGGCTCTGCTGTATTAATTATAAAGCATAACTATAATAATAAATATAAATTTTAAACAAAATATTTTACGAATATTGTTCTTTTGAACGGGCGAAAAATAAATTTTAAAAATAATCTAAGTTTAGCGAAATAAATATAATAGTAACTGTATTTAGCTTTACTTTATCATTTTCTTTATAGAGTCATTAATTTTGATAATTTATTAATCTCGTGCTACTTCTGCGAAATGCGAACGTGAGATTGGTATTGCATACGCGATACGTCTGATAGGAGTCTGATCAAATGCAGCTTCTACATATTAGAAATAACTAATACAACCGGAAAATTAATTAGGAGACAATTAAAAATATTAGTAACAACAAAAGAAAATTTAAGACCGAGATTAATGTTATCAAAGTGAATGACTCTATAAAGTAAAGGCAATATAAAAGTAAATTTAATTAATGTATTATGGGCACGTAGCATATCTTCTCTTCCATCAATGTTCTTACGATTATACATTACTCTTCTCTCATTTATTAAGAAACAGCGTATTTGGACTTAAAAAACTTATCGAAAGAAGATGTACCACTTAATAAAGCAGAGCAAATTGAAGATTGGCTTTCGGGTGTTGAATTAAAGTATTTAAATGTAAATCCATCAATATATCAGAACGACTTCACTTTAGAGGAAGAAAGAGAATGTCCGTCCATAAATACAAATTATCACGTTGATTGTAAAAATACGCACTTAGAAAATGGGGAAGTCCTACACAAACAAATCGAATTAGCACAAACATCACTGTTATTGGAGACAAAAAACGATGAGTATGTAGATTATGTTGCATCACCACTGGAGATAGATACATCTAAATGTACTATAACATTAGACAAAAATATTGTTGAGAAATATAAAATATCTGAACAGATGGAAATGAATATTGCCGATCGAAGTACTAAAGAAGACTTAAATTCAATAAGTTATGTAAGTGACACCTATAACACTAAAGATGGACAAGAGTACGATACTGATTCTATAGCAGATCCAGATTATTATCCCAATTCACTCGAGTTTACACGTAGAAGTTTAAGTGTAAGTACATATATGTACATATAACTTTCAATAAAGTATACTGTATTTTAAATATTGTATTGTATATTCCATTGTTTTTTCTCTTTAGTTCTCTTCAGATGCACATAACGATGAACTACGTTCAAAGAATTCGGAAATACCCATTGTTCCCAACATATCTTGGAACCTACAGTCGAAATTACCTCAAAATCCAGAGGTATATTTATCTCATTTGATAATGACATACTGACGAAAAGTATCAGAATAGTCAAACCCATACAAAAATATATGTTAGGAATTTTTGCCGTATTTGGTAAAATTTATGTACCAACATATTTAGAACATTTATTCTTAAAAATGTTTGCAAGTAACATATTTTGACAATCATTGTCAGTAGAAATGAAAGACTAAATACATGGGCATCTTGAGATTTACCCTTGCTTAACCAAAAGATGCTGATACTGCTGACGAAGTTATTTGTAAACATTTTTAAGAATAAATTTTCTGTAAGTATTAGTATGTATTAATTTATCAAAATATGGTAAAACTTCCCAACCTTTTCTGATAAAACTAATAATATTCTTATCTTTCAAGAAGTCTGCTGAAGTACATACTCAAAATATGATTATGGACTCAATGGAAAATAAACAATATTCCGAATTAGAAATTGAACTGAATATCATTTACTTTTCCCCTTATATCTCTATAACGGAATTATTGTATTTTTGAACAAATTTAAACTTAGAACACCGTATAATTATTATAATATTCTAAAATTTTCTGAATAATCGTTATCATTTAAAACTCTTTTTTAGAGTTGAACCTTCCATATAAATAAACGATGCATTTATTTATAGTTAATCAATTTAGCTCAAAAAATTCAGCAGTAGCAAATTATATATGAAGGGAAGAAAACTTATTTCACTTTGTTAATATAATCAATGATAGATATAGTTTTTCGATGACTAAATCGAGTCGAATTGATGTATGCTATTGCTTTTATCTGCATACATCAATGTAATTGATTGATACAATGAAAATATTCATTGAATTTAAAAATGTTTAACACAATATAAATTAGAATGATTTTTTACACCCCCCTTAGTAATTTATTTGTATCTGATACTTTATAACAATTAATATGACTTCGAAAAATTCCATTAATATGAAAGGCACGAATAAGCGACTCAGTATCCTTGGTTTTTCAGGAATTGGTAGAGACAGCCTTAAGAAGAAATTATACCGACCGTAGAAACTTTTGTGTATTTTGTGAGAAAGACGTTTCTCATTTTGCGCGACATATAATTAAATGGCATGAACAAGAATTCGATGTACAGAAAATTCTTTCTTTAAAAAAAAATTCAATAGAAAGACGGCAAGCACTAGCGATTTTAAGAAAACAGGGAAATTTTTTGAAAAATAGGGCAGAAACAAAATTGAGACCCGTTAAGAGACTTCAAAAAAATCAAAAGTTTACATCCCCAAATAATTTCCTTCCATGTAAATATTGTTTAGGTTTCTATAAGAAGCAGAGTCTCTTTCGACATACTAAGAAATGTCCGTCTAATTACGATCGAGAAATTACAAATAAAAGGCAAACTTCCCAAAGTGATGGGCAAACTACGTTACTTTTACATTCTATGTATAAACATGATAAGCTACTTAAATCAGAAATATTCCCTAGAATGCGTGCCGATGATATAGGACTTATTGCTAAAAAAGATCAATTAATATGTAAGTACGCATATTCTTACATAAAAGGGCGACGTAGTAAGGGAAACCTCGATTTAGTAAGACAAAATATGAGAAGATTGGCGAAACTTTTGCAGTTTGCGAGAAATGAAGACAGTGAAATTAAACAATTAGTAGATATTCTTCGTCCACGTCATTTTCAGTTAATTGTTTCAGGAGTTAGTAAAATGGCGCAATATAATCCAGAAACTGAAATTTACGAATCGCCAACGTTGGCCATGAATTTTGGGACTCTTATGAAAAAGTGCTGCGACTTAGCATACATTGACTTTTTGCAAATAGAAAATACAAATGATCAGAGGAAAGATCTAAAATTATTAAAAACTCTCATAGAATCCCGATGGGCAGATGAAATTTCGGCACAGGCAGGAACTAACTTAAATCAAAGTAAATGGAACAAAGACGAACTGTTACCTCTTACAACTGACCTGAAAAAACTTAATTTGTTTTTACAAAATACATCCGAAGAGGCATTCAGAAATTTGAAAGCTGATACAACTAACACACACTCTTATAATACTCTAAAAGAGGCGCTGTATACTCAGATTATTCTTCTCAATCGAAGACGACCAGCAGAAGTCGCTCAGTTAAAAGTTCAAACATTTAAGTCTGTCAATCTAGAAAATGACCAATCCAATGAATTTGAAAATTGTTTAACAGAGACGGAAAAAATATTACTTGGCACATTTAGCAGGTTCATTATTAGAGGGAAACGCGGAAGGGGTGTGCCAGTCCTGCTGTCACCTGAAATGAAAAATCATTTTGATTTTCTTATAGAAATACGAAATAATTTTGTATCCGATAATGATTTTGTTTTCCATACAAGTGGTAAAGGTTTTATTGATGGAACCAAGGTTCTTCATAATTTTGTCCGTAAATGTAAACTAGAAAGACCTGGCAGTATAACAGCTACAAGGCTCAGGAAACATTTGGCAACAATTACACAACTCCTTCAATTTTCAAATAATGATATGGAACAGTTAAGTAAATTTATGGGCCACACACTTAAAACTCATTGCAATGTTTATCGAATGTCTGATAAAATATATCAGACAGCAAAGGTCTCTAAGCTCTTACTTTTAATGATGGAAGGCGGAGTTGAAAAATACAAAGGGAAAACATTAGATGAGATTAATATTGACTTAAATCCTATTTACGACAACGAAAATTTAATGGAAAGAATAGGTTCCTCCGCAGCTAATCAAGAAGACCGTGAAGAGGCTGTTAAGACCACTAATACGCCAATACAAAAACCTACAAGAATTAATAAATTGAAACCTAGGCAAACTATATTAGAGAAACGACAAAGATGGACAGACGCACAAAAAAAAATAATAGAATATTTTTTGCATCATATAAAAGAAAAGAAGTCTGTCTCCTAAGAAACATAATGTGGAGGAATTTATAAATCTTTACCCAGAATTATTTGGAGGTAAAAAGTGGACTTCAATTAAAGCAATAGTGTATAATATGTACACATGTAAATTAAAGTATTAGTTTAGTTTTCACTGTTTTTGAATAGTAATTATATGTAGTTACTTTGTTGAGTTTGTAAAAAAATCTTTATTTTCTTATACATTAAAATTTTCAATAACATGTACTTTCATTCATTTACCTGATGAGATATCTATTGACTTCATCAGTAATTTAGATTTTCTGATGATTAAAACAATATACGAAAATACTAATTTAATTCGTAATATTATATAATGATGATCCATACTACGACAGTTGTAAGTAAACTTGGCAACACTGTGCTGGTTCAGGTTTGTAAATAAATTTATATGAAAATGTATATTTTGGCTCGGGGACGTGTGGAAGATGTATTGGTGCAGAAATGTATTGTTCTTGTGCAAAATATTGTGATATACACCTCCAACGGTATTAATAATTTTCGTGTATATAACTCACCATATGTTTTAAAATATAATTCTTATCATGTACATTTGACCACCTTCTTTGTAATAATATAATTTCTTATCAGGAATGATATAAAGATGTGTATATATATATATATATATATATATATATATATATATATATATATTATGACCACCATTAATAAATATCCAGTAAATTTGGTGCAATTTTAGGAAGAGATGTATTTTGTTGATATTTTTTACTTAAGTGTCACTGTAAAGTATGCTTATAGCTTAATTTAGTTCTAGTAGAGACACTGAAACGTAAAATGGAATCGAATCATCTTCAGTGACGACATCCTGACAAAGAAAAAAATTTGCACTTTTTTGCACAGCGCCATGTGGTTCTTAGACAAGATGTGATGGCGTAGTGGCTATCTGTCATGAAAGTAACTCTCCTCTAGTAGTAATTCAAGAAACATTAAGTGCGATTAGTTACGTTAAATATGTTCTTGAACAGTGGTAAATTCAATTTTTCAGAACGATAATGCGCGGTTATAAACCGCGAGGGTTACTATGGAGTTTCTAGATAATGTCTTCTCGTTCGCCAGATTTTTCACCCTTTTTTCAACAATAGACACATGTAGAATATGAGAGGACAGAGGATTAACAATTTACAACTTCCAAGCAATGCAATAAAGGATTTTAGAAGGTTGACAGAAGTAGGCTATTATTTATCCACTATTTTCAAGTATGGTTAACAGACTAGTCAAATGCACAAGAAACAGAGGAGGATCGATGCATTATTAGTATTTATATGAATTGCTCATATCTTGCTGGAATGTTCATCTTTTCTTAACGAATAAAGTATACATTTTCGGAAAATTTCATTAAAATATATATACTTTTGCTGAATGTTCATTTATTTATGGCGGCTAGTATATAAAATATTTTCTATGTATTTATTACTTTTTATGTTTTTGCGGATGTGCGAAGAATGTATAATTTCTCAAGTTCTAGACCGCGTGTGAGTTGTCTCTTGAGAAGGACCGTTCTCTCGACGCTTCAACGAGATCGTACTCGTCTCTTCTGAAGATGGTTTGTTGCTTGATAAAGCTGAAGATAGTTTGACACATACATATATATGATGTATATATATATATATATGATGTACATATATATATATATATATATATATATATATATATATATATATATACATCAAAGGAATTGAGAAATAGGAATACAAGCATCGTTCAAATTGTATGAAATTTTAACACAGGAGAGCTTGATATAATATTCATGATAACATATCTTGCTGGAATTTGCCGGACGTCTTTGCTCTAAAATTATTTTTTGAAAAGAAAAGAAACAATTCTGTAAATTCTTATAGGCTTATATATTTTATATGTTCAACGGATATCCTAAGAATTTTCAATGAATTGGTAAATATTTAAAACAATCAAAATCATTGAACTTAACAAATATAAATTAGGTTTGTTCTTTCGGACGACAGTCAGTTATGTCGGAAGTGAATTTTTTAGATAATACGCGTGATGTGCTTCGAATCGAGACAGACATATCCGAAGGTTGCGGCGGTATATCCCTATAATACTCCTCATATTTTTAGTTCTCAAGTTTATTATTTCGATCAATATTTTATTGTGCGACGCCGGAAAATGCCTACTGGTCCGGAGAGAATTTGTACACGATTTGATGTCGAAGTAGAACCGCTGATTCTAAAAATAATTGAACAAGTTATTACGAATGAAGTTTGTATAAATAATTTCATTGAAGTATTTATGCTTATAATGGATGAGTACTTAAGTGTTTTACATGAAGAGGGAATGAACTATTATAAATTTTGAAGAGTATAAATATAAGAGAAAATGCTCATCAATATTAGCATCAAATTAATATTATATTTTATAGTAAGTTCCAAAAAAAGTAATTGGCGAAGTTGGTTTTGTATCGTATGTCAAAATTTGTGATCGGACGAAAAATTTAGTTAACATAAACTGAGAAATCAAACAAGAAGAAGGGAAATACTTAGTTAATAAGAAAAAGTGAATAGAAATACTAAGAGTTTTCTCTCTTACCGGCATCGGGTTTACACATCCGTTAATTTGGAAGCAGATCATGTGATATACTACATTTTGCGGAATTACACGTATTTCATTAACACCGCTAGATGCCCGAAGAGTAGGGATTTATAACATATTACTGTGTATTTTGAACTAGGCACTAATTTGAATATAAAGGTGCATTATGTTAAGACGTTTAAATACACATATTATGTGGTTCAGTTTAATTTTTAACAGGATACGTGTAACCATATATCGAGTAATTATTTTCGCGTACACTTAATATAGCGAAATGTTCTTATATATTTTGAAAACTATGAAATATTCCTTATTTTGTGAGATTTATATTCCACAAGCTTAGTAAAGATGAACATTGATTTTAATGTTCTTAGAGTTGAATGTAATTTCTTGAAATGCTAAAATTGATTAAGAATATTATGTTATACTAACATAATTTATAATTCCTATGGAATACTTTATAAATAATCAGTGGTTTTGAAGGAGGTTAGCCGAAATCAAGGTTACGTCAAAACATCAATAATAAACATAATACGAAAAAGGCCGGCAAATGCCAATGGCGATTTTCGAAATTTTATTTAAAGGTATAGATTTCAACATAAACAATTAGTTTTAAGCAAGTATATTTATTTCAAAATGAATTTTGAAATTAAGACATTTTGAAAAAAGACAGTGAAGGAATAGAACGATGATGTGGTCAATAGAAAATAGTCAATATCAAGGTTAATAGTACTCTTGCGTGCAGAGGACTCCGTCAAGTCTCTTGGATATGTATAAAAGCGGAAACAACTGTCGGAGAGGAGAGAATTCGGACAGAGAACGTATAAAAATTTTCTAAATATATTTCAATGATACATTAGAGGCTCTATGTTCCATAGAAGTACAAATGGCATTTTAAATAGTTAGTTATTACTCAAATTTCGTTATGTTTGAAATATTTTTATTAATTTCTGGCCTGACTTTGACAATATCAATTCAATTATTCTATTTTATTATACATCCAGTTGTGGACGTACATTATTCGGTGGGTAATCACCATGTGTATACTAAATAACAGATGTATTGAGATTACGCAGATCAGTTAAAAATTTTTATTTCGTATTTTATTAAACATTCAGCTGTGGACGTGCATTATTAGGTGGATGATCATCAGGTGTGTACTAAACAACGGACGTATTTAAAGTTGCTTATATTGTTTGATTTTAAAACAGATAAGAAGTTAAATATTTATTTAAACATTGAAATATAATTATGGTAATTTAAAGTATTTATTTTTGTGTATTGCTTAAAACATGGAATCTTGAGTCATTGGTTTAGGCCAGTGATGACAATGAAGATGATAAGTGATGATAGTTATTGGAGTTCCTTTTACTATTCAAAGACAAATTTCTTGAAACTCTTCAATTAAATCACAATTTTGATTTAAAGTTTTCGAAAACTGAAGTTTTCGGATTTAGACAAAGTTAAGTCTAAATTTCTGTTTATTAGTTACTATTCTATGTTACTGCTGGAAATTAAAAAAAAGCAATCTACTAGGTATCATATATTTGAAATTTTCATTAAACATTATAAAGATTAGGAAATCTTGCACTCCACATGTATAAATATTTAAACATAGCTACCTTATTCATTTATTAGAGTAGTTTATAAGCTTATTCTTAGGTTTTACATATTTATCTAATTGTTGTGATGTTTGAATGCTAGGTCTGGTTGATTCAAGAAACCCCAGCTCAATCCTTTAATATTTTGCAAAATTTTACAAGAAAAAAAAAGACTCAATCAGTGTTAATGTGCTGCGAGCGAATATGTATATGTTCGTGATACCAACAGTTTGTACTAATAACGAAACAAAGTATCGATATCTCGATTATATCCAAAAAAATATCGATTCCGTAATGCATCGTATGATATTTACTGATAAAGATCATAATTAGAACTATTTATTACATATTATGAAACTTCATTCTATGCTGAATTATTTTCAGTAAATATATTTTACGTCCCATAAAGGTTGAAAAAAACGCTTATTAGGTTATATTTTATTCATAACCCTAACTAAATTGTAGAATTGATATATCAATATGAATTCTACCTTATTAAATCAAATGCAAAATTATTATGTAAAAAGGTATTGAATTTCCTTCATCTTGGCTTCAGGACTAGAATAGGATTGCCAGCCGTTGTGTGGCAATCCTGTATATCCAAACATCTCAACAGTAACCGTAACGCTCTATTGATCCGTGACCAATATCGAACTGTGACCAATTTCACTATATAAACTCCCCCACCGCAGACTTACAGCAGTTTCAGCGCGACTGTTAAGCCTTGAACGTCACGCTGCTTCTTATTTTTCTAAACAGAAGAGATGGAATTCCAAAATGTGAAAGAATGAGCGAGTGGTCAGCATTTCTTTTTCCGGTGAACATTGTTGATTTTAAATCACAAAAATTGCACAAATATCATCTGAATTATCTCCAACTGGCTCTTCTGGTTAAGATAAGGTGGAAACCATGTTAGCGAGCAATACTCTATGTGAGACTTTACTAGATACTACAGAGAAGTATAGTGTTTCTAATGTTTGTATATTATTAAATGTTCTGCAATTCCTAATAATGAAATCTAGTGTACTTCTAGCTCTTGAACTTATCTCGTCTATATGCTTGCGAAAGATCAAGGTTATAACTGTAGCAAATACAATCGGTTCTTCTTGTAAACATTATTATTTTACATTTCTCTATATGTAATAGGATTCTGTTTTGACTGCGCTAATTTGAAATACTCGATAAATATCTCTGCAACACAGTACGATCATTCTCGGTTGATATTTCATGAGATATTTTAAGATCATCAGCGAAAAGTAGTTTATTTGAATTAAGAACATTGACGATGTCATTGATAAAAACGGTGAATAATGAGGATCCAAGATTGGATATTTGAGGCACACCGGATAATGCAAAAAACTGCTCGGAGGACAATCCATTGAAATAGACGTATTGGGGTGTAGGTGTAAGAAGCAAACAGTTCGACGAAAGATTCACTAAAACCAAAAGTTTTGAGTTTGAGTAAAAGTATAGAATGATCTAAATGGTCGAGAGCGTTTGAGAAGTCGTTGTGCACGATAACAGCCTGATCCTTAGCATTTAAACGTTCAAAACTGTATTGAGTTCAGCTTGCTAAACTAGATCGCTTGCTTATAAACACAACAATTAACAATTAGGAAAAGGAGCTGCAGGTTAATAATTGGTAATGTTGCTCGGATCCCAAGTACTTAATATTGGTGTAATATGCACTACTATTATTATGTCTATTATTACGGCTTGCATTTGTAATAATAACAAATATTATTACAAATGTAGGCCAGTATATTATACTTTGCAATTTGGAAACAAGATATTGATGAATAAAAAAATATAGAAACAGGAAATACGTTAGCGCAATAATGTAATATGTATTTGAAATCTTGATTAAATTAATTACTATTATTAACAAAAATAACAGTTTATTTGAAAATTCCTAACACTTTTGTTATCCCTTGGATTAATTTTTGTATAAATATGTATGTATGTAGTTAGTTATATGTTGTTTTTTTGTTACTTTATTATTTGGTCAGATAAATAGAAATTGATTTCAAAAAGAAAAAACCAATATAAAATGTGCTTTCGAAACAATATTTTAAATTTGATAATAATCCGCTCATATACAGTTTCCCTTTTCAATAGAAGTGAATTAAAGAGCAATAAAACCTTTCTCCTACGGTATCCGAAACGAAAACGAGAAATTGACAAAAAAGAGAAAAAAATGAAAATGTTAGTATATACGTAAAGTCCTTGCGTGTAATCTTCCTGCTTTTGGATTGTAATAGCTGAATAAAAATCTCTTGGATGGAACCCACGCCAGCAAAAGAATGCAAAAAAAAAACTTTGCAAATAAAACAAACAGAACGAAGAGAAAATGAACCCGCGGGAATGCTATTTCTCCAGTCCGTTTAAATTTACGAATGTTCGAAAAACACGACAAACAGAAATTTTTTCTTTTGTATTATATACGTACATCTACGTACATGAGTGCGTGTATTGAGTGAGATGTTTGTATTTGTGACGGCACTACAATGGATCAGAGAAGAGCCAGAAACGTTGTATTGCACTTGAATTGCGAAAACCATATCTTGCGCTAAACCAGCCATTTTCTCCTATTTCATGCATAGTTGTTTGTTAGTTTGTACAATTTTAAGACATACGTAGGAAGACTTTCTGTGATTTTAACGTTGGTATATTTCGAAAATTAATTTGAATTATGTTTTCTACTGTAATACATTTATAAGTAGAATTAATTCCCTACAAACCTTTCAAGAATGTTAAATGTGACATATTTTATATACTAGGTTTGTTCAAAGGGAAAGGTGAATTTTGAATTTTTTTGAAAAGTATTTATTTATTCATCAATATCCATTTTGTCCCCTTAAAAGTAATCCCCCTCAGATATAATGCACATATGCCAGCGCTTCTTTCAACCCTCGAAGCACTTTAGACATGCGCTTTTTGGCATGGCCATCAGCTCGTTCTTCGATTCTGACTTTATCTCATCAATTGTGGCAAAACGCTTTCCTTTCATTAGTATCTTCAGTTTTGGGAATAGGAAGAAGTCGCAGGGAGCCAAATCTGGTGAATAAGGTGGTTGAGACATTATTAGGGTATTGTTTTTGGCCAAAAAATCACGAACAAGTATTGATGTGTGAGCTGGTGCATTATCGTGATGTAGAATCCATGATTTTCTTTTCCACAGTTCCGATCGTTTGAGCCGTATTGATTCACGCAACCGTTGCATAACTTCCTTGTAGTATTCCTTATTAACCGTACGACCTGTTGGCAAGAACTCATGATGCACCACGCCATTGTAATCGAAGAAAATAGTGAGCAAAACCTTCACATTTGATCGAACTTGGCGTGCATTTTCTCGGCCTTCTGTAAAGCGCTTGTACCACTTTTTTGAGACAAAGTGGACTCGCCGAATGCCACAGTCAACATTTCAAGTGCCTTGGAGCACTTTATTCCATTTTTAATGCAAAATTTAATACATATTCATTGATCCATTTTTTTGCAAAAGTCAAAAATCGAAGAACACACACAAACGTGACTAAGTTTTTCAGTTGTCAACAACAAACTACTAATCCAAATTGGCTGATAATGCCAACATATGACTAACACATGTGTACCAACATAACAAAAAAAATTTCGATAATTGAATGTACACAGCGCGCGAAAATTCAAAATTCACCTTTCCTTTTGAACAAACCTCGTATATTGTATATGTCGTATCAAATTGTATATATAAAAACCTATTAATGAAAGCAATGTACTTAAATAACTAGGTGCTTATTTGATAAAATCAATTACAATCATATGTAATTATATCTACGTGAATATATGCAAATATTTCTTAACTACAGGGAAACCAAACCATCTATTGTTATGTTTAATATTAACGAAAACAATTTATTGCCAGGTCAAGCTCAGTTATAGGACAAAATAAAAGAGGCTGAATTTAAGAAATTAGGGGAATCCCTCATGATCGAGTTCAGTTTGCCTAACGCAGATCTGGATTACCGAGTACTATTAAATCCGGAAATCCAGATTATAAAGTACACAGTGCAATTGAAATGTTTGGCCGGTTTATCGAATTTGCATTGTACTGCTAAACATAGTAATTATTGACTTCAAAATGTTATTGTAAATTGTGGTTGGTGGTGTGTATTATTTTTATATATTTGTTATTTACATTATAACTGATTGCAAATTATGATTTTATTTCGAATAGTCCAGATCTTGTATATTTAATACATTTTCAATTTCATCACATGGATTAAGTATTTTATTATAGGATTGTTACAATCGTTTTATCAAAACATAATAATGGGATATCATCATTACAATCTGAATTATCTTTGTTAGCTGTATTCATAAGAGCTCTAACATTTTTTTTATCTATTCGGAGATACGTTTTCTTTAAAGGGATTAAATATTTTATCGCCTATTGCATCAACAACTTTGCTTAGTATATTTGCTAATACAATTGAAAACAAATTCCTGATGTAACGATATATTTCAAAATCTAAATGTCATCAACCTAAAATTAAAAAATACTAAAGTTGGCGTAAATAATTACTTATGTATATTTAGGTACCTAAATTTCTCCAGGCATCTGCACATATAAAAACCGCTGCTTCACTATCGCAAATCACACCATACTCAATTATTCTTTGTTCTTCTATTAGTCTCCAGTATTTAATCGAATGCCTCCTTGTTAGTAAATTCGGCTTTGTAATAAACATACCATGAGTTCTTTTGTTGATTGTACATATATTACATCGTACACAACGAAATGTAGGGGTAATACTTGAATGGCTTTTTATGCTTATTTTTATTTTGTGTTTAAAATCACCGTATCGGTAAACGATAAATTGTGTAAAATATGGAAAAAAATGAATAATAAAAAATGTATTAAAAATAACATCATTTGTTTACAATTGATAATAATTAATAAAATTTAGGAAAAGTAAAAGTAAATATAAGATTTATACATAGTATAACTATTTAATCATAAATAATTATCCTAACATATAATAATGCATTTTTAGTACAAAAAAGAACCCGCCTTATTATACAATTGCCGACCATTGATGTCACCTATTCCAGACAACAGCCGTTTGAAATATGATCGAACCGAGAAACAAATGATAGGAATTGTACAGGCGCTAACGGTCGTTTGCTCTTTACTTGGGTATAATGGACGAAGCGATACAATTTTCAGTATGTTAGGAAGAGGATTTATTTTCTGATTATTGTGACTATACCTAATGCAATAGACAATGATGTAGCATGCGATACAATCGCCAAGAAAACTAGTATTAATATACTTGAGCTATTCTTAAAACTATGAACTCTCTATGGTCCTCGTGTTACAACACTGACATATATCTCCAGGATGTCACTTTTTAATCGGTATACCTAGATACGTCAATTATTCTTGGCATAAAAGTATATATATATATATATATATATATATATATATATATATATATATATATATATATATATATATATAATTTTCAATGAGTTAAATTTCTGTTGGTTTTTCTTCGCGACAGCGACAGTTTAGCCTTGAATATAACCCATACAAGTGATGACGAAATGTCAGTACCGAAATTGTTGAAGACGCGATTCCAGCCTAAAAGCAAAGATGAAGAAAGTATGGGCCGTGTTAGTCAGATTGCTTGAATTATATTTAGTTTAATTTGGTTTTTCAGTCAGTTTATTTACGTTGATATTTATTTCAGTAGAAAGTTTACAAGTAGTATTAAGTCAACTTAAATATAACAGTTTTAAATGATCTTGTGTTATACCATAAATTCCATTAGAATTAACCAAGGTAAGTCCATCTATCAACAGTAAATATTGGGTTGGCAACTAAGTACTTTCGGTTTTGTAGTATAAAATAAAACACTTTTTTTTTAAACAAAGAATAGTTTTTAATCAATTATATATTTTCCATTTTGCTCAATGACCTTTTGCCATCTTTCTTTCAGCTGCACGATTCCGCGCTCATAAAATTTCTGGTCCTTATCAGCAAAAAACTGAACCAGGTGCGAGTGAAGGTCATCGTCATTTGTGAAAGTTTTACCATTCAAAATATTCTGCAAACTTCGAAATAAATGGTAATCAGATGGTGCTAGATCAGGGCTGTATGGGGGATGTGGCATCACTTCCCAGCCAAACTCCAATAGTTTTCCACGAGTTGCCAAAGATGTGTGAGGCCTTGCATTATCTTGGTGGAAAACTACACCTTTCCGATTTGACAATTCTGGCCGTTTTTCTTTGATTGCTTCATCCAATTTTATTAATTGTTGACAGTAAACATCAGAACTGATCATTTGGTTCCTTGGAAGCAGCTCAAAAAACACAACACCTTTGTAATCCCACCAAACTGACAGCATGATCTTTTTTGGATGCAATTCAGCTTTCGATGTGGTTTGAGCTGGTTTATCGTGTTTGCTCGATGATCGTTTTCGAACTATGTTACTGTACAGGACCCATTTTTCATCACCAGTGATGATTCTTTTTAAGAAAGGGTCGGTTTCATTTCGTCTAAGGTGCATATCGCAAAAATTAATTCTTTGTGTTAAATGAACTTATTTCAATTCGTGAGGTACCCAAATATCAAGCTTCTTAACTTAACTAGCCCAAGACATTTTAAATGTTTTTCAATTGTTGTATGTGATACATGTAGCCTCTCCGCAACCTCTCGAACAGTTATATGACGATCCTCTTCAATTATGACTTTGATTTGGTCATCATCAACTTCAGTACGCCGACCAGAACGTTGCACATCTTTGAGGGAAAAATCTCCAGAACGGAATTTTTTATACCAATTCCGATACGTGCGCACTGTTAAGCAATTAGCACCATAAACTTCACATATCTATTTGTGAGCCGCAGCAGCTTTCTTTCCTTTACGGAAATAAAATAGTAAAATATGTCGAAAATGTTCGTTTCTGCACTCCATTTAAAATTAACCCACAACTAATAGCTTTAATAAAAATCACGCACTACTTGCTTCTGAAGTTACGTCAATGTGACTAGTATCACGCGACAAACGGTAAAGTACAGCACTAACATACGTTATACAAAAAATAAAGCAACGCTCTCTATTAGTAAAAACCGAAAGTACTTAGTTGCCAACCCAATAGAACCGTCTCTGCGAAGAAGATATTTTTTATAGAAATAAATTATTAATACCATTAATTTTATTTTATTGATATTTTTAAAATTGTTGCTCATTAAGACACGGTATATATATATATATTAACTGCAGGCACTTAATAACCGCTTTAATATGTTTTGATATTGTACTAATTAGTTTTTTAGGTACTTTGACTAAAATTTTATTCTTATTCTTCTGAAATACTTTAATTTTGCTTTACTTTGGCATTTAACTAAATTGATCTTCAAAATGCGCCATAGGTATAGGCGGCAAAAGCCCTTTTTCACTTAGAATTATAGCAAAGTGCGTTGTCTTACTGGAAAGAATGTTCAAGACACCTCCTTCAGTATGGCTACATACATATTGTTCATTCGATGGTCGCATAGACAAATTTGTCCTATGTCATTAGGACACGTTCATCTCCAAATTATAACGCCTTCGCCAAGTTTCTTCTAATATTATCAATACACAATAAGATTGAAGATAAGTACATACGTGACGTATTTATAAATTGCCTTAATAAGAATAAATTACAGAGAGCGTAAGGTCGCAGTATGAACACACTAATTATGCAAGATGTTTTGAAGAAGATGGCCTCTACACCAGAAGATCAAAAGAGACACGTTTGTTGTCACGAAATTAGAGAGCAGAGAGATTGCGTTTTACGTCGGAATGCACATCGTGGTCTTTACAACAATGGAAAATCATTTTATTCAGCGACAAACACGAATATAATATTCGTAATATTAATGAAATTTGTTACATTCATCTTTAGACGGGGACAGATTCAATCCAAAATATTTCCAGAAAATTATAAAGCACGGTAATGGTACAGGATGAAGTAGGCTATGCTTTTTTAGTAACAATGAATTTTTTATAATATATACAGCTTTCAACGGTGAAAGATCAAAAAAACTGTAAAGCACGGATGTGGTAGTGGGATTACTTTTCTGATCATGGTATGCGTCCACTATATTGTATAAATAGTATTATGGACAGATTTATATTCTAAAAAGTATCGCAAAATATAATGTTACTATTTGCTGAACGGAGTTTAATATTTGCATCAAGATACGACGCTAATCATACTGCTAGAATTGTTGAAAGGTCACTAACTGAATGGAGCCTTAATGTTATTTAGTAACCAAGCCAATCTTCTGGTGTCAATACCATTCAGAACTTACAGAGGCCTGTTAGTAAAGAATAAGAAACACCAAAGTGTATAAGAACTTTTGAAATATTATCAACAGAGTAGTAACACGTTGAATTATAAATTCTGCATAATTTGATAGAATTCGTGCCTTGACGGTACGCTGCCGCTATTCGAAGCAAGGAATATGGTATGCGACGAAATAATAATATTCGTAGCAATTTTGAAATGGATCACATGTTGTGAGTATTACTAGAGACATGCAAAGAAATATTGCTACAGTTATTTGGAAAGATAGATCTCAAGAAGGTAGACAACATCGTAGAAGAAACCCCGGAAAACTTAGAAAAACCTCTGAACGAAGAGATAGGAGACTAAGACTGCTGGATCTTAAGGATCGGCATAATACAGAGAGAGAGCCCATAAAATAACAGCGCGTTTCATATATCGCCGTATTTGTTCATTTGGGTTGATTTCCTATCGTCCAAGACTAATATTGCCTCTCACTAGTTGGAATCATGTCTTCGGGTTAGAATGGTGTAATATTCGGCTAGTTTAGGACGAATGTCGGAATATCATTTCTTCAGACAAGTTGCGCTTTTGTTTGTGGATTCATGATGATCGTAGGTGAGTCCGGCGTCGAAAAGGGGCATATGCAGTGTATGCATTTTTCCGTAGAACATGAGATTGCATTTACTACAGAATTGGTATTTTGGGTGGAATTAATACAGGAAATAGGACTTCTTTAGTATTTCTGCGAAACCGTTGAAATGGTTGAAAGGCTACAATTACTAAATTATGAAAGCTTTCTCTTTCTACAACATAACCAAGGGCTCAATAACACCATATTCTAGCAAAACAAGTCCTGTCCTCATGAGTATTACATCACGATTCCTGCAAAAGACAAACATCAATATTCTCAAGACGGCGCGCGGTCGCTAGACTCGCCAATAGAAGATGTCTGAAAAACGATAGGTCGAAGGGCTAATATGCTCTCTGACCCTCTAATAAACTAACAATAGCTACACGATGTACTGCAAATTTCTTGGAATACGTTTTCACAGGAGTCTAAAGAACATCTTATTAAAAGCATGCCAGGGCGAAAAGCAGAATGTTACATTACATCGAACGGCACTCATTGTTAAGTTCGAATTTTTCGATGAAAATTTAATTATTTGTTTTTATAATTACATAATTAGAAAAATATACACCTGTACTACTTTTCTTCTATTATTTTTGTAGCATTTGTTTTAAATTTACAATAAGTTGTCTTAATCTAGTAGACGTGTTGTTCTTTCCATTCCTTCCCCTACTGTTTTCCTTACAGAAGGTTTTAGCTTTTGCTTTGTATCCTTCAATAATAAATATTATTTTCCAAATTTTTTGTGATGTATAAATTTTCCATAGGTTCCTGAATACGTTGTTCACATTCGCGTAGTCCAATCATTCGACAACTAGTAAACGGCGATATATCTCTGGCACAATTTTAGGTTTACAACTTCTCTTCTGTTTACGACGAATTGTTGGGTGAATTATAGTGTTCCATCTCTCCATTTGATTCTGTGTATCGAATATATTCTTGTATACGAGTGTGTTAAAATTTAAGAATGATGTTTTTTAAGTTATTTTGGGATCACGTTTTTAAAATATTTTGTAAAATATATACGATAACAAACGTTTATTTGAAAATTTCGTTTTATATCTTTACATGTTTGGTATCAATAGTCCACAGTCTACTTACATATTCTAAAATATGTTAGTTAAATGCTTTTTTGATTAAGTAGTGATTACATTCATATTTACTAGTAATATTTCATTTCAATTAAGACAAGAATGTAGAATGCGAGAGTATTAATGGTTCATTAATAGAATCGCATTTATTGGTTACTTTTTACCGTTCTTTAATTAAATTCTTATTTGGAGTAGCCTGTGATGCAAGTATGAACTTCGTCATATTGGAACACATCAATGATATTTTTGAATCAAAATGTTGATAATCTGTTATGATATAGGTTATGATGGCAACTTAGTTGTCGAAATGCGTTGACAGAATACGAAAATTAATGTGGAAAGGGGTTATATATCAACTTTGAGTGATTATATTGTGATACAATTAGTTAAAGTGTTTTATTTGCTGTAACATTTCTAAAATCGACCATAGTTTTTATCTCAATATTACATGTTAATGCAGATACTCGAAATATTGTCTCCTAGTCTTGATTTGTTTAATGTAAACACAAACTTATCTAATATGATTACCGAAATCTTCGAGTATGCAACGTGACATTCTAAAAATCGTGTTAGTCATGTAACTCGGGCATTTCTCTTACGTCTTTTGCAAATTTTTCGATAGATCAGTAATATTTGATAAGAAATTTATTTAATATATGTTGTATCTAAATGTGACTCAATGTTTATATTACTATCTGTTGTACATCCCGCTTTAGATAACCTTGTTAGGTGCTTGGAATCTTTCTGAAAATTCTGTTCTTTGTGTCGGTTTCTGTACAGTCTTCCCCGAAGCTTCTTTGCTGCTTTTATTTCCGCTATTTGTACAGATAACTGACTGTGGTACTTTCTATACTGACATGCCTAACAGAATAATTCTTTTCTGAGTCAATAGATTGATTATTGTTAAAAACGCATTATTCGGTGCAGTGGCTCTTCTAGTTAATAATATCAGTGAATTATCTGCTAACGATGTATTTGAATTTGATGGAGCCTGTGGTTGATTGACTTGATCAATAAGGTTGATATATAATCCCTTTCCACATTAACTTTTGTAAATTCTGTATACGCATTTCGACAACCAAGTTGTCATCATCAGCAGTTGTACTCCTTTGACCGGGAAGTCATCTTGTAGTTGAATTTGATGGAGCCTGTGGTTGATTGACTTGATCAATAAGGTTGATATATAACCTCTTTCCACATTAACTTTTGTAAATTTTGTATACGCATTTCGACAACCAAGTTGTCATCATCAGCAGATAATTTCAAAGTGTCGCACCTGGTAAAACACGGCGAAAAATAACCGTACGAAAATCAAACTCCGTACGCGATCCACACCGTTCAAAACCAAGATGTACACTGTGTTTGTTTCACAAGATTTTTAAAAATTATTTTTACTTAAACTAACATGCACTACATTGAAAAAGGGAATTACGGTCAAGACAGTCAAGTGCCTGCCTGTGATTTATTATATTGTTCCTCCTCTGACATTAAGTAGGGAGAAAAGGGTCGATTGTACGGGGCCAGTTTCATTATTGTTCACCACATGGTTTAAATTCTTTAAGATGTGCATGCTTTCATACGTGTCTAGTTCTCGATAATTATACACGTTTTTTATCAGATGTAAACAATCCATATTAACACTGTGGTTATTTTCTAATACATGTCTCGCTAAACCCGATTTTTCCGGTCGGTTGAATTTTGTGTGCGAAAGGTGTTCTTTATACCTGGTTTCGATTGATCTTTTAGTTTGGCCGATGTATTGTCTATTGCACTCTAAACATTCAATTCGGTAGATTCCCGATATTTTATTTTCTTCGATTTTGTCTTTTGCATTTCCTAAGCGTTTTAAGAGAATTATTGGGGCGGAAACAGACTTGAAGCCCGCGATCTTTAAAAATACTATTTAGATTTTTTGTCATGCGATGATAAAGTAAACAAACAAAATGCTTTTCCCGATTGCTCTTTGGTGATAGACATGTGGTGTCGCGGATTGTTTTTCTTATGTTGGCCTTTCTAATTAATCCATTGATTATTTCCGAATCAAAACCGTTGTATATCGCGATATTCTTAATGACGTTTAATTCTCTTTCATATCTTACTTTTGTTAGTGGGAAATTGATCAAACGATTAATAAGAAAATTGAATGAAGCCATCTTTTGTTGCATGCTGTGATTTGAGTCCGCCGTGATGAATCTATTGACATTGGTTTCTTTTCGGAAAATATCAATTTCTATTTTGAGATCATTCCTAATAACTAAGGTGTCCAAAAAAGGCAACTTGTCATAGTTTTCTTTTTCTACTGTAAATTTAATTGTCGGGAATTTTGAATTTAACTGTTTAACGAAATCATTTAAATTGCATTTTTGTGTATTGAAAATCGCGAAGATATCATTGACATACCAATTTTGTTTCGCTCCAATAATTCAATTAAAATGCTTTTAGGAAATGCAAAAGACAAAATCGAAGAAAATAGAAAATCGGGAATCTACCGAATTGAATATTTAGAGTGCAGTAAACAATACATCGGCCAAACTAAAAGATCGATCGAAACCCGGTATAAAGAACACCTTTCGCACATAAAATTCAACCGACCCGAAAAATCGGGTACAGCTAGACATGTATTAGAAAATAACCACAGTGTTAATATGGATTGTTTACATTTGATAAAGAACGTGTATAATTATCGAGAATTAGACACGTATGAAAGCATGCACATCTTAAAGAATTTAAGCCATGTGGTGAATAACAATGAGACCGGACCTTTGCAATCGACCCTTTTCTGTCTGCTTAATGTCAGAGGAGGAACACTATAATAAATCACATGCAGGCACAGTGTACATCTTGGTTCTTAGCGGTGTAGATCGCGTACGGAGTTTATTTTTCGTACAGGTGTTTTTCGCCGTGTTTTACCAGGTGCGACACTTTGCAATTGTCTGCTTATGATGACAACTTAGTTGTCGAAATGCGTATACAGAATTACAAAAGTTAATGTGGAAAGGGGTTATATATTATATAGTGATTAAATTCATCACAAATAACTCAGTAAATAATCAAATGTATGTACTTGGTTGGCTGTGAGAGATAGCTTTGTTTAAATTACCTCTTTGTATAGATAAGTTTTATGAAAATACTTTTGAACTTAGTCTAATATGTACTTAGATGTCATCGGCAACATTCTCTGTTAATGCAGTAGACCGATTTATTGATTTTCCTTTGAAAATGCAATCTTTGTTCTAAAAATATTACAATTCTTCATTTGTGGTAACCAAACGCCTTGCAGTCAATATTTACATCAGGGATATAGGAAATAAATATATGTATATTATATATATATATATATATATATATATATATATATATATATAAATGTAAAGAAATTGATCAAAGCAGGATTGCAATTAAAAAATCTTTGTTCTATCGCATTCTGTGTTCCGCTGCACAAATAAGCTATCAAGATAAAGACAATAATGTTCAAATTGAAGCAATATCAGTAACGTTTAGCTTAAAATCATCTACAATTAAAAAACCTATGTTCTATTCGTATTCTGTGTTCCGCTGCACAAATAAACTATCAAAATAAAGACAATAATGTTCAAATTGAAGAAACATAACTAACGTTTATCCTAAATCATCTGGTATATATATACGTCTAAGTAAAATTGAATAAATTTAACAGTGAACAATAACAAATAACATGGGTCTACAAATTGGTGAAATCGAAATTTTCCAAAATGTAGCTATAACTTAGTCACTCATTTTGGTACACCCAAATATTAGTAAAAACACTGTCGGAAGTATTGGAAAACCTCGTGAAAGACATCAGAAGTATATATTCTATCATAATAAATATACATAATAACAAATAACGTTTGCTCAATAAAGTTCACTGTTTTTTATTGTGGCGATAAACTCGAGGGTGGATCCCTTTGCTCCACCCCTGACCCACTCACAATAAAAAATTTGCAAATATTTTAATTTTATTTTTCTACATAGTCTCCATTAAGGTTAACACACTATTCCCATCGATATTGTAGCATTTCTAATAGTTCCCTAAAAAATTGTTCTACCTCTACAAACCACTGATTTACCGCACGTATCACATCATTATTTGATGAAAATCGTTTACCACTGTTACTTCGAAGATAGGTGCATATGAATGACAGTAGAAAGATCAAACCCAGTAGCAGGTGAAATAGTAAGATAGGTAGAAGAGAAGGAAGATATATATGTATGTATGTTCCGCATTACACGATTGATGCGTCAGTCAACCTATCTGTTCTAGTCATCATTCAGTCCTTTTGTCTTCGGCCAGTGTATTTGTCCTTTGATTGTCGTACGCTATTATCAGTCATTTCTCACAGATACTTCTCCGTCATAATACATAATCACAAATCCACTTCTCATTCTTTCAATGCAATAGAACTAATTGTTCTATTTCTCCATAATTCCTCTCCACAAATCCAACCAAAGAAAAAGAGAAGAAAGAAGACTTAACTGTTTCTCTTTCAGAAATACGGTTCCTATATAACATTGGTTTGAACGCTGATGGAAATCGTTGTATGTCATTTCGATTATTCATGCAATCCTGTTACTTCTCTATTTCAGTCTCATGTTTCTGTACTTCAGACTTGTGCTGTAGGCTATAGTTTTTTTACCGTCGATTTAGTCATGTCCCAACGATACTACGTATTGGGCCAGGGATAATCTCTCATTTAACTACTGCGTTCCTATTTTCTTCACGCCCTATACTCATTTTTCTATTTGTTTGTTCTACAAATGTTTAGTTAGTCACAACATGGGATGTCATAGACACCTTATTCTTCTAAAGGTACATATTACTGAAACAGACATCACGGCAACATAAAAATACCGGCGAAAGGAAGAATAACGCCCTAATTAAACCAATAATTAAAAAAACATTTTATGATATATACCTATATATATATATATAGATAGGTGCCCATTTTCTATTATCACTCTAACCTATGTACATGCCCATTATTTCTTCAATTATTTAGTAATAGCAATTCAATTATTTTCGCTATAATAAAAATTTAAAAAGACAACCATGCCCAACCTTATGTCTATAAAATCACAAAAAATAAGCGTTTTAATGAATTCACAGCTATAAAATTTAGAAAGAGGTAATTTTGAAGTTATATCCTGAAAACCAAGTTCGCTATGAATTTTTGAGATTAGTATTTCCACGTAAAAATAACTATCAGATGCCTTTTTCAATTTTATTTAATGGTTACGAATGTGTATGACACTTCATAAACAAAAATTCAATTGAATCATTGTTACTCTGCTTTAGTAATGATAATAACATATCGCTTAAGTTAATTAGTGGCATTAGTAGTTTCAATAAATGTACAAGATTAGTGAATTATAAATAGGACATTTATTTCATGTTTATTCAAGAAATTGTTTATGAAATACGTAATTTTCATCCTTAAAATATTAGATACGTCACTAATTTTAGAAAATGCAATTAATAAGTAGAACGATATAAAAATTTATTATAACATGCCCAATTTAGCAAATTTAGTAAATTAACAATTACATTGTTATTTATTGTGGTTATGTTTAGTATTAGGAAAATCAATTTTAATATTTCAAAAAGATTTAAATTACGTTAATATCCATCAAATGACATTTTTAAACTTGCAAACATAATAATTTAGAGCAAACATTACACAGAGGAGTATTAACACAAATATATTATTTTTATTATTTATTATTTTTACTCAATCTGTATTTTCAAATTGTGTTTTGACAGATTTCTTCCTTCGTAACACACTCTCTACAATTTTATTTAATAATTTGTAAGAAAGCTTCACTTTAGTGACGATGCATTTATTTCCGCGATGTGTAACTGTAAAGTTCACACAAAGTACCAATGTGTTTTATTAATAAAAGAAATGTAGCAAAGTAGTCTCGTAAAATATAACAGGTTGTAGAATAAAAATATTAATTGAGAAATCAACTTTTCAAGCATTAAACGCTCATATAGTTAAAAAAAATGTTATAGTTCTTACATAATAAAAATGTTAAAAAATAAATGCAATTGTACTGCTTTTAGTTATATTAACAAATGTCCATATATTCGTACAATATCTACAATAAATAAATAAATCAGTCTATACAAATATATTAACAATTTTGTATATACCACGAATAACGTAAATTAGGTACTATACATTTATTTCAAAGTATGAAAAGCAGTATTTCTTGCAAAATATATATATAAAATTCGTTCAATAACAAAATAAATATTCGACCAATAATCGTTTAACCACTGTTACATGCGGTATATTTAAAAGTTAAATAATTATTATATCTGCATAGATACTTACACAGATACATGTGTGAGAGCGTGATATTAAAAATCTCATACAATTAAAAATGTAATTACGGAATAGGCAACACAATAATTAATTAAATGAAAAGAAGAATATTACTGCGAGTTAAAACGTAAATACAATTTAAAATAGTTTCTTTAATGCCAATAATTATATATAAATATATAATTAAGGACTTTACAATGAGAAATTAATGAAAATTAATATTTTCTGCTGCGCCATCGCCGATTACAATCACAGAATTTTTTACTTAATTTCTGCGATTGTAATCAACAATGGCCCAACAGAAAATACCAATTATCATTAGTTCCCTAATTTTTATTAATTTTTGTAACTGATGTGGCGCTTAAGCAAATTCGATTTTTGAAAGAAGATAGCTACTGTTTACTAACATTGTAGGTTTTAATTTGTGAACATTAATATACTATAAACAATTAATAACTTGATTTCGTTATATTAGACGAGTATTCAATTTCATGTTTTTATTTAATACTGGATTGTAATTTAAAAAGTTTGTTGGTAATTTAATCCATTTAAATTCTAATAGAAGGACTTTGTCAAACAGACAAAAAACACTGAAAGAATATTTCTCAAATTATACTTTTTATTTTGACTTGTTATAAATTATCTTCTAGATAATTTTTATTGCAAGACTATACTTGGAATAATGTTTACAAGTTATTTTTAGAATCACAGTTCCCAAAAGTTAGAATAATAACTCAGACAAATTTTTTTATCAATTATCAATCTGCAAGCAAAATCACTCTCCTACAAGTATAGTTTTCTGATAATGTTCCGAATGAAGTTTTCTCTTATTCTAACAATAATACAATGTAATACCAATCTTCTTCTATTTTGTCATACCTTTGTTGTTATAATTAACACTAAATCTACTATCAGATTGACTATCTGAGTTAATATCCTTATTATCTTGCTGACTTTAACTGATAAGTTCTTAAAGCTCTAACGGATATTTGTTCTGCAGCAGTAGGTGAGTAAGTTATATTATCTTTAACCAAACAAGTTTATCACTCGTATAATATATTACTGTTCTATAGAGCACGTTCTTCCTGAATGTTGGAAGATGTCATTGTTGATACTGGTACTTGAGACTACCATTATTATAGTAGATATGTAATTGAATGGTTACATAAATTTTAAAAACATTATTTTAGCAACTGTGCTGTTGTTGCGGTTGGTGTGCCGCGAAATTAAAGCCCTTGATCTGATAAATTATAATCTGTACACAAGAAAACAAGTTGAATTTGATGGAACCTGTGGTTGATTAACTTAATCACTAAGGTTGATATATAACCCCTTTCCACATTAACTTTTGTAAATTCTGTATACGCATTTCGACAACTAAGTTGCCATTATCAGCAGACAATTTCAAAGTGTCGCACCTGGTAAAACACGTCGAAAAAACACCTGTACGGAAAACAAACTCCGTACGCAATCTACACCGCTCAGAACCAAGATGTACACTGTGCCTGCATGTGATTTATTATAGTGTTCCTCCTCTGACATTAAGCAGACAGAAAAGGGTCGATTGCAAAGGTCCGGTCTCATTGTTATTCACCACATGGCTTAAATTCTTTAAGATGTGCATGCTTTCATACATGTCTAATTCTCGATAATTATACGCGTTTTTTATCAAATGTAAACAATCCATATTAACACGGTGGTTATTTTCTAATACATGTCTCCCTCGTCGAAATGCGTATACAGAATTTACAAAAGTTAATGTGGAAAAGGGTTATATATCAACCTTAGTGATTAAGAAGACAAGTATTATGCAAAGAATTCATCAAAGCATTACTAAGTCCGAACTATCTAAATTTATTAAGCAAAGCAAGACATTGTAATTCGATTTATAAAATCTTAAGACTGCATTTATTTGGCCTCCATTATCTTGATCTAGAATATAGGATTTAAATCGTGCACAGTAAAACGAGTTAAAAAGAATACCATTCGTTATCTATCATCCACCTGTGCTGAGAAGATGATAAAACGCTTATAATATTATCCAAATTCTTTCGCAACGTACCCAAAATCGCAATAGTTACGTCGTTATCCATAGTTATAGAATCGTCATCCTAATATAAGAAAGTTTCCACTGTTCAGTAAATCTATTCTAACGATTAAATGGGAGATAGTTTTAATCGATACTTTATGGTTGGACTTCTAGTGAAATTTTAACTTCTTAATAAAATTCCAAATATAAACGCCATTAATCGAAGTATTCAATGAATTATTGACAAATAGCAAAACTCGACTTCTTAAAATTTATTTAAATTTAATTAAATCCTTCATTTATATGAAAAACAAAATACTTTCGTGGAGGCATTCTAACATATAAACGTCATCGTGGATCAACAAACTTAACAAAGGAAAATCATTTTATAGTTAGCGCATAGTGTAGTAAAACCACCTAATCTAAGCATCTAACCTATACGCACTTAAGACCAGTACAGTACTACTGTTGGATGATTTTAGTTTAAACTAACAGATACAATTTTAAGGGTGCCTGTAATATATTTTGTCTCCAGAATTTCTCGCTCAATTACATGCCTTTGCAATGTATTCTCCACATTACTAAAACGTTCCTGTTATTTAGATATTTAATTAAAATAAACTCTAAAGTTTCCAATCTCAGTGTAATTCTTCAATTTTTTAAAAAAGTTTTATATTGAACATTAAGTGGTTGTTGTCGGGACACTAATTGGCTGAAGTTTATAATGGAAATTATTCATCAACACAAGATTTAAAGAATTTTCAACTAACAAATAATTGAGTCGAAATGCAATTAACATGTCATGGTCATTTTTTGGAACAACTATTTCCCATAACAAGAATAAAATGAAGCTACTCTATTTCTCCGTTAATTATTGATGCTTATAGGTGAAGTGATATTTTGCTAAATAAATTTAGTTAGTTTCAATCTTTTCCTAATCGGTTTGAAAAAACTTTATCGTGCATTAATATCATTATCGAACATTATTTTTCTTGATGTCGAATATGCCTAATCTTTCCGCATTACGACCTGTTCTTTTAAAATAAGAGTATTTAAAAATATTAAATCGTAAATTAAAAAGAAAATTTAATATTAGATTGATTTTAAAAATATTTTTCATATATATTTTTGAATTAAATTTTTAAGAATCTTTGGTTTTCTTGCACGTGAAATGTCTTTCTAATGATTATAAATTTAGTATTACTAAAAAGCTTAGATTTACAAGATATTTAAGCAGGCATACATTTGAAAATAACTCGAGTGTATACAGAAATATTTTCAAATAGATTTCCCTAAATAATTATCTTTAATTCTATAAAGTAAAACTATGAATAAGAACGATAACTTTGAGAACGTATATTACACATACAAGTGATGATAAGTAATAATTCCGTACATTTTACCAAAATTATTTCCTTTTTATTTGCTTTCATTTCTTATTTCTAATTTGCCTCTCTGAATAGAGACTAATATTTACATATGAACCTAGAAACAAAAATCGTAGTTAGATATGTACGTCTAATATAATTTCCAAGTATTAATAGAAGCATAGTAGACACTTTTTTCGTATTGAATTTGAATATGCGCTACTTAAATTAAGCTAAATATCTTATAAAATATCTTTCAATATGTGAAATTTTAAAATACATATTTAACATAACAAATTAATACTTTTGATTGTTTTTATATAGAATAATTTTTACACTGTTACATTAAACTCAAATATAGATAGTAGAATTTTGCTCATGTTAATCACTTTAAAATTTTATAACTTGTTCTTCTCTATTGGTAATTTTATCATATACTGTATTATGCCATCATTATTATAATACAGGCTGTGATGGTTATCGATTTTATTTATTGTTGATAATTGTAATAACTTTTAGATATTTATGTAGATCTTGTAGTTATATGTAATTTTGGTAATTAGATAAAGTTATATCGTTTCTATAAAATGAGCTTCAATATAAAATTTTATATTTGCTTTTGGTTTATTCATTCCTTTATGAAAATTAATTATGTTATGGCAAAATCTTCCTTACTTACTTATTATTACTTATATACATAACCTCGAGATGACCTATTTTACTTAATTACCACTTTCCTCACATTTTCCTGTAAGTCTTCCGTGATCTTATCTTTTTTACTTTTCTGATTTCTTTCGCTCTCACTATTCTATCATGTCCCATTTTCCGAATATGGTTCATTTATCAATTAATTTTTCTTCAATTTTTTTCTTTCTTCTCTCCGTACTTTACATATTTCTGTTTCTTTGTTACAGTCCACATTTTAATGTTAAATGTGTGTATTAGATTATTTTAACGACTTCTACTTGATTGATTTCTTGCTGATGAATTGTGTTTTTAAAGTGTTAATTATATGGGCAGTATTTTTTATCTAAACTTCTAGATTTCAATTACTATGGTTCCCACATACCTAAACTCTCTTACTTGGTCCACTCCTTCTTCGTCAATTTGATTTAATGCCATTTTTCTGTTATCATTATTTTTGATTTCACTAGATTTATATTCATATTAATTTCTTTTGCTAATGATATCGTTACATTGTATATTTCCAAAATTCTTTAGCTAATTATTTTATGTCCTTCATATTTTCTCTTAAATCTGCGCAATGGAAATTAGGGTAACAATTGAATAATATCATATCTCCCTCTCTGAAATGGCGAAATTCTAATTTCGATCACGCTACTGTAAAAGTGCTACAAAAACTCTTCAAAAAATGCAATAAACTAATACCTTAAATAGTTATTGCTACACTCAACCTTCCCCTTATTCAATAAATTAGTAAGTCTACTACGGATTTTCTTAAATGTTTTGGAAACGATCACAAGAATTCTAGAAGAGAAGAAAATTGTTTCGAAATATCAATCCGGATTTCAAAATAAGCATAAGTGGTAGGGCGGGTTTTAAATTAATCTCAAATTTACAAAAAAAGTACGACAGAATTCCTTACAAATAACAGAATACCTTTTTCATCCTCAATATTAGCTGGAATCTTTCTCTACCAATAGGCATTGCCTTGTATGGCGAAATATTGCATATAATAATCTTTCTTTCTTTATTTCTTTCTGTTCTAAACAATAAACAATCATAGTGCTAGTATCTGCATCTCTACCAACAAATACACAATTACTACTAGAACGTATTAAGATACTATTTCCTAAATATCTTTTATAAACTTGGTGTTATTTAACCACTTTCACAATTTCACACTTTACTTTACATCCTCAAGTTCATTTCACAATACAGTACACTAATACTATACTACTTATAAATTATTTGAAACTTGCTTTTAATATTTACTATTAGTATTTTATATATGTAGATACATACACACTTGGATCAGTTCAAATCAGATCAGTTGCGACATATATAAGTGCTCTGATCTGCTAACAAATAAAACCGTACTCACATCAAATGGTAAATATCACGCAGAGGCAATTTTTGTAAAATATTATGAGTATTACCCTTAATGATCATAAATTTAATTTCAAACTTTAAAATTATTTTCATGCTTTTAAAAGCATAAAAATAAGCATATAAATTAAACTATGCAAAATGATAAGTTTAAAATAAATATATAGTTAGGATTAAGTACAGTAAAACACTTTAAAAATATAAATTTTCAATATTTTCTAAAATCAGTAATATCTCATTGTAAAGTATAAACATAATCTCCAAAAATAATTAAGAACGTCGAGTTGATAAGCCTTAATTGCACGTATAAGTAATACACATTCAGAAAATTACAACCACTATAACAAACATGTAATTATAGAAAATACGTACATTCCATCTACTTAATACTCTATAAATAATTTATTTCTTACAAAAATTTTCTAAAACATAATGTACATAACACATGGATCAATAAGTCCCGAGACTAACAATGAAAACAACATTTTTTTTGCAAAATTTTTTTTTATTCATCAACATAATCACCTTTTAGGGTGATACAATGGTTCCAACGCTTTTCCAATTTTTCAATACCATGTTTATAAAAAAATTTATCTTTCGCTTCAAAATAAGCTTCAGTTTCAGCGATGACCTCCTCATTTGAGCCAAATCTTTTTCCCTGGAGCATTTTTTTAAGATCAGCAAAGAGCCAGTAGTCACTGGGGGCTAAATCTGGCGAATATGGGGGGTGGGGAAGCAGATCAAAACCCAATTCGTTCAATTTTGCCATTGTTTTCATCGACTTGTGGCAGGGTGCATTGTCTTGGTGAAAAAGGATTTTTGTTCTCTGCATGTGCGGTCGTTTTTTTGCGATTTCCTCCTTCAAAAGCACCAGTAAGTCAATATAATAATCACTGTTGATCGATTTACCTTTTTCGAGGTAGTCAATGAAAATCACGCCATGTGTATCCCAAAAAACTGACGCCAGGACTTTGCCAGCTGACTGCTGCGTTTTCGGACGTTTCGGACGGCTTTCGCCAGCTGTGCGCCACTCAGATAACTGCCGCTTCGACTCTGGAGTGTAGTGATGTATCCATGTTTCGTCCATGGTCACGTAACGACGCAAGAAATCTTTTTTGTTGCGAGAAAATAGCGATAAACAGCTTTCTGAATCATCGACTCGTTGCTGTTTTTGTTCCATCGAGAGCAATCGCGGCACCCACTTGGAAAAAACCTTTTTCATGCTCAATTTTTCATGAAGGATAGTAAATACTCTTTACACTTTACGATCTTTCATTATAATTTTTGTCACTTCACTCACATTTTCCGGTGTAACGGCTTCCACAGGTCTACCCGAGCGTTCCGCGTCATTTGTGTCGGTACGACCACGTTTAAACTCGGCAAACCACCGACAAATCATTGCTTTTGATGGACAAGAGTCCGGATAAAATTTTTCAATCCATTGTTTTGCTTGCGTGGTGTTTTTACCCATTAAAAAACAATGTTTTATCAGAACACGAAACTCGGTTTTTTCCATTGTTTAAACAAACTACAAAACGACTTTACTCCAACCTCGATAACTCAGCTGTTTCTGGTCCGATCGACTTAAAATTTTGACACGTTTCAAGCAAAGGTTAGTACTCTAGAAAGACGTGGTTACTGGTTTACTACGAGCGCCATCTATGGGTTAGTCTCGGGACTTATTGATCCATGTGTTAAGTATCTGTGTAAAAAATAAAGCGAAATACACTAATTCAAAGAATTTGAAAAAACTTCGAGGTGATTTAGCTAATCAAATATGATATCTCAACTGAACTGATTTAAAACCTATGGTATTATATTTGCATTCTGTATGTTTTATATCACATACATGCTTTCCGTTCTTATACGGTTCACTGATTTACTAATTAATTTTTTTCTATTGCATTTTTATTAGGAAATAGTAAAAATACTTATAACTTGTAAAAACAAGACTTCAAAAATATAATTTTAAAAATTGTATTTTTGTTTATATAACTCTATCTGACAGAGCGATATGTAAATTATAAACTTTAATATTTAAATTGATAAAAGAATACAAAAAATAAATAAACATGTTTCATTCTTAATATCAAAAAAGTTTTTCTAATTATTTGTTATTTAAGATGAAAAAATACTACACATTTTAATTACTGAAATTACATATAGTGATAACTAAGACTTGCCTTTTGCGTTTAAAATCAGTAATATATATATATATATATATATATATATATATATATATATATATATATATGCAGACCCATCTGGTCACTACTATCTAGATACGAAGGTAACTTACCGTTTATTTAAATATGAGTGAGTTTAAATGCAAATGAACAAAGACAGATGTAAAAAGCAAGCCTAAGTTATTAATTCTATTTACATTATGATTGCCGAATGTATATTATAGTTAGTATTGTATAAAAACCTGGTAGGGTTACAATCTTGTTTAATTACACTTATTTTCTTTTAGCTTTAATTTTGCAACAATTTTCTGAACTAGTATCACACTGATTTTTTGTATAGATACTTCTTAAGAGTACATAAAATTTGATTTAGCACATATAATTGTTATAGCTTTTATTTTAAGGTATATTTCAAATTGTAATATATTAGACTTCAGATTGAAAGCGACCATAACCAATATTGTTGTGTATAGTACTTTAGCAAATTTCGCTCAAATATTATAAATGCGTTTGAAAGTTTTATTATTCGAATTCTGTTTTAGCTCGTAATGTGCAATATAATGCTTGGTTTCTTTCTTAATAAAATGGTAATAATAAAATATTAAATAAACGTATTTTATTTCATTGCATGTTATTATGGTCTCAGGTAAGAAGGTAATTTTCATGTCTACTAATATACTGTTTCAAAAAGGAATCCTATAAAATTATCTTTGCTTTGAGTAAATTCCAATAACAAAATATTTTCGATTCAATTGAGAAATTTTCATAAAAACTCGTGTTCTGTTTCACTTCGTGAAGTATAAATTAATTTTCTCAGGTTTAATTATATTGATACCGAAAACAATAGAAACATTACCTATACAAAGACACCACCCAATAGGAGCATACAGGTTGAATTAACACATTATTGAAACATTGACAATGGGAGAATAAGCATTCGTCATTACAAAAGCATTACTTTTGTAATAGGAATATAGAAGGAATTAATAGTCGTTTTGGATAGCAATAAATTTTGGTTTATTAAGTACAATTAAGTACAAGTCTCAATACGAGATCTTAAAGTAGGCACCGATACTGAAGCACGTGTATTTTAGGAAAATACGTGCTTCCGTATGTCTAGGAGCAAAATTCGGATGCACCAATTTTGTTACAACAGAAAAGAAATAAACCGTTTAATAATTAGTGAAAGAAACCCCAGTATCAATAACAATTAAACATTTTATTAAGAAAATAAAGAAAATTCGATAACATAACCTGACATTTATAGAAATATTGGCAATTCTTTATCATCTACCACTGGTTACGCAGTATCTGGATGTATAAAAAATACGTTTGTATAATATTACAAGTCAGAAAAATTATATGAACTATTGATATTAAAACTAATAAATACATAATCTCAATTAATATAGATAAACAACTATTGAAAAGAAAGAATGTAAGAACACATGATCATATGACTCCCCAAGTATACGTACATTGGTTCACACAAACTGTATACGTGGATAGTTTGACAAGTAGTGAGAATGACACATAGGTGGCGCTCTAATTGGTAAAACAAATGCATTGTAATTTAGGTTGGCTATTTATATGTTTACATTCCGATATTTAGATAAATCGGTTGATTAGTTTATTTTTGACAGCTGATTGAAAAAGAAGCAACACGTAGTTTTGTTAAAATGGTAAAAGCAGAGTATCGTGCGGTGATTAAATACTTCATAATTAAGGGTATGAAAGCTACCGAAATAAAAAATGAGTTACGGGAAACATTAGGTGAATCTGCTCCATCATCCGCCACAATAAGTAGATGGGTAAATGAATTTAAACGTGGTAGAACAAGCTGTGTTGATGAAGCGTGCTCTGGAGCACCCCAAATCGTGACTTCTAAGGAAATGATAAATCCATATTATTACGCAAGATCGACGACTCAAAGTGAGAGAGATAGCAGACATGGTAAACATTTCAACAGAACGCGTATACCACATTTTAACGAAGGAATTGGGCCTTTCCAAGCTTTCAGCAAGATGGGTGCCGCGATTACTTACGACTGATCAAAAGTTCACTCGTTTGCGCATTTCCAATGAGTGTTTCGACCCTTATAAGCGGAATCCAGTTGATTTTTGTAGGAGATTTGTTACTTACGATGAAACTTGGATACACTACAGTACACCAGAAACTAAACAACAGTCGAAACAATGGTTAGAACGTGGTTCTGCACCTTCAAAGAAAGCGAAAACCACTTTATCGGCAAACAAGGTGATGGCATCATTTTTTTGGGATTCAAAGGGCATTTTGCTCATTGATTACCTTTAGAAAGGTGCCACCTTAAACGGACAATATTATGCAGAACTTCTACAAAAATTAAAAGTTGAAATTCGTGCTAAACGGCCAGGAATGGCAAAGAAAAAGATTCTGTTTCACCAAGACAACGCTCCCTCGCATACCAACACAGTTGCGATGTCCAATACTCCATAATCTGATCCTGAGTATGGTCCTGTGTTTTTAAATTTCAAGAATATTACGTTAATAAAAAAATTTGCCAAATGAATTGAAGAATTATTATGTAAAATTACCTTCAGCTTAAATAGTACGCTGATAAGAAAATTAACAGCTTAATTTCATGGACTAAGGAACGCGACTTATTTATAGTATTGTCTCTGAAGGGTAGAATTTTCCTCGAGCCTAATACGATTTTTCCCAATCACCGAAACCGATGCGTGTTCTCCACAAAAAATTCATACTGCTTAGAAGAACCCTACACGTAACATATCAGACAACACCTAAATTATACACAAAAAATACAAACACTCACTGCCTACCTTAATAAGATATAGATTGGATTAATCCGTGAATAAATCCCTTTTTGTTGAAGTTCTAATTACCGAAAATCAAAATAGACGTCCTTATCCACGCTAATGCAAATTTATCGTCTAAAAATTATATCCCATATCTTTTACAACGATAAATCGATTGATGTGTCATACTCCGACATACCATCGCAAGAAAAACTTTTCTGTATCTAAAAATAACGCTTAATCCAGCTTCACACCCTTTTTTATCAATATATAATATACTGAATCTAAATTCACGAGAATCCACGTAATTCAACAGTTATAAAAGACCAACCAATACGTCACGAACAAAAACAATATGCATAAGACATTGTAAAAGTATATATATATATATATATATATATATATATATATATAAGAAAATTGAATTTGTATAATGCAGATGGCGCATCATGTCCTTTTTCGAGATTAAATATTAATATAAAAAATACATAAAGTATTCGCAAAGCTAATCAAATGCACGTCATCAATATTCATGATATAAAAAAGTGCCTTGCCTCCCTGTACGGGTTAGAATAAAAAATTAATGTCACTACAACATTGAAATGTTCATTTTTAAGAAAAAAAATTTCTAAAATCTTGCACATTACAACCATAATTAAAAAAAATTAAGGGAAAAAAAACTTTATTTTTTTTAGCAATTACACAATATCTATAAATTAAAATATTTGAATGATTCAAAGTCAGAGTCACTTAAAGTATCACTGTTATCATCGTCTTCATTTAAATTGATAATAATAGGAGTAATGTCTTCTATGTCAAATATCCTTTCCCTGTCCCACCATTTTTCTATTTCCTTTTCTGTATGGCTAATTGAGGACCAAACTGTTGGTGTAACAGTCTCCAGTGACTCTCGCCACATATTCACACAGTTTTCCATTGTTTTAACATCCCGTCCAATGTGTTTATTATAGTAACTTTTTGTAATTCCCCATATTAGTTCAATTGGATTGAAGATACAGTGATAAGGTGGCAAACGTAACACTTTGTGTCCATATTTTTCTGCGATTTGATCGGCCACATATAATTTGGGTGGCTTATTTTGAGCAACTAAAGTTAATATTGTAATTCAGCTTTGAGCATGGTCCCATGAAATGCAATTTTCTGTGATCTGAGCCAATTTTGAATTTCAGGTTTCTTCCAGAATGTTGTAGGATTTTTCACAAGTAAACTGCTGTGATAAGGTGCGTTATCCATAACTATCACCGATGGTTCTTCTAAATTTTTTATTAATTGATTTTCAAACCAATATAAAAAGTTTTCATGATTCATTTCACCGTGATAATCACCCATGTCACTTTTTGAAGGATATATAAGCTCTGATCCAAGAATAAAGCCATTTCTATTACCGGCATGAAGAACTATCCATCTTTTTCCATCGACTTTGGTGGTTTTAACACTTTTTGCATTGCTGTCTTGCCAAGATCGACCGACAGTACCATTTTGGAAAATCCATGTTTCATCTAGGTATACAAACTGATAAATACCTTCATCTTTGATTTGCTTGTACGTTTCAAGAACTGAATTCGTTTAGAAGCAATATCTGGTAATTCCATTAAACCTCTGCGAGGATTATCCTTTAACCATTTAAATCCAATTTGTTTTAAAGTGGTATATAATGACCTACAGCAGCCATTGAAAAGGAATCTGGCTTTTAGCATGTAATGTCGCAACAGTTACATGTTCCCTTCTTTCATACATTTCATAAATTACGTTACGAATAGCACTGACATCCAAATTTGCTACATCTGTAATAGATTTACAATACTGGCGTTTCTTTGGAGAATTCAAAGGTTGCTTGGTTTTTACAGCATTGGAAATAGCACTAACTGTTGACAAATTCAACTGTAATGCATCTGCAACCCGCTAAAAATACATGTACTTCATTAGATAAATGATTATCATGAATTTGTTTAGGCTTACCTCTCTGACAGCATTCAAAGAAATTAACGGCCCTTTATTATCACGTTCCCTTTCAAAATACGTAATTAAAGAAGCCACAAGCCTCTTGCATTTACTATTTAAATGCATCTCATTTTCATCAGTAAACACCACAAAATTAGTAAATTCAATAACAAAAACTATCTCTGGGTACAACAGGTTTTTTCTGAAAAGAACAGATTTGAAAACTAAGAAAATACAACCAATTTAAGCTACTCCAAACACAGCGAAACAGAGGTTATAAGCAGTTATAAGTCAAATCACGTCAACTATCTAACGCGAAATATTTGGCACATACGCACAGAATGGCCAACCTTTAAGTTTAATAATATTTTCATTAAGTAGTAACAGGAAGGTTATGGATGTTGATGTCTAAACTCGTTACATTGGCAATGTTTTTACGTCACTGATGACGTGCATTGGATTTAGTTTTGCGAATACAATATAACACACCTATATAAAAAAGTAATGACTCGTAGTCGAATAAAAAAATAATTTCAATAAAATCCATATCCGTGGTTCGTGCAAAATAGCGAAAATGAGTAAGAATTGGAAACTATTCAATTTTAATATACACGATACATTTTTGCATGAGCATATACAGCGACTGCCAATAAAATATAAACAAAATGTAAAATAAATCCGTAACAGGCGGGTAAACTGTTGTATATTCTTCTATTTTTTTTAAATATCTCATAACCAATTGTCTGATCAGTTTTGATATCGCAATTGTTACTTTGAATCGATGTTACATCGTAACAAGCTTCAGAACAACCGTATTTGAAACATTTAGGATATCCATAGAACTTTTAAGCCGCATATCCTAATTACTTGTTATTTTGCAGTGTGTATTATATCCATACGGCGTTGTTTCTCTTCCATCAATAACCATTCCATCGCAATCTTGGACTGCATATCGCAACGCCTTTACCCCATTTGGAAATTATATCAATGATGCTTGGGTTTAGAAAATTTCGTTAGTTGCCCTTTATCCACAGGTATGTAGCAATAATGTTTTTACATACCCTACCTGTTTTGCAGTTGTCACAACTCTGTTAGAGAGCATTTAGGATTGCTGACAGCCGGGCCACGTACCACCACACCTGTATTTATTTTTGGTATTGTAACACTCCTCATAGAAATAAACGTAGATGTAGGTTACTGTCAAGAAGGTTATTACATTATAGTGACCCTCGTTATATAGCAGAAGCTTCCCGCTTCACGCCCCAGTATCATCTTTAAAGACATCTCGGCCCTTGCCGCTATAACTGTACTCAGTCATAGTATACGCGCTAGATGATCTCGCAAGCTTAGGGATGCTCCTTCTTTGGGGATCACCACGCCTCTATATCAGTTTTCCTGTATCTTTCCGCACATGCTGATAATCAAAATTCCTGTCGATATACGCACTGGCGACAACTGCTCGAGGAAGGCATAGGTTATCGTTGTTGGTGATTGAGACAACCCCTCAACATTAGTAAACGTGGGCTTGCTATATTAGATTTGTATGGATTGGGCGGAGGAACTGTAAAGTATGTGCCCAGTTTTAGAATATACGCATTTCTCTCTTGCATTGCTTCTATTTATGCTTTCACAAAAAAAACTTTAGTTCTATTATAAGAGTGGTTTTGATTTTAATTATGTTCCATTTGAATATCAGTAGTACTTTGTATTTTTCAGACTTACATGTGTACGAATGTGTAGTTGTTAAAGCTTAACAGAAGCATACTGTAGATAAGTGGTGAAGTATTTAAAGTTTTCCAGAATTTTTGTTACACTGTAAGAAAGATCATTCGTTTATTCATACTGTGCATTAAAACATGTTAAACAACAATTTTTCTATGTAAACCTAATCCCACATATATTCTTTTTCTCTTGTTTGAACAGTATACATATATATTTTATGTAATGAAGAAATGTGTGCTAGTAAATGTAGCCTTGTAATAGTTTCTTTTTAGTAGTATTTTTTTCAGAGATGTGTCCGAAATATTATTGTTTCCAATGATGTACTAATAATATGAGTTAAGTTTTTTTCATTTCCTAACGATTTAAAGGTGTTGTTCTTCAACATAATAGTTATTAAAATTTGTGTACATCAAGAATTATAAATTATTAAAATTAGATTTCAGTGGTATTTTATGTTTCAGATGTTCGGTTTGGTTAAAAACTGTGGCCATGATAATTTAAAACATTTTTCACTATTATATTTACATAATATGTATAGTTTGTGCTGTGCATTTCAAAGATTGCATGTTTGCTATTAGCATCAAAACGTAAAATATTTTGTAACAACCACTTAATATCGTCTTCCGCGTTTTAGTTGATAATACTGTGTAATTATGTTTACAATCATGTTGCTTATAGGCAATTAATTTTGCCGATGTCGAAGTAAATCAAACATTCACCGCACAAGTGCACATGACGTTTTCTATTGCTTGTTTGAAATGAAATTAGTCTGAAGAAATTTTTTACTAGAACATAATGAAATTTTTCCCTTTCTTCTATCAGAAGTAATTGACACGTATATCATTTCTATTTCGTGTAAAATAAATTAGCCCCACAACATGAAAATTAAAATATAAATGTTAATACTTAAATTATTTAAATGTTCAATTTTGGAAAGATCTTTAATTTTGACAGAGAAATTTATATTTTCTAAATTTAAGGCGCTTCCTTACTCTGGATAGCTGGATGGGCGATTGTTGGATTGTGCTACATTAAGGTTCCAGGCAAGACATGCCACATCGGTATTTCTAATGTTGACACATGCCTTCTTATTTTTAATAGAAGAAGGTATGAGGAGCCCCCAAAAGATATGTATTTATATGAAACTCCAAACGGGATAAACTGATGAAGGCCCAAGAGATATCACACTGTTGGAACGTTTCTGACTTTGTCTGTGTTATATCCACCAATTGATTAAAAATGTCGTCCAAGTCCGAAGACTCGATGGTGATGGTGTATCAGGTATTAAAAGGTTTCAGTTCAAATATTTGTCCAACAAATAACTAATGATACAGTACTTACGTGAACAAAGGCGCAGCTGTAAATAAAGGGTTAGCACAACTTAAAATAAAACAGCAAAGATGCTCTTAAAGTACTTTATTTAATCAACAGGAAACAAATAAATGTAAATTTATTTTAATCTCAATAAAAATTAATTAGCAGTTATGCATTAAGGCGAGAAATTCAAGTGTCTCGGTAGTTTTAATAATGAAATGCAAAAACGCGCAAATATACTCGCAGAGTCCACGTGCATGCAGTTTATTTGTCTGTATGAATATCGCGTAAAAGATTGAGAAAGGAAGAATCAATTACAAAACAAAGCGGGTCGCTGTTTTGTATACTACCAGGAGGTAAGATCGTTAAAAAAATGGTGAGAAAGGAAATAAAAGTGCGCCAATCACAGAATACGGGCTGCAAGGAACTATTATAATTAACGATACGTGAAAGGGATCGAGATATTGATTAAAACAAACGCAATCGAAGGATTCGTGAAAAAAGGACCATTAAAATGACACATGACAGTAGGTGTTTCGCTATCAGTATGAGGCGGGTCAATGAAATCAAGTAAGCCTCGGGCGAGACATACATGTACCTGAAAAATAGCTTACCAAAGTGATCTTTTCTGTAGAACAGACAAATTTATGCTATATTTTACTAAATACAATGTAATTCACTATATTATTTAATAGGACTGACAGAAAAGAAATAATTTTGAATAAAACATTAAATTATTTCATCAGTAATATAACATAATAAAATGCGACTTTAGTGAGAGACTCGGGATAAATTATGCTAACATATGATACAGTATTTAAGAAGTAATGTTAATTAAATCGGGCAAAAATTAATGGTAAAACAATTTTAATGTTAAGTATTAAGGCATCTAAAAACGAACATTGGCTAGAATACCACTCGCCTAGGTAGTGATTTCTAGAAATGAGAATTTTGGCACGAAACAGACAAATCACCATGTAACGGACAAATTCTCCTTGAAATATGTATTAACAACGTGAAAGGTTGTATACACGGCTTTTCAAAATTAACGCGCGACATTAAAGAAAATGGTTTTAAAAACGTAAGAAAATCGTATATGCGAAGCGTAACAATATAATTGTCCACAATTTCTTTAATTAAATTTTTAAAAGCTCCTCTGGTTTTAGTCATTTGACGGTTTTTAAAGTACTTCAGTAGTTCTGTAAGAGGTGTTAAATTTCTAACTCAGTCGAAATATTCAACTTTTCTTCTTAATATATACGACACAATGAGTTCCCAGACCTGATGTTGAATCGAGATTAACGTCTAGACACTTCATCTTGTTCTCACCTCTGAAGTTTTTCAGATATTCTCCAAACTTTAAAATATCTATATTGATGTGAGCTCTTCGTGACAGTCGCTTTAATAGTTTCTTGTTTGTTTTATATCTTTTCAAATACAGGCACAAACCTTTCTTATTGGGCTTCAAATATATACCCTGTCCAGTTTTTTCCAGCACAACAGCTTCCATCACCGTCGTTATGTCTCCTCAAGCTCATTTTTTGATGCTCTAGCCTTGTTTACCGCCTATGCAATTCCATTAGATCTTATTGCCAAAAGACCAGCAAATAACGGTATTATACCACCAGATTTGAAGATAGGTATAACCCTAGATGTTTTTATATTTTTTCTACAATTATGATTTCTTACAGCTATTTTAGCACCTCCGAAAATAGTCCCATTTTTAGATTTTTTCAGGGCAGCTTTCGCTAACGTAACAACGCGCTTTCTAAACAAAATCTTACGTTGTGAGATCGGAATCAGTTCTCATTTTCTTTGTAGTTCCTCTTCGTTGTACTCTCTTTATTCTATTATTAAGATGTAAACCCATACCCAATTTTCATTTAACTACAGGTCTGAACCTGAAATAAATTTTAATATAAATGATAGTGTTTCATAACAAATAAACCCAAAATCACATTGGTCAGAAGACAAAATAGTAAAAAAATTAGATTTAAGCAAATATTTAATTAAAAAGGAAGTTAACAGTCACAAGCTCCAAATTTATAAAGAAAAGGAATGAGTCCACAATTGTGCTACCTGAAAGCAGCAATGAAGTGATTTATTTTGATATACGTGACAAGGATTTAAGAAATAATGAGATGAGTGACAGCATTAGAGAACTTACAAAAAGTATACCTCAACCCTGAATTTAAATGAACAATCAAGTTTTGGCAGAAGTAGAAAGAAACCAGATAGACTTAATTTATAAAAGTAATATGAGTATGTTAATTAAGAAAAATGTTTATTTTAATTATTTTCCAAAGAAGGCAGATAGATCTATGTTTGGTTCCATATAATTGTATGATGTTGTATTCATAAGTTGTTTTAATAAACAATCACCAACTAGATGTGTTTGTGTATAGATGTAATTAATCGATCCTTAATATAAAACAGAATACAATAACACTTTATACAGGTTTATTGCTTTGCATGAAGAATAGCATCGGATAGATTTAAATTTGACATAAGTTGCAAACATTCACCAGCTTTTGTGTTAGATATACAAACTATAATTCTATTCTGAATAAAACTATTTGAGATTTTCGTACTTCAGTATTCAGCAAGAGTGTGAAATGCAGTTATGAAACTATCGTATTTTCCCCAGCTCTTTCTATGCGTAAATTAAACCGAAACCATTCAAATATTCTCTTTCTGCAAGAGATAAAATAATCATTAAATATCTTTATCATTTCATCTTACACTGAGATACAATTACTACCACAAAAAAGTTGACGGTCTAAATCACAATTTTTGCTTTATATTTTTAAGTCGAGAAGTCTCGATATCAAATTAGAAAAACAGCTGTTCCATATTTCATTAAAAAAAAATGGTGTGTTGTGTAAGTAATTCAAATAACGCCTGCATTTTCTCTATCGCCGTTTGGGCAACATTTAAAAAAATTTATGTATTTACTTCACTTCGAAAAAAGGCGTGGAATTAAAGAACGTGAGGAAGGAATTTTCTCACTGCATTTTGCGTACTGTTTTCTATAGCATATTAAATTTGTTAACGCAATTTTAGTTCCGAGATTTAATATTTTAAGTAAAAGTTTCGGCGACATACCTTTTGATTTTTTTAAGTCCATGCCAGTTTAGAACGTCCGAGAAATTAAATCTTTCTCTTGGATCCACCCTTTCAATCATGTGTTTATTTAGGGATATCGTTGAACTGTACAAATTGTAGTTGTATAGTTAGGATCGTCGATTCCAAGTGCTGACACCATGTTGCATTATTCGAATAAAACGCTGGAGATAATTGAATTTAAAATTACAACTACTAATACAATATAAACATATGCAGTAGTTACACTTTACGCCGATACATTTTGATTTTTTGAAATAAAATAAAATCTCGCGCAGTAACGCATGGTGTAATTTTTTGGGATATATTCCTTAAATTTTCCTTTGGTGTTCGGACCTGTGGATCCTTTTTTGCCACCATTCTTGAGTTTTAATATGCACTATTAGTAGATCTGCGGCACGAAAAATAAATCCTGAGCCGGGGCCCCAGTGACTCATTACACACACTAAAAGGATCATCGTAACACATGTCTTCGCCACATAAGAACGAAAATAAAAGGTGGGAATAGAATAAGGATTGGAAAGGAATAAAATTGAAATATTAAGATCAAGCTGTCAACCTTAAAATTACATAGAGACAGCAACGAAGATATCTCGAATAGTGGAAAATAACCTAATTTAGTTAAACTATTGATGAAACTGTTTGTAAATGATTTAACTCACAATTGAAAACTATATGATTTATATCTTCTATCTTCAAGCAATCACAGTTAGGAGAATCCAGAATATTAATATGGAAAAGATGATATGGGGTTAAATTGTGACCAAATCTTATCCTAGAGAGAGTGTAAGTAAATAAACGATCTAAAAATAAACCGAAAGTTTGACCACCATGGAGTTTTAGCAATAGAGTCCTGGTTTTTATAATAAAACTTATACCTTGTTCGCGAACTGTCTCGCCAGATGAGTATGATATTGTAAGACCATTTTCCAATGTCGGTAGAAGCTAGTGAATATCGAATTCAATGTTATATTCCGGTCTAATCCTGTCCAACATTGCCAAAAAATTCAACTTTTCATTGAAAATAATCCCCTATGTCCTGGAAACCAATATAGTGTAACATAATGTTTGCTTTGTGCGGCGAACATATTAGGTCTCTAATGAGAAATATCAGGCGATGTTGATGAAACGACAGATGTTTCGACAGTACAAGAACTTTTACACTCGTAGATTATTGTTATAAGGTTGTTTTCGCGAACAAATATAAGAAATGCAGATATATATTGCTGTCAATTCAGTTGCAAATATTGAAGCATATTTAGATATATAGTAAAGCTACTCTGTCATTCTCAAACGCCCTTCTGAGAGAGGTTAATACTGAGTTATCCTCTGATACAAATAACGTATTTGTGAATTGTACATGAGCCTGATCTATTGGCATTGAGGTAGAGGGGGTACTTCCTACATTCCGCAATTTCTATTTAAGATTATATCGTTGTCATAAGGATTTTTACGTTTAAATGACTGAGATCTACATGCATTATACGTCTTACTGAAGATGAAGTGTTTCTTGTGTCTCTTGGAGATCTGTGAAAAGAATCGCTCATGAGACACAAGAGTTTATTTTTGCTACTGGAATATATTCCTTTTAAAGTGGTAGAAAATTATTATGATAAGATTGTGATATATTTGGCGTGGAAAAGTGTTCTGTGTGTGTGTTGTTGAGCTGCCTCCCAGAAATAATAGCTGTATTTCGCCATACACAATTTAATGTTCATCTGAAGGAATTCTGGGCAAATCCTGTCTTTAGCTGGTGTTCCTCACCACAGGCAGTACACCTGCGTTTAGATTTACACTACGTGTCAAAGTGATCACACCAGAAACATACAGAAACATTGAGTAACAGGGAAAACATACAACTCTGATACGCAAATCTTATAAAAAAAAGCTTATATAGTATATTCAGGCAAATTTTTACCCCTAAATGTAACAACAATAGACGATGTATTTATCTGAACCTGTTTATCATCAATTGGTTGCTCCTCCTCAAATTTGTAACCATATAAAATGATTAATGATATTTACAAAAACGAAACCAAAGTTATAATAGTAACAGTAAAAACATAGATATATAAAGTAGAACAAAAAAACTTACCACTACTAAATTCAAATCCAAACCAAGAAAATACATGTGGATCGTTCAAGACATGAACCCTCCAACTAACATTTATAATTTAGCGACTTTTAAATGTATTCAAGATTAAATTCTTAAAAATTTTGTGTTGGATAAACTACAGATTGTAAGACATAAATTGGGAAATATTTGTATTTTCAAAACAAAATAGATGTAATTTGTTATGTTCAACACAAATTTACAAAAATCATATAAATATAGTGAAAGAGTGCTATTTTTCAAAAATCAATTATGTGTTCTCTATAAACAAATATCTTTTTTAATCATTCAAGTGTTGATTATGAAAATTTTCCGTTATTATTTTACACCTAACAAATGAATATAAATAATGCATAGACTTCTGGACGATACATATTCATTTATTACAAATATTATCAAAATCCCTCAATATTCTCTTACTCATATTATACTTTTTTGTAATTTTATGGTAATAATATATCTAATATCCTTCTCTCACCTTTTTCTTCAATGTTTATATCATTTTCGCTATTTTCTTGGTTATAAAATCCTGGTTGATTGTTCAAGTTAGTATCTTCGCTAAATATAATGTCTCTTGTAGAGAAAATCTTTTCTTTGTATCTCATAATCTACACCCATTTGTTGTATAACCCATCGTTACAAATTTTCTTGTTTTTGATTCCAACAATAAACTGCAACTGAAAATCCCTAAATTTGACATTTATTTTTTTATTAAACCATAACTCTGCACGATTTTTCTGCATAACAGACTTGTTTGGTCTTTGGTTACATAGCTACATAGCTCTTCTAAATATTTCACCCCAAAAACATTTATTTAAATTTGACTCATCATACATCGAGTTTTTTTCATAAGAGTAAAATTAGATCTGTTGGCAACTCCATTTTCTTGAGAAATAAAGGACTACATATTCAATGAATATGGCTTTATTTGGACAAAACTATCAATTTTCGTAATTGTTTCCGCATCATTAACATACTTCCTATATCTTGCGTCCTTAATTTTGAAAATGTTGTCTTGAAATATTTCAAACACAAAAATTTGTCACAAACACAAAGTGCCTTTTAAATACACCAAGGGGCCTGGGCTCATAGCCTGTTGACTTTAATGCGTATTATACCGATGAAGAAAATAAAGTACTTTATATTATACATTTTATTTAACACTCGCATTGCAAAATAGTTCGTTTACTTCCTTCTATACATATACAGTAATGCCAACCTACATGCACTAAAAGTAGCCAACAATGGCGCGTCAATTCAAACATGTTTAGACTGTACGTCAACAATTTTTGGATTTTCCAATCACAACACGTCTAGAAAAACGACCGATTTATAAAAATAAAGTAGGATTAACGGATAATACGCAAAAATTAATTAAGATTAGTTTACAAAATGCATATTCGTAGATATATGTATTTTACTTCAGCGCTAAAATTTAATTTTGATCATTTTTAAATTCTCCAACCTCAAGAACCACAAAAAGATGATTCTTTTTAAATTCAAGTTGGAACCACATTTAATTAAGAGTGGAAGAGAAGGGGAATTTACAATTCAGAAGAGGGATTAAGTGAAATATTGTATATTGCTTAAAGAAGATGTAATTGAAAAAGGACAAGAAACACTAGATGCCACAACGCAAACGAGCAACGATCAATTTAAATAATTTTGTAGTCTGTATATTTGAAACAATTTAAAATGATTTTAGATAAAAATGTAATGTCGATGGAAATGGTTCAACAATAGCAACAACTTGAACAAAATAAAGTAAATTTACGAGGGAATTACCTATGATGTTGAAGACTGTTTATATGAAAACCATTGCTACTCAAACTTGCAAATCAACAAAGTTACAACAACGATAGGAAGGACCGTTAATTGTTATAGAACTACTTCCAAGTGACACATAGCAAGTACCAAAAATGTTAAAAGATGCTGACAAGTCATAAAGATCCGCACGTGTATGTAGGTCAGTTAAAATTATGGAAGAATTATAACTGAGACGACTATTTCGAAAATAAAAGACTAGATGGAGAAGAAGAAAATGAAGTCAATTAGTGAAAGCACAAGTTGAAGAAAGAAACATCACAAAGAAAACCTTGGGGAAGAAGATTCAGGATATTCAGCCAAGCCAGATAATATAAAAAGACGTACTATAAAGGCGAAATATTTGAAAGGCTATGTATAAATTATTGTATTATTTGCACAGTAGCAAATTTTGTTTCAACTAGAAAAGTAAATTCTTTATTGTAAACACGTAATATAGGCAGAATAGACTGAGTGTTAGGATATTTAAGAAAAATGTAAATTAAACTTGATAGATATAGTGAATGTAGTTGTTTGAAGTAAAGAATATTTTTAATTATCGTAAACTTTCCTTGAAATATTAATATTAAATGAAAGTAAGAAACAACAGTGTTTAATGAAGAGTAAAAGGGAAGGAATTTTAATAAAATCATGATTTTATAAAATAAGTTTGTAACTATTTTGTGCTTATGTAGGTATATAAATGTTGTATGTATCATAGCAGCATAGTGCACAATCTTTCATATGCAAAATAGAATACTTACCTTAATAAATCAAGTTATTCTTGATTGGTATTTCATTTATTCTAATTATTATTGCCACAATCATAAAATAATCCTGTATACATAATGTACTTTGTTAATTGTCTACTGTTAAAGCTAAAAAGTTCCTAGTATTTGAAAGCAATCAGTGTACAGAATACTTTTTATTTTTAAATAAATAAAAATAAATGTATTTAACCAAAGTATGCGAAAAAGATTAAAAAGGGACACTTTTAACAGTAACTGCCTCTCCTGCCAGATTCCAGTAATTAATCATTCTTACTACCCACCATGATAATAAATATTTACATTTAATTAGTGATCTAAAATATATATTATCTCTAATTTGTAGCATTATTTCTTATAAAAAGTTGTATGGCTGCCAAAGTTGTAGCTTATATCTATAATTGCTATACTGTTTTCTAATTACGAACGGATTATAATTGCAACAATTTACCAAAGTAATTATTTGCCCTTAATCTATAGATATATATAGTTAACTTCTAGGTATTTATGTACGTATCAGTGATAGCTGTTTTCTATTCAATTTACATTCATGATCAGGCGATGTAGTGTTAAGTATGTTTAAGTACTACAGGGCTGGTAAATATAACTTTATAGCATTTTAGGGGAAAAGCGACATTTTCATGTCTTGAAAATGAGAAACTTCTCGTTGAAATCAGTGAAACATACTCTTTTATTTTTGTAAAATTAAATGAGCAGATGCCAAGAAGGATATTGACTATTTTTTTTACAAAAAATATCGCATATAAATATGTTTGGTTATGTTATACATCTTCAATAGGTGGACCCCTTTAAATCATTGCTCATCCAAATTTTTTATGTTTGATTTTCAAAAATGGAAGAAAACTCTTTCACTAAGATATGTAGAGCGTGTTTAACTGAACAAGGGGAATTTCAATCTATTTTTGTTCGCGATGTATCTTCAGGTTTGGATATGCATTTAGCAGAAATGATAATGTCGTACGCGTCAGTGCAGGTATTATTTGTTTGTAAATAAATAAAAACGACAAAACGTTTTATTAAATAAATTATATATACAAAATGTTAAATTATATATATGTGTATATAATTTAATATGTATATATTTTTCTAATATTTTTAGATAACACTTGGTGATGGCTTGCCTGAACAAATTTGTTATTCTTGTGCCAAGAAGGTTGTGGAAATGTATATTTTCAAAAAACAATGTGAAGACTCAGATACTTCGATAAGAGAACGCCTAGGCAAATCACCACTACTCAAAATTCAAATTGATCACAATGATATTGATTTTACACAAGAATTTGATGTTGATGTAAAAGATGTAGAAGTATTAATAAAATCTGAAATGTGTGTGGGTCTTAATAATTTGGAAGAAAAGAAAAAATCAAACGAATCTTCAGAATGTAAATATGTTAAGGCATTGAAAGATAATAATATTGAATTATCTCAATTAGTAGTTTATGAATGTGAGTTTTGTTTGAAGCAATTTAATGAAATAGAAGTTTATAATAACCATAAAGAAATTCATGAAATATCAAAATTTTTTTTGTGTGAAGTTTGTCCAAAAATATTTACTAAAATGGAATCTCTTCAAAAACATAAAATTACACATGAAGTGAAAGTAGAAGAAAAGATTGACAGAGAATCTAATATACCATTACTAGAAACTGAATCAATAGTACGAGAAGATTTGAGTCATTTACCACATGCACCAACATTTGAAGGTTTTAAATTATCAAAAATGTTTAATGGACATAGAGAAAAATCTGATCTTGAATGTTACATATGTCATAGAAAATTTTCCAAGACTTCACATTTAACAAGACATTTAAAAATTCATAATCCAATTAAACCCCATGCCTGTAAAGTTTGTTATAAACGTTATGCAAGACTTGAACAATTAACAACACATATGAACATACACATGGGAATTAAGCCGCATGTATGTCAAATTTGTTTCAAAGGTATTTTTTTATACTCATGGTTACAGAAAGAAACATTGTTTACATTTATTTTGAATTTTACAGGCTTCAACCAAATATCAAATCTGAAAGATCATATGCGAACTCATAATGGAGAGAAACCATTTTTGTGCTCAACATGTGGAAAAGGTTTCAATCAGTTAGGAAATTTAAGACAACACACTATTCGACATAGTGGTATTAAAGCACATATATGTACATTTTGTGGGAATGGTTTTGCCAGTAAAGGAGAGCTTTGTGCACATGTTAGAAAACACACAGGTAATTTCACAAACAATTGATTTCTACCATTGTTAATACAAGTGATGTAAATTATATGAACTAATTGTATAAATATATATAATACATGATGAAGATTATAACTAAAGAAGATAAACTCTCCTTCTTAGCCTATAAAATATTAAAAGCATAATTTACTTGAAGCAAAGTTGGATAGAACTACACTTTTATTAGACAATGGTATTTTTAAACTGAAAATGTTCATAATTTGACTCTTTGCACATGAAGCTCAAGAAACAATTTCTGCTACCTGTGCAAAACAACCACTTATCTATCATAGTGTAATATTAATAAATAACTTTTATTCTTTAGTGTAACAGTATCATAAAATAGTGTTATATAGAACCATTAAATATCGCGCAATTATTAAACTCCATTTCAAGAAGAGATAAATTTTTAAACAGACCCAAGCCCAAATTACAACCTATAAAATTCCTGAAATAAATTTTACACAGTCAAATTAAATAAAAATTGAAACAAGTGCCTACTACCTACATCAAAATTTCAAATGCAGTGGTATAATATGTGAAAGTAAAGTAGAATAGAAAAGTAAATAAATCAGTAGTATTGTTACATAAATGCATTAAAATTCTTGTTTTTATCAGTGTAAATAAGATATTTGTTTGGAAGACACATGCAACTTTATCTATTTGTTTAAAAAGTTCTAATAAAACAATTATAGATATATTACATATATATAATAATACTTAATCTTAATTAATAATAATTATAAAAAGTAGACATTTTACTGACTGTTTCTATATTTCATCTGGTATTTATAAATTTTTAGATAGGATCTACAACCTTTCTTGACGAACTTTAAATAACTACAATTTTTAAAATTAACCACTTGGGAATTGAAGTTAATTAAATAAATTACTCTATGTATCATTTATTAATTAAAGTTAATGATGAAAATATCTGATCTTATAAACTATTATTATGATTTTATGATTACTGTCACTATCGTCTTCTCCACCAGAAATTATGAATGGTTTTATAACTTCATCGATAATTCCATCAAGACCCTTCGTACTTGTTTCTTCTTTAATAACATAATTTATGCAGTTTTGCCAAGTGGTTGCAGTTACATTGTTGATAGCATCATATAAAAGTTGCTTAACTTTGTTTCATTTAAAAGTTTTATTTTTCGTAGCACTCTCATTTTTTTTATTTGTGCCCATACAAGTTCAATGAGATTCAGCTTGCAGTGGAATGGAGGTAAATAAAGAACAATCTTGTTTTCTGATTTAACCATTTCATTAATTACATATGAATTGTGTTTTTGTTTCATTTGACCATTTTCACTAAACTCAATAATTCTGCTTTGATCATATCCTCCTCATACTTTATATCCTTATTTCATAACCAATTTTGTATGTCCACTTTTTATCTAAGTTGTCAACAGCGTCTTTTTCATTATCCATAACCACGACAGTATTATCTGGTAAATAAGGTAATATCTTAGTGAACCAGTCTTCAAATACTATAGCGTTCATTTCTATATGACAGTCAGATGATTTTTCCTTTCAAACACTAACAAGCCATTGGTAAGTCCTTCCACAAAGGCACGTTTATGATTTAAATCATTGCTGACAGTCCATACTGTCTACCTTGTATGACCCTCATTCAACCAGGTTTCGTCTAAATAGAAAATCGATTTTTCCTAGGATCTATGTAATGAAATATGTTTTGCATATTACCATCTCCATCTTATGATATCATCTTCTTTAGTAAAAACACTGTTTCTGCTTCATTTGAGATATCTGCAACATATAAAAGAATTATATTGATACATTAATATACTGCAAATATTCTTACTTAAAATTCAATTGCAATAGGTCTACCAGTTATCATTTTCGGCTCAAAAATATTTCCAGTCTTTTTATAATTATCAACACTTGATATATTGTTGGTCTGAAAATTCCTAGAATCATATATTATACTGTGAGGATATGTTCTATATGTGATACTCAGTAAAGTTACCTATTAGTTGGGAGATCTGCCCTATGTCGCCATTTTTGAAATCAACAACTACAGAATTACATAATTTTGGTGAAAGTGAAGTTCTTGTATTCACATATTACATTATCTGTTAATTTGCAAGTCAAAGCTCTCAAAAGAATTAATGTATACCGTAAAATAGCTAAAGAAATATGATAATTATAAATTAATCTCTAAAAACGCAAACGTGATATAAACAGTCAAAGATGTCAAAATATTTGACAGTTGATAGTGTATGACTATGTTATTTTTGCCTTGCTTTCTTTCAATGAGAATGAACTATCATTTGAGCCTGTTCAGAAATTTGTTTCTCTCTTTTTGAAACTAAGTATACTAACTGACGTTATACTTACTTTTCAAATTATCAAGAAATTTTAATCACTAAGGTTGATATATAACCCCTTTCCACATTAACTTTTGTAATTCTGTATACGCATTGCGACAACCAAGTTGTCATCATCAGCAGATAACCGCAAAGTGTCGCACCTGGTAAACCATAGCGAAAAATACCTGTACGAAAACACTCCGTACGCGGTACACACCGTTGAGAACCTAAACGTACACTAAATGTTCATTTCACAAGATTTTTAAAAATTGTTTTACTTAAACTAAGATGAATGACACTGGAAAAAAGGGAATACGGACACGACCGATAAGTATCTGCATGTGATTTATTACTGTGTTTCTCTTCTTCGGACATTAAGCAGACCGTAAAGGGTCGTCTGCATTGGTACATTGTCACTATTCAACACATGACTTTTATTCTTTAAGATGTCACGATAATTATACACGTTCTTTATCAAATGTAAACAATCCATGTTAACACTGTGGTTATTTTCTAAAACGTGCCTTGCTATACCTGATTTTTCTGGTCGGTTGAATTTTATGTGCGGAAGGTGTTCTTTATACCGGGTTTCGATCGATCGTTTAGTTTGGCCGATGTATTGTTTATTGTAATCTAAACATTCAATTCGGTAGATTCCCAACTTTTTATTATCTTCGATTTTGTCTTTTGCATTTCCTAAAAGGGTTTTAATTGAATTACTGGAGCGAAAACAAACTTGAAAACCGCGCTCTTTGAAAATACTATTTAAATTTTTTGTCATACGATGATAAGGTAAACAAACAAACTGCTTTTCCCTATTGCTCTGTGGTGATGGACATGTGGTATCATGGATTGTTTTTCTTATGTTAGCCTTTCTAATTAATCCATTGATTATTTCCGAATCAAAACCATTGTATCTCGCGATATTCTTAATGAGGTTCAATTCTCTTTCGTATCTTACATTTGTTAGTGGAAAATTAATCAAACGATTAATAAGAAAGTTGAATGAAGCCATGTTTTGTTGCATGCTATGATTTGAGTCCGCCGTGATGAATCTATTGACATTTCTTATATGCAATAAATAAATGAAATTATGAGCATCAATCTGTTTTGATTTATTTATTACGATGTTATTTCTGAATAAAATACGTTTTTATATGCATGTTTATAAATACCTTTATTTTATATCTTTCATTTCTTACATTTACATACTTTTAGAAAATCTGAAAATTTTTATTACAAAACTTTATCTACATAAAACAGTATTGGAAATTTATATTTAAAAAAGCAAAAAATGTATAACTGCACATAGAATACACAAATTCAAATTAAAATAGGGATAGCATTATACATTGCATATCAACATATACAAAGTTTAAAAACACAAATATCCAAAAGTGTCAATTCTTGGTAAAGCTGCAGTATGCATGAACTAATTGTTATGGTTCGTTTAAGATATTAATCTAGCTTCAAAGAAAATATCAAAATATTTGCTTCTGTTCTTCATCATTTGATATGTTGGATTTCTAACTATAGAATAGATAAACATACATGTTTTGGAAGATAATCTTGGGACTTGAAATTAACTAATTATCATGAAGAAAGTTGGCACTAGAATTTCACGACGAGTATGTAGTAAAGCCAAGTGATGTTCATGTAACAATGATAGAAGATGATCCTACAACGATACACATCATTGACTTTAAAACTTAAAAATTTCATGAATCAATGCTGAACACTCTCATGCTTCAAGTATGGTTAATTGTATCAAATGTGCGCGAAAAGTTAATGTATACAACATCCATTGACTGCAGTCATCTGGCGCAGGGCATATGTCTTGGGTAACAGGTAATAAATTAGTGACTGTTGACTGTCCAGTTATGAAACCCCATTGAATTGGCGATATTCGGAGTTTTATCTGAACATAAATGATGAGAACTATCGATGTCGATAACTATGGTTTGACAGCTGATAATATTAAACTATGTTGACATTTCTGTTCAGTAAGGTTTAGCAAGTCATCATGAATCGTTTAACGCCAGAACAACGCTTCCAAATTGTGGAAATTTACTTTTCAAAAAATAAATCTGTTCGCGAAGTTCACATAGCACTTCTTCCATTTTACGGTCAACATAATCGGCCTAGTGAGCAAACAATTCGTGCATTTATTGATCGTTTTCGCTCTAATTTTACTCTTCTCGATTCAAAACCATCAACAAGACAAGGAAATGTGCGTACCGAAGAGAATATTGCTGCTGTAGCGCGAAGTATTGAAGAAGACGCCGAAATGTCGATTCGTCGTCGTTCTCAACTTGTTGGCCTTTGTCCTTCGACTACGTGGAAAATTTTACGTAATGATCTTGGCTTACGTACCTATAAAATACAGCTCGTGCAAGAATTGAAGCCAAACGACCATCATTTGCGTCGCATTTTTGCTGATTGGTCTCATTTGAAACTGACCGAAGATGAGCATTTTTATCAGAGAATTGTGTTTGGTGATGAAGCTTATTTCTGGTTAAATGGCTACGTCAATAAGCAAAATTGTCGTGTTTGGAGCGAAGACAATACTCAAGCCGTTAACGAATCACCATTACATCCATTAAAATTGACTGTTTCGTGCGGTTTACACGCTGGCAGCATCATCGGTCATTACTTCTTTCGAAATAAGGAAAGAGCTGCCGTTACGGTGAATGGCGAGCGCTATCGAACCATGCTGACTAAATTTTTGTTTCCAAAAATTAATCAGCTAAACATCGACGACATTTGGTTCCAAGAAGATGGCGCAACTTGCCATACAGCGCGCTTAACAATCGATTTATTGCAAAATCAATTTGGTGACAACTTTATTTCCAGAAGTGTCCTGTTCACTATCCCCCTCGTTCGTGCGATTTAACGCCTCTGGATTACTTTTTATGGGGCTATGTTAAGTCATTGGTTTATGCAAATAAGCAACCCTGTTGCCACTATTGACGCCATACGGCCAGATTTATTGGAAAAAGTAATCAAAAATTGGACTGATCGAATGGACCATGTAACTTGTAGCTGCGGCGCACATATGCCGGAAATTATATTTAAAAAATGAATACCATAAAATTATCTACCAGATTATATTAAAAAAAATTCATTCAGTAATTTTACCATTTGACACATTGGTAGCGATTATATTATAGCTAATGTGTTGAATATGTTGCTTGCAATGTTTCAAGTGACCAATTTTGCAATAATTCCTTTGACATCTCAAGAAAATGAGTTGCAGGATGCCTTGAAGTATATCATTGGCAAGTGCTTAATGGGAAAACACATTATTTTTTAAATGTGTAAGGGAATTTGGGTTTGAACGATTAGATGAACAACATGAAATGCAATTTGTTATAGGTATAGCAGAAGATGAAGAAGGTTAAAGATATTATAGATGAAGAAGAGAGTGTTTTAAGCCCGAATTATAAAATTAAAACTGTGGAAAGGTGGTAAAGCAAAGCGACGTTCTGCCCAAATTGTGAAAAAAAATTAAAAAATCTGTAATCGCTACAGAATATACGAAATTCAAGAATACCATTGACGACGGAAAATAATTCAGGACATGGATCTTCGGCGGTGGGCTTTAGAATGAAATTGGATACGAAACGTTTAAAACTGCCATGGAAGACTTACAGTTATAAAGCAATACTTTTATTAATAGAGTCAAACCTCGTATCAATAATATTGACAGAAGCAATGTGTACAACACTAACGAGATTAGATACAAATCTAGAAATACACTATGGTCGTTCTTTAGCAGTAAAAATGCAGAAAACAATTGATAGTGTTTTAACAACTACACTATCTACCTTACATTATTTTCGCCCGTAGATGGGCCCTTGCTTTTTCCATTATTTCTAGTACTAAAAGAATCTACGTATACGTTTAGACTTCGAATTGAGTAATCATTGTTTAGACCAATAAGTATGTATATTTCTTCCTCGACGTTTGAAAAGCTTATTTCAAATCACTAGAAAACTTTGTTAACAGGCGTGTTCTCCCCAAGTATCGGACCAAATAGTGGTCTCTTGACTGATTCTTAGAGGGGACATTGCAGCATCGAACTTTAGAAATTGGCGCCAAAAGATAAAACTAAACATTTTAAATATGCAAAAAAAGGACAGCAGTGGTTTTAGATTATGGAAAACTTTTATTATACTTCTTGTGATACAATGATTCTTATTAATCATGATATAGAATTGCATGAGAAAAATAGTATTATTAGACTACAATCATTAACTCACAATTAATTTCGTTCTTTAAGATTTTTCTCCATTTTCAAATACTCGTGCTATAAGAGTGGACACACGGATGAACATTGGGATCCTTTAAAAATCTTATAGAGACCGTCTTGCAAAACAATACAAAATCTAAGACGTTTTATAGTATTTATAATAAATCCTCTATTGTGCATTAATCGTCATGCAAGCAATAGCCGTGTTTTCAATACTTGACTACCATTACTGCAATAATTACATAGGATAATTACTATATTTATAACGGTATTATTTACAATTATGGTATTAATAATCACGTCGTAGTATGTAATGTAATTAGTCTTTCACATGCACTATACTTTTTTTTAATTCCACTTCACTGCTTTCCATTAAGGTTAGTTTTGTTACAAACAATTATATTGATGTTGCTCTATAGAATAACATGCCGAACTATAATTCTTCACTGTGCGTAAAATTTGTAATAAGTGAATAAAAAAATGTAATTATTTCTTCGTTCTTCGTGTTACTAAATTTTTTCCTATATGCATTCGCGCTTTCATTAGATTATAGGCAAGTTTGTTTACTTTTAATATTTTACTATTGTTATTGTGATTATTAACTGCCTAAATTTGTTATACAGCACCATATTCTACGTAAAAGTGTTTTTAATTTTGATAGATAAGAGAGATGCATTGTTATTTATTTTTTCCGAAAATCATTGTTGAGACTGTATAATATAATTCAAATTATGTTATAAAAAAATTTAATATCTGTTGTCGTTCCCAGGATAATTAGAAAAATTTAAATTTTGCAGAAATTTTTGGAAAGGATTGTACTCTGAAATTGAGGCACTCGGCCGTTCTTATACGAAGATACTTTTTACAAATTTCATTGAAATCCAAATTTCGGGGTGGCCGGTGTTTACTTGTTAAAGTTAAAAGCGTAGCGCGCGAACGTGTATATATATATATGTATGTATATATAAACAACAACATTACGATAACCCTTGCGTTATTGCCAAATTGACTGGGTTATATTTATTATATACAAATATCAGGTTGTTACAAATGTAATGTCCGTTTTTCCTTCAGTATGAACTGAATCGCACCTGTGTGAAGACGTGTATGTTTTTGGTGAAAATTATTATTATATTTGTAGAAAAGGGTATTTATTTTGAAGTGTGTACCTGTTCCATTTCTTGGAAAGATTAATACACCTGTCCTTGTCTCGCCTATGGAAATGCTGTCGGCAAGAGATATTCGGGCAATTTACCTCTTTCAATTTAAAAAGGGATTAAATGCAGCTGCTACAACGCGAGAAATTAATCAGACGTTCAGTGAAACCACGTGTAATGAACGCACATTACGGCGATGGTTTAAAAAATTCAGCGAGGGAAATTTTGATTTGGAAAATGAGCCTCGCGGATATGTGCATAGCACCGTTAATGACGACGAGCTGCGTGTAGAAGTTGAAAGTAATCCGTCGACAACAGTGCGTAGCCTTGCAGAAACATTTCAAGTGTCCATTGCCACCATTAGTCGTCACCTTTCTTCGATTGGCAAAGTGAAGAAACTCGATCGATGGGTGCCACACCAATTAATGGAAGCCAATAACCTCCGTCGATTAGAGATGGCTACCTCTTTGGCTAATCGACAGAAAGTTGAACCGTTTCTTCATCGAGTGGTAACGTGTGACGAAAAGTTGATACTTTATGATAATCGGAGACGGTCAGGACAATGGTTAGTCGAGGTGAAGCACCAAGACAGCATGCACGAGCATCACTTAACCCGCGAAAGATTATGGTGACTGTATGGTGGACCAGTAAGGGTATTATTCACTATTCATTTTTGCAACCTGGTGAAACCATCACGGCAGCGTTCTATTGTGCCGAACTGGAAATTATGTATGGAAAATTGAGCCGCTTGCAGCCCTCACCAGTCAATAGACATGGACCCATACTTCTTCATGACAATGCAAGACCTCATGTTGCACGAAAGACAATCCAAAAACTTTCGGAATTTGGTTACGAAATTCTCCCTCACCCACCTTATTCACCTGACCTTTCGCCAACTGATTTTCATTTTTTCCGAAGTTTAGACAATCACTTAAAAAATAGGGACTTCCCTGACCGGGAGTCTGTAATAGCAGTGTTTGAGCAATATATGAGCCGTCAAAACCTAGATTTCTTTTCAAAGGGAATTTTTCAGCTTCCAGGCCGTTGGCAACAAACTATTGATGTAAATGGAGACTATTTTGCAGAATAAATATTTATATTTTTTTAAATTTAGACTTTTTTTTATTCCTTACAAAATCGAACATTTCATATGTAACAACCTGATATATACGCAAAATTACCGCGAGCAACTCTAATGACAAATAGTTGAGTAAAATATTAAAGATTAATACAATTCTCAACCTCTACATTACAGTTAATTTCGAGTTACCTAGAGAATGTTGACAAAACTTATTCAAAGCTTATGGGTTGGTATAAAGTTTATGTCACTCTGGTATTAGGCCGGCGGAAATATAAAGCTGTTTGAACATTATACTAAAGAAAAACACTGCTTATAAATATATAGCGGCAGCAGTAGCAACAACTTGAGAATGGCAACAGCGAGATTATCGAAAACCCATTTAGAGAATAGCCTTTCCAGGGCTTTGGGCGTTGAGATCTGGAAAGGCTATTCTCTGGATGGGCTTTCGGAATCTCGATGTTGTCATTTTAGGATCGACAATAGTTAACGGTCATATAATTTATAACCAACTTGCCAACAAAAAGTTGAAAACCTCCGATTTAAAGAGCAAGTTGTAAGAAACCTTCTTGAACGTGACAAGAAAGAAGGTGATTCAGTAGAAGAAAACAGAAGTAATTTAATCAAAAGAAAGCACACACTGAAAAAAAAAATAAAATTGTCGCAGTATGAAAATACTGCAAAGAGTGCTACGATAGGCAGAAATTACAAAAATTGTGTAAAGAAGGTAGCTAGTTTTTTTAATTCGTACTTGCTCAAGATAAGCATATGCTAGAGCGTATAATATGCTATAAATTACACAACTGTCAACATAATACACATGAAATTTAAACAGAATGTTCTAGCGGTCAATCTGTTGATATTAAAGAAGTGAAAATTATGAAAAGAAAGTGCTAAATCGAAAAGTACAGTTAGCCGTCTTTCTGGAATATCAGATTTGAAAATGTACACGATTTGCAATAATCGAGAAGAAATTAAACATATTTGCGCAGAGCGAAAGAATACCAAAAAGTCTCGTACAGCTAAGTAAAATAGGTGGTTGAGTCGTTTTAAGAACAGATTAATTATTGCAAATTAATTATGCAAAAGTACAAAAAGAAGAATACGTGGGTGGAAAATTATCAAAGGATTGTTTCATCATTTTGTGCCGTGCTAGCCAATATAGTAGGAATAGAAAAGTTAAAGCTTATGAAGATAAAACAGAAAAACCTCGGTGTTTTAAAAATCTGAGAATATGCATAATTTCAGTTATTACGCCAACAAAAGAGCGAGGATAATTGGAACTTTATTTGGAAAAGAAAATTCGAAGCTGAAATCGAAAATTAAAATGACGGAAAATGAAAATTCTTTTGGTGGTATCTGCCTGGCGGTTCATCCGTTGTCTATTATGTCAAATAGTGTGGCCTTTTTTGGTTACTTCATTTGTTAAAAAAGTCAATCGAAATAGCGTTATTTGAAATAGCAATGATTCGCTTTTGGATGGTTTAATTATGAAATATGAATAATTCATGACTACAGTAATCCTGTAAGAAAGAGCTCGGGCAATAGCACCAATAATTACAAAATCGGGTTTACATTAAAAGAAAATCCAACTACAGAATGCACGATCAAAAGTAAAACCGGAAACTTGTTCCACGCGGAAAAAACTAAAGGTGGTCACATCGACGAAGTAAAAATTTAAACAAATTTAAAAAAATATTAGTTAAAATTGTTTGAAATAATACTTTTTTAGAATTCTAAAACATTTTGTATACTTATATAATCAAATTTGAATTTTGCGGTAAGTATTGATATGTATATATATGTATTATATATATTCTTTTTAAGTTAATTCTCTTTGACGCTTTAAACGCTTATGAAAAATAAAGACTCTTAATTATTAGAGGAATTAAAAATTTAAACAAATTTAACAAAATATTAGTTAAAATTGTTTGAAATAATACTTTTTAAGAATTCTAAAACATTTTGTATACTTATATAATAAAATTTGAATTTTGCGGTAAGTATTGATATATATATATATATATATATATATATATATATATATATATATATATATTATATATATTCTTTTTAAGTTAATTCTCTTTGACGCTTTAAACGCTATATAAAAAATAAAGACTCTTAATTATTAGAGGACACTATAAAACTGTACCCAATATAACAAAATGATAAAAAATGACAAAAGTTTGTTAAATATCTGATAGATAACAAACTATATAAATTCACACAATATTTTTTTATGATTTACAGATTTGCATGTTTCAAGCAGTCAACATTTAAAAAAAAATGTGAATTTAAAATTAATTACTCCATATATTGCCGGTCAAAAGTGTTTGTCCGCGTGCATATTTTCAAATTATTCAAATAAACAACATTATAGCTTAAATAGAATCAATGTTATAAAATTTGAATTAAAAGATGAGCAAACTGGTAGTTTATTGGATCAAAAGCGGCCAGGCCGACCAGAAAAAACAACACTAGCAGAAGATCGAGCAATAGTTTTAAGAAAAGAAATAGAGAAAAACTGTACCGGAAATTGCAGTAGTGATAAACATTAATCGGAAGAAACCAATTAGCGTCGCAACGGTGAAAGGACGAAGGGGAAGAGTTGCTGTGTGAAAACTGCTATTGCTTGCGCAAGATAATACTGAATAGAATGAGTTCTCAAATCATGTATTACATCCATCACCAATCATGGAGGAGAATCAGTAATAGTTTGGAGGCGATTTTATTGAAGTAGACGGTACAGAGAGATTTTGGAACAGAATGCCGTTTCCTCTGGAACATGACTAATTGAAGAAAACTTTATGTTACAGCAAGACAACGATCCCAAACACACGTCCAAATCGTGTTGGGTGTATTTAGAAAAATTAGAAGGAATAATTGTCCCTATTTGAATTCTAAGAAGTTGTTATGGGATGATCTACACAGGCAAGTGCGAAAATCATCTACAAAAACACTACGGATCCAAGTACAGAATGTATAATCAGAAATAAAACTATATATATATATATATATATATATATATATATATATATATATATACGAGGGTAACCGTTTATACTTCAGTAATAGCAAACAAAAAAGAATTTTTTGCTTTTCATAATATTTTCCTTCAAAATCAATGCACTTTTGCATTCGCTTAAACCAATCCGAAAAGCATTGCTGCCACTGTGAAGGCGGTATCTCCAAAATATGAGTTTTAAATGTCTCAACTGCCTCTTCCGGCGTAGAAAACCGTTGACCACGAAGTTTATTCTTCACGTGTGAGAACAAAAAGAAATCACAGGGTGCTAGATCAAGGCTGTTGAGATAATCCACGCCGAAAATTATGTAAAATAATTGCACGAAAATGTTAGTGAGTTAATTCAATTTTTTCGCTCACATAAAATTTTCATATAAACGGCTACCCTCGTATATACATATATAGTACTGTGCAAAAGAAAGAAGCACTTTCTTGAATTTTACAAGAAACCATTGTAATAGGATAAACAATAATCTTACACAAGTTGAAATTTTTTTTTATATATAGAAACTAACACGTATTGATTTTAAACATAAACTTAAATTTTCAATATTCTGTTTTTTATGGTATCCTGCATTCTTCTTGGCAGGCTTTCCATTAATGAATTAATGAAATTTTCAGGAATATTGTACCACTCTTCCTGTAGTATGTTCCACAGTTCATTTTTGTTCTTTCGCCCCTTTCACACTTTTTTGTCGAGATAATCCCACATATGCTCAATAACATTTAAGTCAGGACTTCGAGGTGGCCATATCATAGTCTGCAATACCCCATTTGCTTCCTGCTGTGTTAAATAAGTTTTCACAAGTTTTGAGGTATGTTTGGGATTATTTTCTTGCTGTAGAATGAAATTATTACCAATAAGTCGCTGCCCTGATTGTATGGCATGTTCTTCTAATAGTGTTCTGTATTTCTCACCAGTTAATTCACCCTCTAATTTTACAATTTCACTCACACCTGCTGCCGAAGTACAGCCCCAAACTTGGATATTACCTCCTCCATGCTTTATGGTAATGTGTAAACTTGGTTCCAATAACGAATCACCAGGGCGTCGTGTAACATACTGACATCTGTTCGTGCCAAATAATTGATATTTAGATTCATCAGTCCATAGTACTTGTTGCCAAAGTGTGGACGTTCAAAAAGTTCAGTAAAGCTGATGTACAGTTTTTAAAAGTTAGTTCCTTAAGAAATCGTAAAAAAGTTAGCGCAGAACTAGCTCAAGATCTTGCGCGAACATTCGGAACACTCCGGCACATTCTTCAACAGTAAGACGATACTTGCTCAGATCAGGCTTAAGGGGATACGTGAGAAAACCCTTACTTATATTTCAATCATTTCCCTCTATTACCTTGTCGCAGTAAGGGTTTTCTTACAGCCACGCATTCCCTCAAGCCTGACTGAGCAAGTATCGTCTTCCTGTTGAAGCATGTACCGAAGTACCAGATCTTGAGCTAGTTCTGCGCTAACTTTCTTACGATTTCTTGAGGAACTAACTTTTAAAAAATGTGCATCAGCTTTACTGAACTTTTTGGGCGTCCATTCTTTGATCTATCACTTACACGGTTTCAGTCATTCTTTTTATTGTTTGTTGCACGGCAAACCGTGAACATTTCACTATCTTTGATATTTTCACTTGACTATATCCCTCTTGATGTAAAACAATAATTTTATTTCTGTCTAGTAATGCTATTCTAGGCAATTTCTATCTACTATAACAATTTACAGCTCACATTTGTTTCTTAAAATGAAAATTTTAATCGTAGGCGCGTTTTTTAGGAATCCAAATAAATTCTATTGTGGAACCGCTCAGTATCGTTTCTACCACTGAATTAAAAACAAAATCTAATAGGTAACCACTGAAAATAGAATGAAACTAAAAATGGCATTTGTTAGATACTTTTACGTAAAATTTAATAATCTCAATTGAGAATTCATGGCACACTGAGTTTTTTAGGGTATGACATGGACATACTTTTTTAAATGGCAATTATATTGGCTATGACTTCATTAAAATACTTACTTTTTTCTGATATCAGATATAATTTTTTTATTATATTGGAAATAATATGATTACTATTGCAAATTGAGGAAATTTTGAGCAAATATGCTTTGAAAAACTGTTATAATGCTGAAAAACAAAAACAAAAGAGGAAAGAGCTAAATGACTACAAACAGTAACGAAACTATAAAATTAAAATAAATATATTAAAGGAAATAAATAATAAGCTAAAACCCTTTCTTCATCTTTCGATTTAATTTTTTTCGATTGATATGGTTTTATAAACGATCTATACGTTTAAAATTATTTTCTAACTTTAAAAATAGTCTTTGATCTAGTTGTATGTTTTCCATACACCGTTGAGAGCCCATTTCGCTAGCGTTAGTACTATAGCAAGCATAATAACAAAAAAGCATATTTTTTTCGTTTGTATACATTTCTTGCATGAATATTTTATAGAGAAAAACACTTAAACTCTCTAATGGGAATTCAATTTATTTGACTATAGTTGTTCAATTGTAGCGTTCATTATTCAAAACCTACCTGTGCATTATAACCCCTCCAATTAGTAACAATAATTGAATTATTTCCGCTATAGTAAACTCAAAAAACACATTATTAAACCTTACATCTATGTATGAAATCAGAAAAACATAAGTATTTTAATGAAGTCACAGCTAACTATGAGATCCATTTAAAAAGACATACGTTTACATTATATTTTGAAAACCAAGTATGCCATGAATTTTTAATTGCGATTATTAAATTCTACATACAAACATTTGATGCCATCTTCAGTTTTGTTCTATCTTCAGTGGTTACAACGATATGTAAGACTGAATATTTCGGCAATTATCAATTTTATTTTACTATTAATTTTACGGGTTGTTGTAAGATATCTTTTTACCTTGTTTAGAAATTCCGTTTGCATTGTTTATATTATTTTGGTAATTTGACTCTCTTCTTACTAAAACATCATGAATATTATTTTTTGCAAAATTTGATTTTAAAATGTAACGAAGTTATATGTAGGTCTTACTGAAGTTTTTTTTTTAATATGCACAAAGATTCAAGAAGTTCGTAGATGGAGTAGCTTATCAAGTTTCTTTCTTTTTTATACAAACAAATACCCCTCTGCAGGTAGAGAAAAGTACTCAGTTACGGGAAATATTATTTTAACTTTCTTGTTTGTAATGTATATAGTTGGATTTGAAATTAATATTCTTAGGTACTTTTTATTCACTAAAGTATATTTCAAAATTCTTAAATGAATGTAAACAATAGTTATTTTCATTGTCTACTACATGGCTCGATTTCTTCGAAAATTGAATTTAATGGGTATTGGAAATAGGCAATCGATATATATATATATATATTGTTAGAAAAATTGAATATACATAAATATTCATAATAATAATTATTCTATGAATAATAATTATTTCACTCGATATTACATAAGTAAGCGCACGATAAATACTGCCCAAAATCGGTTATCGTGTGACTATTCCGTTCTTAAATGCACGTCATATTACTTCCTAACTAAACAAAAGCACTTATGTCACTAAAAAAACATTTAAGAACTAGAACGAACGGTTTTTTATTAAAATAAACAATATTATATCTACTTATAAATACAGATATCTAACATATTTACTACTCCACACCAATCCTTCCTGTAACATAATTCGTATCAGCACATGGAATCAGAGTCACTAAATTTTCATAGATCAAACGGTGCGACAGATTAAATTAAAAATTACTTTAGGGGTACTACAGCCACCACTCCGGCTCAGTCACTAATGCAATAGAAACTGAATTCAAAATTAGACCAGTCCCATCAACCACCAGTCCGGCTTAACCACTAACGGGTATTCCTGTCTTCAAGAAGAGTTCATCCAAGGCGGTAATTTAAGATTCTATCGTTTTATTTATTGGCATGAACGTGCAAAATTTCGCGAAAGCATCAACAATTACTAAAATTTCTATATAATTGTTCGATTTAACTAACATATCTGCATGATCGATATACACCATATTTGAAATGATTCATTCGCTTTTTCTTTTCTCTGATACGTGTTTTCCACCAATATGCGATTTACTGATTGCGCAACAGCGATATCTGATATATTTTGTCAAGTCCGACCATCCGTGACCATTGCCCATATCAATATAAGCAGTTTCATCGTGATGTTTTCGTTGTTCTTAGTCTACGAGCTATTGACACTAAACGTAGAAGAGTTTTCTTTTCCTTGCTTATGCACATATGATAGACAGTTCCGTCTTTAACTACAAGCTCTTTTGAGCGATCATAGTTACGACATATTACGCATATCTTCATCTGAGATGCTCATTATGTCACATATTTTCATTCCGCGGTCTTGCAACATAGTGTTTTGAATTTTATTAATAATTTCTGGTGCGACCATATTATATTTGAGTGTTCTGCACGTAGCCACAATAGAAATTATTAAACTATTTATAAATCATATTAATCGTTGGTGAAGAGTCCTCGTGATCTTTATTGCTTTTCTTTGGTTTATCCAATGATTTTTTACGCAAAAATAACGTTTGGTTAATACGAAATTTGCTTTTTTCTTTGTTTTCCAAAAATACGAGATTTGTTTTCAACGAGCGTCAATACTAAGTGACAGATCTGTTCAAAAATTTTAATGCTGGCTACCCACATATGTTATTGGCAAAGTCGTCATGGAATTTGCGGTTATTATACCCTCTGTTGCATTTTTACCACTCTTCTCATTCCGCCCTCGTTTTGTCCTAAATAAAAATTTAATGGTTAAAATTTGTTCTACTGTTAATTGGGAAGGAAATATTTTTATTGTGGACCAAATAGATTCTTAAGAGAATTTTAACATTTCAGTAATATATTATTTATATTTGTTGTAGGTGCGCGTCCATTCGTTTGTCCTGTTTGTAACCATGGCTTTACAACGTCAAGTTCTTTAACCAAACACAAAAGAATTCATTCAGGAGAAAAACCTTATGAATGTGACGTTTGTCACATGAAATTTTCCCGATCAGGTATACTAGCGAGACACAAAAGAACACATACAGGAGAGAAACCATATGTTTGTAAATATTGCACTAAGGCATTTTCTCAATCAAATGATCTCAGTTCACACTTACGTATACACACAGGAGAAAAACCATTTATTTGTGATATGTGCGGATCCGCTTTCAGACAAAGTTCAGCATTGAAGACGCACAAAAAGACACACATCGATAGAAATGCCATTCTTGACACCAAAGTAGTGATGAATGTTGTACAACATACAACATTTCTTAACAGTGTATAGTAATTATCTAAAACAGAACAGTATTTTAATATATGTACTATAATTTACTCTTAAAGCGATTTTTCTATTGAAATAACCTGGCTTTAATTTGGTCATACATTTTTTGACTTATAGATTTTTTCGTCGATATCATCAATTTTAGTGTTCGCCTATAATACATTGACTAGAAAAAACAAAAACAGGTATAGTAATTTCTCTTAGACAATTCGTATTTACATTATCTCTTTTAGAGAAGTTAATAAAACGAACCTGATGAAAATATGAAACCACAGTGACAGTTGGTTTAACTTATCAAAATAAAAATTAGGTACGTTATTTTGATTTGAAATAATTATTGGAAAGTTTAGATTGTCCCAATGGTATATGTATTTTTAAATAATTTAAAATATTAAATTATTTAAAATGATTTTAAAAATAAGTTTTTTTAGGCTCCAAGTCCACTGAACTGGTAAGACTGAATACATCAGTATAATGACTCGACTAGACAAGTACAATATGTAGTTAATCATAAAATTTTCGTTTAGCATAAGCTCATTGTGTTTGCGTAATGAAAAGACATATTTTTTTCAGTATATTCTTGCCTTATGTTGTGTAGATACTGTTGTATTTTTTTTTCTAAGTTATTTTCCTGAACGTATGCACAATATTAGAATACTTATTATAATAATCGAATAATTCGTCCTATTCTAGCTCTGCTATATAATCAAGTACGCAAAGGCGTCTATACTTAATTTCTGACTGAATTTCATTTCCAAGAATCTCATATTACAGCAGTTGTTTTCACAACTTAACTTTCCACCAAATGCTACAAAGAAGTAATTCACATAAATTGTGTTGTGTTATCTATACATACAATTTATATATATATATATATATATATATATATATATATATATATACATATATATATACATATATATAATTGTATAATTTAAAAAATAAAAAAACACAGACCGATAATAAACTATGAACTCTCGGAAATATATTTTTAACGCAAATCTGCGTTTGAAGATTCAATTATAAAAAATTTCTCGTGGTTTATTTGAAAGGAAAGTTTTCATTGTTTGATTAGTGTAGTAATTTAGGTATTTATATGCGATGTCCCCATTAATATGTTTTATTTTATTGCACCGAACACAATCTTAACATTTTAATTATAATAACAAATTTACAAATTTACTTTACACCAGAATATGATTTAATAAGTGAGCAGAAAAGCAGTGGCGAAATTAACAAATCTGATTAACGCATGACATAGCAGATGTTGTTATGATCACCAAACCTGGAAAACCAAATAATGAAGTTTCCTCGTTTATACCTAGTTCTCTGTTGCCAGTGTAAAGCTGTACGAGAAATTGCTTTTGAAAAGGCTCAAACTTATATTCATCGAAAACACATAATACCGACACAGCAGTTTGAATCAGAGAAAAGCATACAACCATGGAACAGGTTCATAGGTTCACAGAGCACATAGAAAAACTACTTGAGGAGAAAGTGATATGATCATAAGTATTTCTGGACGCGAATAAAACCAAGCTAGTATTGGGGTAAAAACCAATTAGCCTTAAGATTTCATATATTGCTTTTACTTTCCTTTCATGTACGAGAAATAACAAAGGAAGAGATTTCTTTTAATTTTTATGAACTATTAATTTCTCTTGTCATTTCTTGGCATATTAGTAGCATTTATGCATTTAAAGCTACGTTAGTTTAGTTCATTAACTTTTTATATTCATCATATTGCCAATCATCGTGCGTCGGATATTATAGCCTTGCCTCTATTAAAGAATTTATAACATCTGAAGTTTGCTTTTCTTCGGTATTAAATTATATTTATGCATTTTTTAAAGCTATTGCTTTTTTGATTTAGTTCATTAATTGGCTTTTGTATCGATTCTGTTTAATGTATATTTTTGCACGAAAATATCAAATGGTGTCTGCCACATAAGCAAATGGTTCTTTACTACATATTTTATTAAAAGTGAAGCTTAATATGAATGTTGAGGTAACACACTGTGGTCTCCATGCGGGTGGAATCATTAATAAACCTAAAATACCATCTACATGGTTTAAATCTTCGAGTAAGACATTAGGACACATACGTATATACGCCGTCACCACCATTACATTAAATTAATGCAATAAAAAATGGCGGTACATTCGAATATATATTCACATATACATTTATGTAACATTTTATATAATTTGTATTCAAATTTAAAATCCCTTGAAGGTGCTAGTTTTGATAATATACATAGGTTCTATTTTACTTATGCTTTTAAGGAATTCAAAATATTTGAAAACAAATTGTACAGTATATAACTTAGGTTGAAGCAATTAAAAACAATATTATTACAACTTACTTTATTTATACATATCCTTATAAATACAGTATATTAGTAGTACATATAAAAAAATCTGATTTATAAGTTGTATTTTAAATTGGGTTTCGATACAAAATATAGATAATTTTTAATAACTTTTGAATATCAACTACATACATATGTTAGAATTTTAAACTGAAGATTAAACAATTGACAAAGACAATTATATTATTTCAATGACGTATTGTTCATTGCTAAAATTTGTCTAGTACTATGAAAAATATCTTTATTTTTGAAATTAACTATGTGTGCTTATTTTTTGAATTTACTTCAGTTTAATATAATGGCTATGCTAAGTGCTAATAATATTATTAATCTTATCAAGCAAAAAAAATTACTCATACAATATATTTACTTTTTCACTGAAATTATCACAGCCTGAAATATCAATGTTAACATTTAAATGAGTTTTGCGAGGTGCGGCTTCTTCATTTATGTTTTGATAATTACATGTGACATTCGAATATTCAACATCCCTTTCTAATTGTATATTAGCATGGATTTCTTGAAACTTAACGCTAGTAGATGTTTCTACTTTAATAAGTTCTATAATACAGATAAATATTTTGAGTTATATATAAGGTAACTTTTTAAATACTTATTTGCTTGGTACATTCAGAGTTGGAGTTTCACTCTTTGATACTTCAAAATTAAGTTTGCAAAGTCTATAGTTGCGGTATATATACATGGGGTCCATAGTTCGATATTTCTTGTTTCCCGTAGCTTGAATCTAAATTTTAATAAAATATTAACACGTTATCTGTACCAGAATACCCAACTATACTGCAGATCTGTGCCATTTTTACTGAAATTGTTTTCCATGTTCATACATGTTAATGTATTTAGACAATAGTGTGACCTTTAATACTTGAAAAATATCTCTAACGTTACTGAGGGGATATCAGTATAAATTCTATTAATTTATATACAAATATGTAATAAGCTATCTGCTTCTGGGTTTCCGGGCTGGAACTGCGTCACTTGTATATCTGCCGACGTTTCGTGCCCATTTGTATGGGACATCTTCAGGACTGAACTACTGCACTGAAAACTACTAACTACTTCGTACCCATTTGTATGGGACACCTTCAGGGCAAAACTACTGAAAACTGACAGTGACTGAAATAATATGTTTCAATATTAATGTAAATAAAATTGAAGTGGAAATGGCAATAAATTAATATAAGGATTAGGTATGATTTGTTAATATTGTTTCTCACGAATTAGAGTATAAAAAAGCAGGCCAAGTTTGCGATTATTTACGTCTTTTTATATAATCATATTTATCGAAATAATGGTGACTATATTATGATCCTGGGTAATAAACTGATTTACTTGCTTTGTTTCTCAATTTTAAATAGATCGCTGAATATGATAATAATATTCCATTTGATAAATAAATGTTTTTAACATATGTAATGTAAAGACGAATCTGTTAATTACCTGTTTAATAACTGTTCAGAAGCTGTCCCGGAGCTGTTTAGAAACTGTGAAGTTCTAGTATCATTAATATGTGATTAGTAAAAATATAGAAACTCTAAATTTTAACATATTTGAAAAATATGAAAACGTCTCTTGCAGCAGAAATATTATTTATTGTTCTGTGATGATTTATCCCTCAACAATGTATAAGCGATTCAATATTTTTATAGAAAGAGAGAATATCTCCTTATAGGTATAACTTAAAATACGTCTACTATTAATGCTACAATTAACATAATAATAATAATAATGACCTTTATTTCCAACAGGCTAGTAGCCCAATAACATAAAATAAATAAACAATAAAATAAATGCTAAATCAAAGTAATGTATAAAAGTAAAACAAGTGAAACAAAAACCATTACAAATATATATATATATATATAGTATGCATGCTAGGCAAACAAATCAATAAATTCATTGGCACATCTGCTCAAAACGTACACATTGCACCTGGAGTTCAGATGGGGCAGTCAACACTGTTATCGAGTAAGCCACGCAACACCCTACCACAAATTTCCGTCCTTCTGACATCCAACGAGGACATATTATGCTCAATAAGCTGCTCCCCTTGCGACACACCCCTCATCGGGTAAGCATCACTAATCTTGAAGGTCAGGAATCTGAGAAACTTCCAATGAACACGCTCCAACTTCAAGCTCTCACAAGCATATATCGGAGAAAAGACCAGTGACGCATACTCCAGTTTGCTCATAACATAGGCGTAGTATATGGTCTTCAGTACAACTGGGTCACAGAAGTATTTGGAGATGCGGAATACAAACCCCAGCGATTTGCAGGCCTCCGAGCACACACTAGTGATTTGCGGCCGAAAGGTGAGACAAGAGTCAAAAATCACTCCAAGATCCTTAAACTCTCTCACCCTCACCAAACTAACATCCCCGATGTGATACATGGATTCGAAATGCAAAGTAGATCGTGAGAAGGTCATGGTATGGCACTTGTCAATGTTTAGTCTTAATCTAAACTGTCTACACCACCCCTCCAGGAAGTCCAAATTTCGCTGCAGGCCACCAACATCCTCAGGGGAACGAATGTCAGAAAAAATCTTTATGTCATCTGCATAGCCAAGCAGCGGACAATCAATATGACAAAGACGGTCATTTATAAATAGTATAAACAGCAAAGGACCCAAATTAGATCCCGCGGCACGCCAGACGTCAAAAAGAAATCATAAGAGGAATAGCCATTGTACGTCGTGTAACAGCGTCTCTCAGTTAGGTAAGATCGTAATAGGTCAGTTGAAGCAGGAACCAAACCAAAGGAAACCAGTTTATGCAACAATACTCGGTGGTCTATAGTATCAAAGGCCTTTGAAAGGTCAGTATAAATAACATCGAACCGACCACGCCCATCCAAGACCTCGCCCACATACTGTTCAAGAGTTGCCAGATTGGTAATCGTGAATCGACCAACAACAAAGCCATGTTGATGAGATATTAATGAACGCGTGCTACTGAAGAACCTGGAGTGGAGAACCTTTTCGAAAACCTTAGCAAAGTTGGAGATGATGCATATGGGTCTGTAGTTGTTAATTACATCTCCTTCTTTATTATGCACAGGGATAATTCTAGTAGTTTTCCACGTGCTTGAAAAAATGCTGGTTGATATGGAAAGATTGATAATAATCTTTAATGGGTAAGCAAAGACGGCCCTGCAGTCCTGCACCAAGAAAGCAAGAATTGAGTCATCACCAGTAGAAAACTTGTCCGGAAACGAGCCCATTACACCCATCAGCTCCTTCTCAGTTGTCAGTGCGAAGGAGTGGGGCAAGGAACCAGTATATGAATCACCATGCATTAAATCCAATAGGGATGAAAATGAAGAAGCGAAAACATCTGCAAAGACATTTACAATTTGGTCCGGGTCAACGAAGGTGTCCCCGTTATTATCAGAGAGCCTGCTCGGTATCCTGAAATAACGCCTCCTCGATCGCAAGAAATTCCAAAGATTAGAGATATCAGCCTTTAGTGAATGTTCAACCACAGTTAGATGCGAAACATAGCTATCTTTTATCAGTCTCTTAATGCGGGCCCGCAGACGCTTAAAATGATCGTAGAAATAAGGGTTACGTGTTTTTAACCATTTTTTATGATAATAAAATTTATTTTTAATGAGAGTTATGATCTCAGAGGAAAACCAAGGAGGATATCTAGAATAGCATTTCCTTTTGTAAGGCACACACAAATCCAGAACCGAGTACAAAACATCATAAAAGTCAGCCAAAGCATCATTTACATTATTATGGCCCTCCAAGAAGGACCAGTCGACTCCCAACAAACAATCATATAAAGCACGATATCAGCCTTCCCAAAGTTATACCTAACATTACTCGCCGAAGGAAAATTTCCTACCGAAGGAGCACACAGCGAGTGGAACGGTATCTCTAGGCTGGGGTGGTACGGGTCCTCATCTACAACCGGGCAGTCAGACCGCTGAATAAGACACGGGGAGATAATATTTGAAAAAACCAAATCAGGTCTCTTGCTATTCACATTAAGTACGTTATTCAATTGCTTGACATCAAGGATGTCAATAAAGTTTTTGAATATAAGCTTCCTGTTACACTGATGATCATCACCAAGACAGAAATTAGGTAGGTTAAAGTCCCCTACTAGAATAACCAATTTATTCAGCAACAAAATCTCTAAAGCAGAAGTGAAAAGCTCCAATTCCTCAGATGAGGCATCAGGTGGTACATAAACAAGAGCAATAATAACAGGAGTTCCAGCCATAAAACATCTACATACCAATAAATCAACAAGTGGGACCAACATCTGAATATGGGTCGTATTTATGATGCGAAAAGACATCGTGCCTAATCGCCAACAAGACACTCCCACCCGTAGTGCGATTAAGGGTGCCAAAGTCTCTATCCTTGCCAACAACATATAGTAATCTGTAAAGAGTTCACTGTTTAACACAGAGTCATTCAGCCATGTTTCAGTGAGTAATACTAGGTCACTAGAGAGGTTAATTAAGTTATTATAGATAGCATGGGTCTTGGAGTTCAAACCTCTTACATTTTGATAGTAAAATCTCATTGGAACTGTAAGTCTGTTGGGTGAATCTAGTTTTTCGGTCTGTGCTCCACAATCGTCGGTATGCTATTCACATACCTAATAACCAATCCAGTCTCACCGCCAGCTACGCGTGCATTCATCACAGCCCCAACCGATCTTAAAAAAGCAGACTGTTTCGGAGTACGGTCTAAGGCAATCGAGAGATGAGAAAACTTCGCTGAGGATTTGATTTTTTTAATCTTTCTAAATACTGCAATAACATCGTCCGGGGAGGAGAGCTGCACCCTGATGGGACGAGAACGCTGTTGGCGGGAGGGATCAAACTTCCTCAACCTAATCGGTTTAATCTGACCACAATCCACACCAACCTCCCGAAGCATATCCTGCGCCGTGATAGTGTCACGCTGGACGTGATCCTGCCTGGAAGTACCCTCCTCAATGCTTCGGAATATAATAATATTTCGTGCCCGCCTATTATGCTCACAGACCTCATTGATGAACTTCTCAGCAACAACTTCATTTACAGATGCTCCAGTGACTGGGGCTGCAGATCCAGTCAAACCCTCATACCTCTCCCTCATGTCACGAATCTCCTGCCTGAGTTCAGTAATCAAAGCCATCAGCTTGGGAATCTGGTGAGCGCCCTTCTCACACCTGACGCGTATGTATTTCAGTCCACGCCTAACATTGGACCTGAGAGTGCAACACTTTAACTCAGCATCCGAAAGGTCGGAACACGCAGTGTGCACCGGCCTACCGCAGCTATCGTATTTAATAAACCTATCGGATTTCTCATTTATTGCTGTATTACACTTCAAACAATGCATTTTCATACACAAACAATAGTCAGGAATAATAAGCAGAGACTCAACGTATTTACAAATAGCAGGACAGTAAACAGAGATACCCTTTACAACGGCCGGGCCAATAACCGTTGACTCACTAACACAAGAAGGCCGCGGGAAAGGAAAGGATCAATGAAACAATAGGAAACAGAAATGCTACTCAAAAACAAAAACCAGCGATATTATTATGGACAGTAGCCCAGCAAGTAAATATGGTAGACAAACACAGTAAGAGCTCCGTAATAAAAATGCAAGAAGAAATACTCACACAAAAACACAGACAAAATAGCAATACTCAAAAAAAAAGAGAATGCAAGAAACCGCTCAAAAAGTAAGCACGAAAATCAAAAGAACATTGGAGCGTGTCCACAATATGGAGGAAGTTAGAAAAAATCACTTAAATTAACGATTAAACAGAAAGTGATCAGCGTAACTTCACACTCAATATATAATCCCACGTAGGACAAAATAACGCACCCAATGATGTCACTCGTTAAGTCAACACACAACCATAAACAATCGAAAAAACTAGTTAAACATGTGAACATATATATCACGTCCGCACACTATGCCACACGAACTACGAATTTAATATAAATAAAATACAAGAAGAAATGGAAACAAAACCTGATTAATGTTAAAATAAACCAAATAAATTTTTGATTATATAAAATCATCAATATTTGTATGTTTTTTATAAGGATTTAGTATGGATTATGAATATTGGTCACTACTTATTATAGTATGGAAAAACAGGCACAATTAACGATTACTTATACCTCTTCATATAATCATATTTATCGGAATAGTGAAGACTATATTATGATCCTGGATAATAAACTAATTTATTTGTTTAGTTCCTCAATTTTAAAGAGATAGCTGAGTATGATAAGATTCAGTATTCTAGTCGAAAAAATGATCAACTATGTTTTTAACCTATGTTTTTAAACTTTAACCTGTTCATTATCTGTTTAAGCAGATCAAATATCTGTTTTAACACCTGTTTCGAAACTGTTAAATCTGTTCATTACCTGTTAAATATCTGATCAAAAGCTGTTGAATACCTGTTCAAAAGCTATTTAGGATTTGTTCATTGCCTCTACAATATCTGATATGAGTTGAGGTATGTTGTTTAGTATCTATTCAATAACTAAGCTGATCTTCTATATACAGTACGTCATATGATATCCGACTTTGGCAATAAATCATAATTAAAATTTTGGAATGAAATAACAGACATTTTTATATTATATATTTTATGATAATTACTATCATGTTGAAATTTGTGCTATTTGACAGCGAGAACACGTAAATAAAGAAATTTCCAGTTATTAAAAGCGTAAGATCCTAATGCTTATCTGATTCAAAAGGTGTTATAATGTTAAAGCCATAAAGTATATGTGAAATGGTTGGAGTTCAAAAATTCGTACATTTCATACATACTTAAACAAAATGTGCTGCATAAATTTTTAAAAATATGCATATAAATAAATAATGAATAAAATAAAAATTTGTATAGTATTCTAGTATTATATTATTATAAAACAATACATATATATTATATTTTATTTCTCCAATGTTTTCTTTAGTAATTTCCCAAATTATTTGAAGTATTCCATTAAATCACTCCTTTTCTTGCAAGCGTCCAAGCACGGTAAATTCAACTCTAATTGCTTTCGCTGATAGACGATGTGTTTGGAGGTGAATATAATTTTATCACAATGAAACAAATGGATTTTTTTCGTTTAGAACATGTTACGTCGTGTTGAAACATATGATGAGCACATCTTCCCCTCACCAACCGAAAATTTTATTCATTATAACTAGTGTCCCCACTTATACTCATTTTTAAAAATAATACATTCACCTTTTAGTTAATTAGTTTATTATTATATTCTTAAAAATAATTAACGTCATCAGGTAGAACTATAAATTTATATACATTTTTGTAATGTAAATATTTTATTTACCATTATTTTCTTTCGTTACAGTTATTAATGAAAACGATATTGTCATAAATTAATTACTATGATTTCGTAGATATTGCCTTAAAAATGACTGAAGATACTATTCTGCAAGAAAAACAGCTCATTGAATAATTGTCATATTTACTTAATGATAATAGTACTAAACCGAGAATTCTATGTTTAAGTCCAGCTGCCGGTTATGTACTTATCATTCGAATTTACTCATCAAATGCTAGCATTTTCTTTACAGTAGATGAATGGGAGGAATTTTGCAAAACAGAAGTTGTGTTCAATGATCAAGTTGTATGTCTCATTAGCCGTGGTCAACAGATTGCGATATCTTACATAAGGCACAATAACATTTATAAACTAATGGAATGAGTTAACCAGAAGTTATGTGTGCTCAAAAGTGTTGATATTGATCAATTTTATAATGCAAGTCTTCGAATATATATAGATAGTGATTTACATCATAATATTAAAACTTTATCGTCTTGTAATGACACATTATTTAAAACTCTGTATATGTTTGAAGTATTGTATTTACACTATAATACATTGTATTTTGGAGGTAATGAAATTGGGGGATTAATAAGTATAACAAAGTGTGTTGTGATATTGTTAGCATTATTTTCATAAATATTTTAAATGTATTGATAGAAAAATGATTAGAAATTATTCCTTATACTTATATACAACATATCCTCCTATTGTGTATACATCACCTTCATTATAATCCAATTGTTGATACCAAAATTAAATAAATTTTAGTGGATGGCGTTCGTATAAAATTAAACAAAATGTATATTGTAATATTATTGTCATTTTTATAAATAGTTATAATGGATATGCTAGTTTATAAATAAAATAAATAATTATTTAATACTTTTTTTATTTCTAATATTACATAATTATAGAATATAAACATTTAATATTTTAATTTTACAAATTAATGTTCATACATACCATAGCTCCGACCAGTGTCTGCAATATCTTCATTGTAATCCAATTCAGGATGGTTATATGGTGGATATCAAACTAACCTGTCGAAAGTGTCTATATAAATTTAAGACACGCGAAATCTCTATGTCGAAAACATGTATTTCCGCTCGACAGTCTGCAGCAGGTTTACTTATGAATTCATATTCATTATAAATTCTTATTACCTTACTATTATTTGTATTTTGATAGTAATATTTTAAGATATCCATCCAGCAATATTAAAGTATTGTTTATTCTATTAGGTAAATTTGGCTTTGTAAAGAGAGCTGAGTATAATGAGAAATATTAACATGTATCCTCACTGGTGGAATATTAGAATTTTGTTAGTCTATATACAGAAATGTAGAAACTCATGTTTTTTATATTTTATTGATTTCTTCAATTGCTCAATTTTAAGAAGATAGCGGAGTATAATAGCGATAAATTTAATATTGTAATTGAAAAAATAATTAATATGTAAAAAAAACCTGTTCATTACCTATTTAACACTTGTTCAAAACCTGTTTAATACATGCTCAAAAACTTTAAGATCTATTCATTACTTCTAGAACATCTGATATGAGTTGAGATATGTTGTTTATTATTTATTCAATAGCTAATAAAGGGTTTTCCAATAAGGACTTGACAACTTTTTTTCAAAATAAAATGCAGACCATTTGAGATATTTCAAAAACTTTATTATCGGGTTGAAGTACAATCAAAACATTTATGAATGGAACTCGACTTCGTTCATATGGCCACCGCGGGCACGTTTGCAGCGGTCGATTCGTTGGACCCAATTTTCGATGACTCGGCCACACAATTCGGCCGAAACGGCTGCTATTTCGCGTTCAATGTTGGCTCTGAGCTCTTCCAACGTTGTCGGCTTGTTGGCATAAACCAATGACTTGACGTAGCCCCAAAGAAAAAAGTCTAGAGGCGTTAAATCGCACGAACGAGGCGGCTAATCGACTGACCCATTTCTTGAGATAACACGCTCATCAAACTTACTCTTCAATAAATCGATTGTAACATGTGCTGTGTGGCTTGTGGCACCGTCCTGCTGAAACCACATGTTGTCCAAGTCCATATCTTCCAATTCGGGCCAAAAATAATCGGTAATCATGGCGCGATAACGATTACCATTCACAGTAACGTGACGATCATTATCGTCGACGAAAAAATATGGCCCTATGACGCCGCCGGCATGCAAATCGCACCAAACAGTTATTTTTTATGGATGAAGTGGTGTTTCATGAAGCACATGTGGATTTTCACCCGACCAATAACGCATATTTTGCTTATTGACGAACCCATTGAGCCAAAAATGAGCTTCGTCACTGAAAATGATTTTACGATGAAATTGATCATCTTGGCGCATCTTTTCCAGAGCCCAATCGGAGAACGTACGTCGCTTCAAATGGTCCATCGGCTTCAATTCTTGAGTCAGCTTGATCTTGTATGGGTGTAAACCAAGATCCTTACGCAAAATTCGCCATAAAGTGGTCTGGGCGATGCCCAACTCTTGAGAACGTCGTGGAATTGACTGATTTGGATCATTTGCTACGGACGTTTCAACGGCAGCGATATTTTCGACACTTCGACCAATCCGTTGGCTCACTGGCACGGCAACATCACACAACGAATATGTACATTCAAATTTTTGCACTAAACTTGTTACTGCCTGTCTACTAGGGCGAGAATTATGACCGAAAATCGGAGTTAACGCTCTTAAAGTAGCGATCACCGACTCCGAATTTCTGTAGTAAATTTTTATAATTTGCAGACCTTATTCGTTCGTGTACTTTACCATGATGAAAATGTTAAGTTTACAGAATAAATTGACAGTGACAGTTCGATGATTAGTGAAAGGGTGCATTCACAAATTGAATTAAAAGTTGTCAAATCCCTATTGAAAAACCCTTTATATATGTATATACATACATTTATATAGAGATGGATCATAATAATAGTGGAGGTGTGAATAATTGAATAATTTAACTTTTGTGTTGTCTGAAAGTGTATCACAGAATATTGAATCCTCCTTAAGTGGCGAATACGAAATGTGTATGTAAGTTTGCAGACCTATAATTCCATTCCAAATGCAGGACCACTGTAACGTATTTCGTTATAAATCTATGGTGAGTGTTCCTATCAATGAGTGGATATTATTATTCTAGAGGGTACTTATGATATACATGATATAGGAAAACATATTGGTGAACAATTGTGAATTAAGGAAGGCAGTTTTATATTAAATGGTAGTAGTAATGCTATGAAAGTTTATATGAGAGCTGCGGTAGGTGGCTGCCGGTCTTTCAGTTAAAAATTCAGTAGGTTTGTTGTTGGTTTATATTGTACAGTAATTGATAGAAATAAACCGGCTGTTGGTGATGAAATTGTTGCCATAAATAAAATCAGTCCTCTTGATATTATGTGTAATGTAGTGTATGGTTTTTACATAAATGGTGAACTGGCACATGTTTTATATTACTTTTATCTAAATGTTCCACCAGGATTTAAAATAATAGAAGTCGTGTATAAGAACATTTACATGCCTGTAAATGCTAATGTGTTAAGTAATATTATATTATTCTAGCTCTCGATCATGCACAACATCTAGTTGATTTAAAAGGCGAAGAGTTGATATATTTAACGGGTGAGGCAGAATAACGAGCGATTTTAAAAAGGCTGTAAAAAACAAGAAAAACAATATTTAGGAATAAATTCATTATTTTCTCAAAGAACATAAAAAAGCATTAATTATTTTAGTTTTTAAAAATAACTCCGGAAAGATGACATCCGTTCAGGCGTACACATCCAATCGTGTTTTGAAACTATTCATTACATTTTGCAGCATTGCTAGGGGAATGTTTTCCACTTCCTGTCGGATCCGTTCTTTCAGGGCTTGAATTGTTTGTGGTGGGTTATCTTGAAACACTTTACTTTTTAAGTACCCCCACAAGAAAAAGTCGCACGGTGTAAGGTCCGGTGAACGGGAAGGCCAGGTGATGTCCCCATTTCGAGAAATCACATGATTTGGAAATAATCTGTTAACAATATTCATGCATACTCTGGCTGTATGGGAGGTTGCTCCGTCTTGTTGAAAAAATGTTACCTCGTTAACTTCATCGCGTGCAAGCTGTGGTTCAAAAAAGTTTTCCAACATGTCGGCGTATCTTTGTGAGGGTTACTGTCACAGCATTGCCACGAGTATTTTCAAAAAAGTAAGGCCCTATGATCCCCGATGAAGACATAGCGCACCACACAGTAACTTTTGTGGAGTGAAGGAGTTCTTGATGCATTTGTCTAGGATTTACGTCACTCCAGTATCTAAAGTTCTGCTTATTGACGTAACCGGACAAATGGAAATGGGCTTCGTCACCCATCCATAAGTTGTTTACAATATCCTCATGGTGATTAATTAAATCTGAAAACTCTTCACGGAATCGTTGTCGACTCACATAATCCGTGCCTTTAAGAGCCTGTACGATTTGGATTTTGTATGGATGAAGGTGAAGATCCTTGTGTAATATTCGTCTGACAGTTTGGTTTGAAATCCCAAGTGTAGTGCTATGCCGGTGCGCTGAACGACGCGGGCTTCGCTCAATAGCAGTTCTTACACGGTCGATATTCTCGGGCGTACGCACCGATTTTGGCCGACCAGGTTTCTTTTTTGTCGTTGACGAAGTTTCCTCAAAGTTCCTAACCCATTTTTTAATGGCACAAGCAGACGGTACTGGTTGATTGTGATTAATGTTAAAATGATTTCGAAAGAAGATGTAAGAATTATCATTTTCATAAAACGCCTTAACAGCGTACGCACGCTGTTGAGGGGTCCAACGCTCCATTGTTACTAAATGCTAATATCAAGGAAACATGGCAGATAGCGTCCCTACCACCTCCGAATGACACGGCGCGAATCGCGGGCTTTTTAAAATCGCTCGTTATTCTGCCCCACCCTGTACATACTGGAATGAAGATATGAGTTGAATATATAAATAAATAAATAGTGAAGAAAGACAAGAAAAGTTGTGGGAAGATCAGGAAATGAGTTGCTGAGTGTGATTGGTAGGATAATTGTACACATTTAAGTAATAAATATAGAAAATTTTTGGAAAGTTTGGATCTAAAAGTTGTGGTATAAGACATAAGAGGAATATTTTGATATTAATTTTATGATTAATAAGAAGTAAGGGATGAAGAACTTAATAGTGGGCGTGCATACAAACGCATGTATAATAATATATAGTAAGTAATTGATATTTTAGATGTATTAAGTAAGGTTCGTGTTAAGAATTCTATTATTGATATGAAATTTCATAATCACGTATCTCTTGGTTCACCAAAATATGGGAATAATAAAAAAAAAATTAGGATTGTCATACCTGAAATAGATTACTATACATATCCGGTAGAGTCGGAATTATCAATTGACGGAAAATTACGTTTAGCTAGTGATGCTTTTTAGAGGGTGAGAGATTCACGAAAATCCTGGAATTCCTGAAACAACAGATTATAGTTGGTCAATTAAGAGGGTTTCTCATTTAGAGACATTTAAATATACTATTTTGGGTTTTGAAACGGGGAATAATGGAATATTGGATCAAAGTATAAGTAGATTTGATGCGATTGATTTAACTGATGTGACAGTTTATTTGAATAGTAAAAGATATCCTTACGAAAATATTCATGTTGATTTTGATGAAAATCGAAGAATTATTTGAAGAAGGAGGAGTGTAGCAGAAAATAATTTGGTAAATAGAATGAGATGTAAGGATTATTTTGATGCATTAACAGTAGAAGATCAATGAGCTGCAAGACATGTGTTTACGAAACATCATTGATTTAAAATGAAAAGATGGTTATACAAGGATAGTTTGACAAGTAGTGAGAATGACACATAGGTGGCGCTCTAATTGGTAAAACAAATGCACTGTAATTTAGGTTGCCTATTTATATGTTTACATTCCGATATTTAGATAAATCGGTTTTTGACAGCTGATTGAAAAAGAAGCAACACGTCGTTTTGTTAAAATGGAAAAAGCAGAGTATCGTGCGGTGATTAAATACTTCGTAATTAAGGGTATGAAAGCTACCGAAATAAAAGATGAGTTACGGGAAACATTAGGTGAATCTGCTCCATCATCCGGTACAATTAGTAGATGGGTAAATGAATTTAAACGTGGTAGAGCAAGCTGTATTGATGAAGCGCGCTCTGGGGCACCCAAAATCGTGACTTCTAAGGAAATGATTATAAAAATCCATAATATTATTACGCAAGATCGACGACTCAAAGTGAGAGAGATAGCAGACAAGGTGATGGCATCAATTTTTTGGGATTCAAAGGGCATTTTGCTCATTGATTACCTTCAGAAAGGTGCCACAATAAAAGGACAATATTATGCAGAACTTGTACAAAAATTAAATGTTGAGATTCGTGCTAAACGGCCAGGAATGGCAAAGAAAAAGATTCTGTTTCACCAAGACAACGCTCCCTCGCATACCAGCACAGTTGCGATGTCCAAAATCCACGAGTTGCATTTCCAATTAGTACCGCATGCGCCTTATTCGCCGGAGCTAGCCCCTTCCGACTTCCACCTTTTTGCAAAATTGAAAACGGCACTAGGTGGAAAGAAATTTTCTCCTAACGACGAGCTTATCATCTTCGTAAATGACTATTTTGCAAGCCTGCCGGAATCGCATTTTAGAGATGGCATAAGGGCATTGGAGCACCGTTGGAATAAATGTATTGCTCTTTTAGGAGAATATATTGAAAAATAAAAATTATTTTGTATTTAAAAAATTCGTTTTTCTATTCCATTCTTACTACTTCTCAAACTACCCTCGTACATCATCGAGTGAATTTGATGAAATTATTAAGGGATTAATGTATTGGCGTAAATTTAGTGTTTGTAAAGGGTAGGGAAAAGCGGGACTTTTAAAATGCCATTTAGATAAGCATGTAATAGATTAGTAGAGTGGTCTGGGCGAAAAGGAACAGTATTTAAGTGAATCTGAAGTTTATTGGCGTGTTAGTGAATTTCTGGTTATCATTTAGGATCACCTAGTTGCGCCTTTAAAAAGTGAGGTGGCACGCCCAGGGGAAGGGGCCATCTTACGTCAATTTGGACCACAGAGCTACGAAAAGTCATTTTCCCAGGGTATCTTTTATAATGTGGAATATACAGGTCGAGAACGTCTTACATAAATTTAGAATGCGGAACCTGCATATTTAATTGCGATATTTTTGTATAGTCAACATTTGTTTAGGGAATACAGTTCCAAATGAAGTTTATTCGCAAACATTGTAGTTACATTACAAAATTGTATGTTTTATTGATTGCACACTTTCATAATATTATATATATATATATATATATATATATATATATATATATATATATATATATATATTAATTATTTTATATGCATATGTAATAACGTAATTTATTAAATTAAATTATCTATACAACAAAAAATATATGTATGTATTAATACATTTTTTACTTTTGTCCATGGAAGTTGATAGATTATTAATTGAAAATAATGAAAATTCGGAATGAATTACCGACTTTGTAACACTACCTCCCGTAGTAACACCAGTTGATATAGCTGAAATAATTTCAGTAAGTCAAACTGAAATAATCACAGTAGCACGTGGTGTTATTCGAGCGGTTACAACAGTTGCGAACATGGTCATTCCTGTTCCTCTTACATCAGAATCAAACGCAATTGTTCTCCCTGCATCAGAACCAGTTTCACCGCAAGTAGTTACTTTTCCACCACAATTTGTTGGCAATTTACTTTATAATGAGTATTTCAAACTGAGCAGAGCATAAAAAAATAAACTGACTACTTAACGTCGACTTTTTAAAGCACGACTTTTCAAAAAACAGTACAGATACCAACCACTAGTGGTTACTACTACGACACTAGCGGTTATTACAACGACCGCTCCCACCATGACGACTACTGTTTCGATTGTGACTACGATATACCGACTTATAGTACCAGTGCCCGGCAGTCGAGAGGTCGATGCCGGAAACTACTTGCCGGTAAAGAGGTATGAGGGAGCGTTTTTATATTCGCGGAATGGGGGACAAGGGGTGGAAATAAAAAAACCAAATTATTTTTCTTTTTCAATATATTCACCTGCAAGACGGATACATTTTTCACATCTTTCAATTAATTTATTTATACCCTCATAAAAAAATGATTTCTCTTTATCTGCAAAATACGCCGAAACTGCCTCCTTGACTTCATCATCGGCAGTAAATTTTTTACCCCGCAGCTCTTTTTTCATTTTCGGAAGCAGGTAATAATCACTCGGGGCCAGGTCTGGGCTGTAGGGTGGGTGATTCACAATTTCGAAGCCCACCTTATGCAGGGCAGCTAACGCAACGCGGCTCTTGTGGACGTGCGCGTTGTCGTGTAAAAGCAGAACACCTTTTGTCAATTTTCCCCGTCTTTTCTCTTTAATGACTTCTTTTAGTCGCTCTAATATTGAAGCGTAATATTCTCCGGTTATAGAAACACCTTTATCTTTATAATCAATCAACAATATTTCTTCCGAGTCCCAAAATACCGTTGCCATGAGTTTCCCAGCTGATTGTGACACTTTAAATTTCTTGGGAGGTGCTGTGCCCTTTTTATGCCACTGCATGGAGTCTTGTTTGGACTCAGGTTCATAATGATGAACCCAAGTTTCGTCTCCAGTAACAATTCCACTCAATACACCATCCTTGTCTTCATTACAGAGGTCCAAAAATGCACGCGAACACTCTACGCGCTGTTGTTTTTGCGGCGGCGTGAGCATTCTCGGCACCCATCTTGCGCTGACCTTAGACATGCCGAGATGATCGTGTAGGATTTTAAAAATTGTTGTATCGGATACTCCAACCATTTCTGCGAGTTGTTTCTTCTTTAGTCGAGCATCTTCGAGTACAATATGTTCAACTTTTTGGATAAGTGCTGGTGATCACCTCAATGCTCCGCCCGGCCTCGGGTCGTCTTCAAGGGATTCCCTTCCTTGTTTAAATAAACTATGTCACTTGTACACCATGGTTTTTCCTGGACAAGAGTCGCCGTAAACCAATGACATCTCATTCATTATGGTCGCGACTGATTTTCCTTGCCTGGTAAGGAACTTTATAACGGCACGATATTCGATTTTTTCCATATTTCACATTTCACTCCTGATTATGTTACTTGGTTGACGATAGCTCAAAGACTAACTGTCTAATAACAATGAAACTTCGTATTTATAATAATCATGAGTCACTGCACAGGCCACGCTCCCAATGCGCCTACTCACCCCTCTACAACCCGCTCATTCCGCGAATATAAAAACGCTCCCTCGTAGGAACGACGATCTACGGTACAGGAAACTTCTGTTATTATCAAATCTGTTCGTTTACCCGATTATTTTAGACCTTTACGACCACATGTTCATCATCCACATCCCCTTCTAAGTCTAATCTTTATTCAACCCGAGTCCATGTAATACCAGATCCTTCAAAATTTCCGACGAATAAATTTACAGTGGAAAAAGAAAACAATGACAAGTTGCCTTTTTTGGATACCTTAGTTATTAGGAATAATCTTAAAATAGAAATTTACATTTTCCGAAAAGAAACCAATGTCAATAGATTCATCACGGTGGACTCAAATCATAGCATGCAACAAAAGATGGCTTCGTTTTCTTATTAATCGCTTGCTTAATTTCCTACTAACAAAAGTAAGATACGAAAAAAAATTGAACTTTATTAAGAATATCGCGAGATACGATGGTTTTGATTCGGAGATAATCAATGGTTTAATTAGGAAGGCCAACATAAGAAAAACAATCCGGAATACCACATGTCTGTCACCTCAAAGCAATCGCGACAAACAGTTTATATGTTTACCTTTCCACCGTTTGACGAGAAATTTAAATAGTGTTTTTAAAGAGCGCTGTTTTCAAGTTACTTTTCCACTAACTCCATAAAATCCCTTTTAGGAAATGCAAAAGACAAAGTCGAGAATAACAAAAAATCGGGAATATATGGCATTAAATGCTTAGATTGTAGTAAACAATACATCGGCCAAACAAAACAATCGATAGAAGCCCGGTATAAAGAACATATCGCGCATATAAAATTCAATCGGGCGGAAAAATCGGGTTTGGTAAAACATGTGTTGGATTGTAATCATAGTGTTAACGCCGATTGCTTGCATTTGATTAAGAACGTGTGTAATTATCGCGAATTAGATACGTATGAAAGTATGTATATTTTGAAGAATAAAGACCGTGTGTGAAACATCGATGTGCGTCCCAACCATTCGTCTCTATTCGGTCCGCTAAATGGTAGAAAAGGGACAGTGCAATAAATTACATGTAGGTATTTATCTGTTATGTCCGTGTTCCTTTTTTAATGTAATTCATCCTAGTTTAACTAAAACAATTTTTAAAAATCATGTGAAACGAATATGCAGTGTACATTTTGATTCTCAACGGCACGGATCGCGTGCGGAGTTTGTTTTCGTATGGGTATTTTTCGCCGTAGTTTTCCAGGTACGACTCTGTTTAATTATCTGCTGATGATGACAACTTAGTTGTCTAAATACCTATACAGAATACGAAAATTAATGTGGCAAGGGGTTATATATCAAGCTTCAGTGATCAAGTTAATTAACAATAGACTCCATCAAAATCAACCACACGTGATTGTCGAAAAACAAATGCATCCACAAAGTGTCACTGTTTGGTGTGGATTTTGGGCTGGAGGCATAATTGAACCATACTTTTTTGAAAATGTGGCTGGTCAAGCAGTGACTTACTGGTGCTCGATATCTCGACAGGATAACACAATTCTTTCTGCCGAAATTGGATGATATTGATGTGGCCAATACGTGGTTTCAACAAACAATTCAATTACTGCATGAGATTTTTCCAGGTCGTGTACTCTCTCGTTTCGGTGATCAGAATTGGCCCCCTAGATCATGTGATTTAACACCATTAGATTTCTTTTTATGGGGTTATTTGAAGTCGCAGGTCTATGTCCACATGCCCACAACCACACGTGTATTAAAAGAAGAGATTCAACGCTGCATCAACGAAATTCAGCCACATTTATGCGTAATGGTCATGGAAAATTTCGACAAACAAGTGCGTATGTGCATGCAAAGCCCTGGAGGCCATTCGTCCGATGTGTTATTCCATAAATAACCCTATCCTATGTAATTTATGATTCAATAAAAAAATAACAATCAAAAGACTAAAAACTGTGTTTTCTATTTAATTCAAATCTTGCGTTAATATTGGGACAGCCTTTATCTTAAACAACGCTGGACATTATTTAGTATACATTATGAAGTTGAAAAGTACAATATGCAGTTAGATTAAGATGGCGCTTCACTAAAACGACATTCGTATATTTTCACGATGGTTGTCAATAGAATTACTGACAGCCAAAATGATCGGCAATAAATTTTACTTGCTTACCTTTAATTTCACTTCACAATATATTAAACAAAAAGAATACACTTTGGTTTCTAATGAAATACTAAGTCGAAAACATTAATTACTTCATTAATATAAACGTTCTATATGCAAATAATTTAATGAAATTACTGATCGTGTATGTATTTAAATTTATAAATGGGCAATATTTTGAAATAATTTAAAAAAATACTCGTTTGCATTTGTTTTGCTGTATATACATAATGATATATAATTTTTAAAAATAAAATGTATATAATATATAATTCAAAAACTTAATGTCATTACTTCTACATCAAAATGTAAAGGTTGTAATGCAGGTATAAAACTTAATGCATATGCATACATATACATACATACATATATATATATATATATATATATATATATATATATATATATACACACACAATCTGTCTAAGAGAAAACGGAGCTTTTTTTAAAATAAAAACAAAAGCTTACTATTCATTTATTTTATTCAAAGTAGTCACCTTCGGCTTCAATACAACTTTTTGCACGGTGAATTAACATGTCGAATGAATTTTTAAGTTCATCTTTTGAGATGTCCTTCAAGATCGCTGTCGGCGCCTATTTAATGACTTCGACGTCGGCATAACGCTATTCTTTCATCAGCAAATGTAGTTTGGAGAATAAATAGAAATAACAGAGGGCCCAATCCGGTGAATGGTTGATCGTTAAAATGCCATTTGTAGTTAGAAGATTAGTGATAAGCGTCGAGTTGTTACGCTTCGCATGTATTACTTTCTTACGTTTTTAAAATCATCTTTTTTTTAATGTCGCGCTTTAATTTTCAAAACCCGTGTATACAACCTTTCGCGTTGCTAATACACAGTCCAAGGATAATTTTCCCGTTACATGGTGATTTGTCTGTTTCGCATCAGAACCCTTATTCCGAGAAATCACTACCTACGCGAGTGATATTCTAGCCAATGTTCGTTTTTTAGATTCCTTAACATTTAGCATTATAATTGCTTGTTGAGCCCGCCACTCGCCCCTAGAGAAGGAGTGACTTTACCGAGTAGCCCGAATTGCTTTTCTCGTATTACAGCTCTGGGTTGGTGCTAGGGGAACCTAGCTCAGTATCCACTTCGGAGAGAAGAGTCGCGGTTACAAATCTAAGGTCTTCGGGGCGCCACAACATTTACTCCTAGCACCACCTTGGTCAATGTTGCGACCGAAGCGACTGTCAATACGGGCTGTGGGTTACTAATCTCGTCAGAAGGGAAAGAAGAAAAAAAAGACCAATTGTTACAGAATGAAATAAAAAAGGCTTACGTGCAGAAATGAAATAAAAGGTTTTATTCGTCAACAAAAGTTAAATAAACTCAACATAAATTGTGGAATATAAGAAATTTGACCAACAGTATATAATCAAAATTAAGAACAAAAAAAACAATATCGAAATAGATGAGTGAATATAATTAAATTTGTCACAAAATAAATATATTTTGATTGAATGAAATACCATTAAATCAAAACACCAAACGAATATGTAAATATAAGTTTTATCTTTTACCCTATAAACCCTAATACTATACCCTATTATAAAATAACTACGTCACGTTGCTGCACCCTGGTTTAAAAATACTGTACAGCTGAAAGTGATAATAAATACAAACAAAATAAGACAAAATTCTAAATTACACATACACAAGTCTTAAATTACATCAATAGAAATACAATCAATTTTGGCGCGGGAGAAAAAAAAAGAAATAACATTGAATTTACAAATAATCAGCTGTTCGGTTATTACAGAAAATTTTTAACATATATATAAAGTTGATAGTTTCTTACATTCAAACAAAAAGTAAAGAAAAACACAGAACCTGCAATTCGTGTACGTTTCAATTCTGTTTAAAGAAACTATATATGAAAATTGACCAAAGAAGCAAAACGGTGACTGAATTTATTATATTTAGAAAAAACTGACTCTAATACTTTGTTTGTGTAAAAGAAATACCTTAATCAAAACATTAATGCAAAGAGAAACACAAAAAAATGCAACGAAAGAGTTCTAGACGTGTTGGATTGTCCATAAACAAGCCCCGGTGCAGCTTTTTGTCTTGGGTGACTGGTTAAAGCCGGAATTTTCTCGATGTGACGAAGAAACGACGCTTACAAAATGGAGTTTACCTTTGCTCGCTGGTTTTCCGAGAAGGTCGGCAGCCCTTTAGCACGTCTAGGGTTAATACTGAGTGACGATCATGGACGAAACGAAGCATGCAATCGGTACACCCATGATCGTCCAAAAAAATCCATCATTCGATGCGTTGAGGCAAGTACGTCGTACTTATAACCAAAGTCAACACTTCTTTGCCTGCAACTATTCATCAACTATCGAAACAAATGCAACTATGGGGTTGCGAGTTTAACTAATCACACTCTTAATGCTTCGAATAATTAATACGGATCACTAACACATAATTAAATTTTGGCGGCTGCAATCACATGCTCTCTCGTTGACACCTGTTACTCTTCTTTTCCTTACCACGCGGTTAATGTCTCTCCCCTCCCAGATTTGGAGTAAGGGTAAACTATTCACAGGACGTTTTTAAACAAATACTATTCTACTGGAGGACAATTAAATGACGGTCGATTTGTGCCCGTAACATGCTTTACAACTAATTTTTACCCGATTTAATTAACATTACCTCTTAGATACAATATCATACGTTAGCATAATTTACTCCAAGTCTCTTACTAAAGTCCCATTTGATTATGTTATATTATTAATGAGATAATTTAATTTTTTTATCCAAAATTATTTTTTTATCGGTCCTGTTGAATAATATAGTAAATTACATTATATTTAGTAGAATATAACATAAACTTATCTATTTTACAGAAACGATCACTTTAGTAAACTACCTTTCAGGTAGAGGTACGTCTGACGTGATTCCATTTACCTGCCTTATACTAACAGCAAAGCACCTACTGTGAGGTGTCATTTTAATCTTCTCTTTTTCACGAATCCTCTGATTGTGTATGTTTTAAGCAATATCGCGATCCCTTTCGCGTATCGCGAATTATAATCATCCTTTGCAGACCGTATTCTCTGATTGGTGCATTTTTATTTCCTTTCCCACTATTTTTTAACCATCGTACCACACCCCTCCGGGTAGTATAAAAAAACCAGCGACGCGCTAAGCATATCCTCTCTTCTTCTTGCCATCTCGTCGCTCGTAAGTTCTTACCTTGTTACACCATCTTAGTTCCGTTTTTCTGCGCATTAACTTGGTGATGCCGTGACCCACCTTCCGGTAGCACGGGATAACTTCACCAGCAAGATAAGTATCCCTTTGTTTTGTAATTGATTCTTCACTTCTCAATTTTTTACGTGATATTCGTCAACACAGACAAATAAACTCCATGCACGTGGTCTCTGCGAGCACATTTTACATTTAATTATTAAAACTAGCGAGACACTTGAATTTCTCATTTTAATTCATGACTGCTAATTAATCGTTATCGAAATTAAACTAAATTTATATTTATTTGTTTTGTGTTGATTAAATAAAGTACTTTAAGGGCATTTTTACTATTTTATTTTACTTTGTGTTAACGCTTTATTTACAGCTACGCCTTTGTTCACGTAAGCAATGCTATATTGTATTAGTTGTTTGTTCTTTTTGATTTATCTGCTACGCCCGAGCTAGCCAAGGCGTTCAACACAACGCCGCGATCGTAATAATGTAACAATGCCAGCTACCATTTTCACGATATTGAGGGCGCACACGACGAATACGCGCCAAAAGACGCTTCATATCACCAAGATAATATACAGCACTGACTGTTTGACTAGTTAGTACAAACTCTTTGTGCATTATGCCTTTCGAATCATAGAAACAAATCAACGTTGTCTTGACTTTTAACTTTCCTAAACGGCTTTTTTCGGTCGTACATCGCTTGGATGCTTTCATTCAGTTTTGACGTATGGTCTCTGGATCATATTGAAAACACCACGTTTCATTGCCAGTTACAATAGAATATCTGAAAATTTGTTCCTTTTTTGACTCTTTAATCAAGTCTGTACAATGTTGAATTTGCAGTAATTTTTGACCATCAGTTAGCTTGTGTGGTACAAACCTTACACAATTCTTTCTCAGCCCAAATGCTATGTCAAAATACCATGAATAGAATCTTTGGAAATATTTGATTCAATTCCCACATATCGCAATGAGGATTTCGACCCATTTCTGATAATTCACGCACAGGTTGGAACCTGTGCGTGAATTATGTTATTATACTTTCCGTAACCACAGATTTGTTTGCATTTTATGCGCAATTTCTCTGCTGTAATGATGCAAATGTCATATTTTGACATAACATTGATGAAAGAATTCATTTAACAGTAGAATTTAGATATTTATATTAAAGTAAAATGAAGGAGTTAATTTATAAAAATTGGAATACAAAGTAATTAAAATGTGTAGATTAAGAAAATTTCATTTATATTGTTATCTAAAAGGGAATTAAAATACCTTTCCTAAGGGCATCTCATAGCAATAACAGAAATAGGGCCTCTTTTGTTCTATAAAAGGGAGGAAAGCGTGACTTCTTGTTAATTCATTTGCAGAGATAACATGTAATTACATTGCTAAAATAAAAACAATTGAACAGTTTTAATAGATATAAACGGCGATCAAATTTGAAGGTTAAGTGTGTTGACATTAACCTTACCTGAACTGTTTAGCAAGGGATTTAATCAAGTGCCATTAAAAGACAAAAATAATGGTATAAATTATGTTAATAATAAATAAAATAAAAATAAATAACAGTATTTAAAAAAAACTATTAATAAACTGTCAACAAGTAGTATTACCCTGGAACGAGAACGATGAAGTGGACAAATCATAAGACCAGAAGGACAAAGACAGGATAAGGAATGAGAAAGATAGAAGACAATCAAGGAATGATGTTATAGTACTACATACTATAATTTTTTTTATTTGCGTAAAGTAGAAATAAATTAGAAATTTTATAATTCATGTTTATGTAAAATATATGTATTTATTAATCGAAGTTTAATATATTTTAATATATTTTGATTAAATATTGTATTAATATAAAATAAGTCAAATAGTAAATATAAGCAAATCACTAAGTTAAATTGTAAAATTACTATTATTGGAAAGAAATGAAAAATCAAACTAGTGCTTATCAAAAGTAGAGTATATTTTGCATAAAAAAAATTATTAAAATATATACAGATATTAAAACTATGTATACAGAAAATAATAAATTACAAATGCATTTTAAAATCAAGTATAAAGGCTTAATTTCAATCCAGAACACGTATGCAAAAATCCTTGTCCGCCTACTTTGAAGTTAAGCCAAATAACGATACTACGCCCTAGAAACATAATAAATTGATGCAATTTAACGTGTGGCTCAAATTTAGTATGGTGGTATGACAATTTTGTACATGGCTCTGCAGTGGAATTATATCCTTTTAAAAGATTAATATTTCTCATTTTTATTTAGGGTATTGTTCAATTTTTTTGGTTTTTTTTATGATTTCTTATATTTTGATATTTATATTTGCTTGTATGATATATATATCTCAAATAATAATATAATCTACCTGCAACAAATTTTTAAAAAAGTTTTAAACTAAAAACAGGGGAAGCAATAACTAGGCAACAATAAAAGGAACAAGAGGCACTTACTAGAAACCAGAAAACTTATTTAAATTACAAGAAACAGCAAAACAAATGAAAAAAACCTCAAAATAAGAAATAAGAAGAATCGTTCAAGAGATTTGAAGAAAAACAAGAAGAAAATGTGGAGCGAATGAAAGCAAATGTGAATCAACAAATCGAAGAAGTAACAACTAACCTTAAGAAGGATATTAAATGCTAAGAACAGAAAATCAACATAATAGAAGATAAAGTTAGTAATATTGAGAAAGAAGTGGACAAAATAAATAATAAGGTACATGGTAATAGGGACCAGGTACAACAAGAAAAAATAAAATATATAATGAAATAAATTAAGAAATAACAATTTCTAGAAAAACGGAACCTTTATATATATAATTTGTTAAAAAAAGAACAAGAATGGAAGTGGACAGAAAATGAATAAAATGCAATTTAATCAATTAAAAGAAGAGTTGTAAATCATATAAAGTCGAAACATCCAAAATTCAATATGCCTTCCTTTTATTATTAGGACATATGCATTAGACCATAGCATATCTGGAGAACTTGTACAAATACAAGATAGAATGGAGATACCAATCAATTTTATTACAAGAATATTAAAGGAATATGAAAGGAAAAATATAACAATGAAAAAGGAAATGCTAGCATCAGTATTTACATTAGAAAATCTAAAATTTGATTAGGGAATTGATTCAAAATAGAAACTGACCATATGCCTGATAAATGTTATGATCTTTAACTAACAGAGTATACGGATTTAATATAGTATACAGAAAAGGTCAGAAAATGTGACTGCTGATGCTTTAATAAGACAAGAAAACATTAGAAATAACAACGAAATAATTATAGGACTGAATATATTAAAGGAAAATACAGGTATTTATACAAAAGAAAAGATAATAGACGTACAGGAACACCCAGAAGTTAATGAAATTAAAAAGGAAGTAACAAGTGAAGAAGAGAACAAGTGCAGAAACAGTATATAACAAGGAGTATTAATTAAGACTATTGGAGAGAAGGAATTATATGCGATAAATAAAGAATTAACGAAGAGAATCCAAGATATCCATGACGAAAATTTTGGAATATATTCAAAGAAAATTATGATCAAAAGAATGATTACAAAATAACAAAAGAATTAATTAGTTGATGTTTTACTTGTTAAACAAAGAAGGTGAAAACATATATTAGCTAAGGAATTGCATGTTCAATCAATGTGAGTAAATAATTAGAAATGATCGCTATAGATTATATTGAAAATTTAACTAACAGCACAAACAATAACAAGAATACACATGTATATTAGTTATAATGGAAATATTTACAAAATATGTAAAATTATATGCAACAAGGATATGTTACACGAAAAATGGAATACTATGTATAAAAAATTTATAGAAATCAATGGAAAACCAGGGAAAATTATTATGGATAATGCTACATATTTTAATAATGAAAAAATCCGTAAATTCACACAAAAAAGAAGTATAAAAGTATCTTCTGCCTAAATATATAATAATCCGTTTCTAACTCTTTTATAAAAGATGTAGCTGCATTTTCCCCACGCTAAAAACGCAATTTACTTAACATTTTACATAATACACAAAAGAATACTCATGTTCAAAACATTTCACAACAAAAGGTTTGGAATGATTCGATTCTGACGTATGAATATGTTTTGAAATAGCGTCAACATCAGCATAAATTTTAAAAGTAACTCTTCACTGTTTTTTGAATTTGTCAAACGTCATTATATTTTCCAATAATTGTTCACTATACTTATAAATTTTCAATTAATATCAGGAAATACTGCCTTCACTTGTTTACAGTCTTCATTTTCATGTCTGCGCAATTTTTGTCACATGTAAAGAAGGTTAAATATCCTTTACATATGTACACAATCTGTCGCAGAAAAACCGGAACTGCTTAAAAAAAAATAAGCAGCGGTTAGATAAATCTTTCACAAATGTTATGTCATAAATATCATGACATTTGCATCATTAGAAACAGAGAAATTGTGCATAAACTAACAGTGCGTATTTGACATTAGCCGAAAAAAGAATTTTGAACAAAGAGCAAATATCAAATGCTCTTTTAAACTCGGTAAATCGTTTACTGAAACGTTTAATTCGGTGAAACAAGTGTATGGTGATGCGTGTTTATCACGTATGAGTGTGTATGCGTGGTATAAACGATTTAAAGATGATCGTACGGACATCCTGGTGCAAAAAGTCTGTTGTTACGGAAAGTAACATGGAACTTGTGCGTGAAATTAACAGAAATGAGTCGAAATTCTCATTGGGATATGTGAGAATGGAATTAAATATTTCCAAAGATTCAATTCATCGCATTTTATCACAGTATTTGGGGCAAAAGCTAACTGATGATTGCTCCGAATTCAACATTGTACAGACTTGATTAAAGACTCAAAAAAGGACGAAAACTTCAGGTATTCTATTGTAACTGGCGATGAGAAGTGGTGTTTTCAATATGAGACTAAGCGTTAAAGCTCTGAATGGAAGCATCCAAACGAAATAAGACCGAAAAAAAGCCGTTAGGAGAAGACGGTGTTGATTTGCTTCTATGAACTCTAAATTACATTTGTCGATGAAAGCACAGCGTTATACCGACGTCAAAGCCATTAAAAGGCCTTGACAGCGATTAAGAAGGACATCTTTAAAGATGAGCTAAAAAATTCTTTCGACATGTTAATTGACCGTGCAAAACATTGTATTGAAGCCGATGACAACTACTTTAAATAAAATAAATGAATTTTATCAAAATGGCAAGCTTTTGTTTTTATTTTAAAAGTTCCGTTTTCTCTGAGACAGATTGTGTATTCGGGGATGAAACTATTCGAGACGAATTTTTAATCTAGAAGTAATGTGAATTCCTATCTTCCGTGCTAATAAGTAATAAATTAATATGGATCATTCTTCTTCGTTTTGTAAAATATAAGGGACCCACTATATCATGTACTTTTGTTGTATCATTAAAGTATTTCTCAATAATATATATCGGATATATCGGACATATTGATTGATTATTTTTTTCATCGAATATAACATTTTTTAAAGAGTTAGATTAGTGAAATCAGCTACAGTATCATGTGGATATGAAGTAACCCTTTATGGAACTCCTATGGCTCAGTTAAAACCAGGGTAGGAAAAAATTCTGCTCCCGAGCACAATTTTATTTAATTCGTTCGTTTTAAAATTTGTGCTCGCGAGTTTTATTATTAAACTCGCGAGCACAAACTCAACTCATGAGCAGAGTAGGAAAAAATTCTGCTCGCGAGCACAATTTTATTTAATTCGTTTGTTTTAAAATTTGTGCTCGCGAGTTTTATTATTAAACTCGCGAGCACAAACTCAACTCGTGAGCAGAGTAGGAAAAAATTCTGCTCGCGAGCACAATTTTATTTTTTTCGTTCGTTTTAAAATTTGTATTCGCGAATTTAAAAATAAAATTCGGGAGAAGAATTAGTTGTTATGCCATCACACAAAACAAATGTAAAACATTGAATAAACACGTATGAATGGTATGAATAAACTGCTTTCTATTGGTCACCGAGTTTAGTAAATTTTTTGCGTAAATGTTTCCTTCCTGCAACTCTTCGAGCTCAATCTCACAGCATAACCAATCTCTGCAGAATTCACCGATTATATATTGCTCCAGCTGGAATTTAATTGTACAGTCTGACAATGGTTTGAAAGCTTCTAGAAACTTGCTTATGAAATTCCAACCTGGTTCAGAAATATTGAGGTCATTAGCATTTTCAATATATTCCTTAAAACTTTCTACCGATTTTAACATTGTGTATGTAGAGCTCCACCTGGTTACATTATCAATCGGAGGCATGTGTTACTTGCTTTAACTGTCAATTTTAACAATTGTGCGCAGACATTTCACAATTTTTCGACATTCATCTACTTCTAGTTGAATTGTTTTTAGGACACCGTGAGCTGCCAGTTGAATTGTATGTGCAGCACATCTCACAACAGCCATAACAGAGAAAAAAGACGTATGAATTGAATCGAAATCCTCATCATCACTTACTGTATCATCAGGATCTTGTGTCAACGCTACCTCTTGCAACTCTTGCACTAGCTTTGAAGTTTTAATAACGTTTGCTCCATTGTCAGAAATACAGGCGTAAATCTGGCAAATATCAATTTGAAAATCTTTCAGACAGTTTACTATCTCTTCCTTCAGAAATAGAGCTGTATGTCGCTTTTTCAATTGAACCATTCCAATGATATTAATGTTGAACTTGGCGTTTTTGCCGAATTGGATATTTATACCAAGTATACTTTTCTCCATACGCGTGGCAAAGTAAATTTTTCAGCAAATCATTTTTTTAGAAACAGCTTTTGAAATGCTTAGTTATATTTCCTTTGCAAGAGTATTCATAATGCTGACAACGTTTTTGGAGTTAATATTCGTTTTGTGGAATTCTTCGTAAGGGTGCAAGAGTTTTTTGAAATATTCTTCGCCGTCGAATATTCTAAATGGCATATTTTTAACTGTCACAAGTCCAACACAGCAAAGCAGAAATTCATTTTTATTTAAATGAATTTGTATATTACTCATTCGTTTTTTTTTGACACACTACCACTTGATGAAGGAATTTGAGAAGTGTTTTCATTTATTTTTATATTATGAATAGATTCATAATGTCGTTTTATATTTCCAGATAGTTTTCTTTTCAGAGCCTTTTGGCAGAGAATACATATGGAAGTATTATTTTCTGCGTCAAATATAACATATTTTTCGAACTCAAACACGTTTTTCCGGCCCGTTTTCACTTGACGTAGCACAAACAATAAATTGAAAGCAACTGATTAGCGATGTTATTTTCTTGAGTATATATACCACAGATCAGGTAACAGTGATATAGCTATTATTGAAACTATGAATTACACAGAATTTTGAAAAGAGTAAATATATAGTTAGATAATAAAAATTGTAAAGATTTTACTAATCGCCTTATAATTCTGGGATTAGACAATGCACTGAACTAATTACTAATGCAGAAAACGTCCTACGATTTCCTACCTGCCGTTTGTACTAATGATTGTTTATTTGTGGCTTACCAAATTTTGTTTGAAATATGTATATCTACCCGCTTTTACAAGACTTTGACACATTTTCGTTATCGAATTAACATTAAAACAAATTTTCGTATTTTATTGTCTTTTGCAATACACAAACAGGCAATTAAAATGAATTATTTGCATTTTAAAGCTAGGTATGTATATATTTGAATTATAGAGACTTATAATTGTAAATTTGGTACCTGCCGAAATGAAACGAATACCTACTTACAGGGTAGGAAAAAATTCTGTTCGCGAGCACAATTTTATTTAATTCGTTCATTTTAAAATTTGTGCTCGCGAGTTTTATTATTAAACTCGCGAGCACAAACTCAACTCGTGAGCAGAGTAGGAAAAAATTCTGCTCGCGAGCACAATTTTATTTAATTCGTTCGTTTTAAAATTTGTGCTCGCGAGTTTTATTATTTAACTCGCGACACAAACTCAACTCAAGAATAGTTCTTTTTAATATAGAAAATATAACTCGCTCGAATTAAATTCGAACATTTATAACTGCCTTTTCGTTATTGACGATAGTAAATCTACATAAGTGGTACCTCTCATTGTATAATACTTGTTTATATTCACTTTTAAATACAAAACATTGCTCAAAGTTCACCTTAAAGCATACATGGAAAGTAAATGAATAATATAATAAGGTATTAACATTAATCTCAATTTATTATTTTCTTCTTCATATTCCGTTTCATCTCTCTCCTGTTCCACATCTTTTTTGACATTGGAATGACATCTATATTAAAATATCATTCACATTAAAATGATCTCGACATTGACTTGTTGAAATGACCTTAATATCGAAATGCTTTGATGTCTAAACGACCTTGATCTTGAAATGTCCTTGACATCCAAATCTTAGAACCTCCTCATTGACCTTGACCGTTCCAACATGCATTGTGGCTGTCTCTCTGCCATTAATAAAATGTATTAGTAAATAAAATATTATTTAAAAAACATTAAACCAATCGAATCTTATGATAAAAGAATCAATACAATAAATATATCGATATGTGCGTTATATGAATATTTAAAATTTATCGATCGTCGCCTTTGTTCGATAAAGAAAGTGAAAAGGTTGTGTTAATTAATTTCTTTTATTAGTAATTACTAAAGTTGAACAATTCTTCGGGTGACCAGCGACAGGAAGGGATGGGAGACCTTACGCGTTCAGCCATTGCCGATAAGATAATGGCGCCCAAAAGTAGATTGTTAACTACGACGGGTGTAAATAAATTTCTAAATTGTTTTCCGACGTTGGAATTACATCCATTACTATTTTATTTATAACTCGAACCCAATTACTCAACATCAGTAATTACTCTAACAGATTTTTTTTCTGTTTATACGTTAATATTCAATAAATTATGGTGAATGGAGTTAATAAATGTAAGAGTTTCTCTCGATATAATTAAATACTGACATAAATGACATTCTGAGAACAAATAGAATAAGTATATGTTTGGTAAAAGCATACAAAATTATTCTTCATTAAATTGAGTACATACTTTGCATATTCTAAATTTATAATACAACAATTTTTTTTAAGAAATTGGCTTCTTAAAGTTACTTAACAAAAATGGTAAATAAAAATATTTTTTTCCAACCAACAAACTTCTTTACTGTTTATTAAGCGTTTATTATAAAAATGCTGCAGCAATTTAAATGATACCTGTATAGACCATTCACTATCTCTAATAGATATTTCCTTGGGGATGAAATTTGGAGTACTAAATTGTTGTATATTAACTGCTAAAAATGATATAATAATAATTATAATATACATAGGCGCTTAATTGTTTCGATATTTTTAATTCTACGTTCAAAGAGAGATCTGTCAAAAGCCATACCTGTCTAATCAGGTTTTCTATCTTCATCATCCTATTTGTCGAACGTAACTCTCGTCACTATTGTTTTAATCTCTAATTATTATACTATTTTTTGGCTATGCTCATAAGAGGTTCATACTCAACAACGCTATCGTGTAAAATGAGACAATGGGTCGTAGTCTTTTCAAGGAAAACAAAATTGGTGGCGAACACCAATTCTAATTTAATACCAACGGTACCTGATTTTACATTCTCATTTTGTTTTGAACAGTCTATTATATAGAGTGTATAATCATTAAAAGTGTCATAATCAATGAGCGATTTTGCGGTAGAATTCTCATAATACGCGCATTGAAAGGCTGTAATGCTTAATACGCATTTGTAGATTTAGATTATTGTAGGAATAATCCCAGAACTAAAATGTAATTTTATATTACGGAGGCGGGTTGATATATCAGGTCTCCAATAACGCCATTGTGTGGGTAGTTGGGATACCCCAACAGGCATTTGAAAGCTATTTATGGCAATGATTGTATGGATACGAAGAATGTTGGCCAATGGATTCAACCAGGTCGACCAGTATTAGTGATGCATGTGAAAAATCAAAGGCAAGCGAATGCATTGATTTAAGAAAACCGCCGGATTACATAAAAAGAAATTGCTCGGCAATTAGGCATTAGTCAAGAAAGAGTCTAGCACATCGTTTAGATGTTGCATTAAAGAAAAATTTCCGCCAAATGTGTCCCACGACAATTAACGAACAAGACATTTTTTCATGGACAGAACGAAGAAATAGATTCAGCGTTTGGAAAACTGTGTTGCACTAAATGGTGATTATGTGGGAAAATAATTATGTACATTGGAAATACAATATATTTACTTCATTTTGAGACTGGTTTCATTATTTTGTCTTTTCTTATTCTTATTTTATAAAGTTAGAGACCTTATATATTAATCCCCTCTCGCATTATTTGATGCGTGATTTAATTTACTAGTATAAGCGTATATGAATGATAGAAAGGCTTATTGGCGTTTAACGTTTTTAATTGTATTAAACGTATGTACTCGTTCACTGTAATATGTGGCACATGCCATTTCACTTTACTATTTTCTTTAGAAGCCTTCTTTATGCCATCTACATAGATATTTCTATAGCAATATCTGTCTGTACGACTTCACAGCAACATCACCACTTGAGAGTCAAAGGCTAAGACTTTCCTCTATGAGGATGATTTGACGGAAAGTGAGACTCGCCTATCAGTGTTTGTTTGTGAAAAAATTGTGTGTCAGAATCTAAACGGTAATCTCAGCAGTGGAAGCATCGTGGCAGTTCTTCACCAATGATAGTCAAAATGTTTCCTTCGGCCGGTAATAACCATGATATTTTGGGATTCGAAGGGGCTACTTCTTATTGATTATCTTACAAAAGGCTTAACTATCGATGGAGTATATACTTCCCTTATTAATAAAGTGAAAGTTGCTGCCATTATACCCAAAAAAAGAGGTAAAAGAGTAATCTCAGGAGTGGAAGCACTGTAGCAGTCCTTCGCCAAAGAAGGCCAAAATATTTTCTTCGGCTGGTAATGGCCACGATATTTTGCGATTCGGATGAATACTTCTTATCAATTATCTTGCAAAGGGCTAAACTATCAGCGGGACATATACTTTCCCTATGAACATAGCGAAAGTAGCTGACATTATATCAAACGGCTCGAAAGAACGTGCTCTTCTATGCACCGTCACACACCAGTAGTTTTGCCTGGGAAAAATTGGATGAATTACGATTTCAGATTCTGCCTTACTCACCCCATTTATCGTATCTAGCCTCTTCGACCAATTATTCCCAAAACTGTTTCTTACCGGACGGAAATTCAAGACTTCGACGCTAATGATTATTGTTAAAAATCTAATGATATCAAATATTAAGTTTCTTTGTTATGTCTTTTACATATATTATGTGTTTTGTGTTTAATATTATTTGTTTTATGTAGTAACTGCACTTATTTCTTTTATTATACGTAAATTAACGCACACGTACTGGTCGGCAGCGACTTTTGTCGTGATGTACATATCTTATGCCAGAGGACCGACCCCGGACTATCTGATGGGTTGCATCACGGTTGCTGTCAGATGGTTGCATGCTTCCCCACACGTGCAAGGTTTTTAGTGTCGAACTTTTCCACTCTATTGGGGGTGCATGACTACCTCGATTTGCTGAACACGAAGCGAGGAATTTGAATTGTTTTCAATTCAAATAATGCTATACGTATAAATGTAACAGTTCAACTATGTAAGAAATGTAATTGAACTCTTACATTTAAACGTATAACATTACTTGAACTGTTTCTTTTCTTAAATATTGACAGTTATACTTATTCTTGTAGAATTATTATATGCACATATACCTCGACATACCAAACAGTTCACTGTGAAAATAAAATTGTGTAAGATATTTACGTGGTTTATTTCAACATTTAGGGCTTTCAAAACAGAGAGTTACCTTACCATGATCATTCGAGCGGTATAGTGTATATTTAAATGCTATTGATACAAAACACGTCCGAAACTGCAACGGAGATATTCAAATTTGTATCTCCAGATTTTGCAGCAGATAACAACAATACCCAGTTAGGTATCTCCGCATTTATATAAATATCTGCAACTGTGGTGAAGAAAACATAAGCAGTCAGTGCATGCCACTATAGTTTTATAGTGGCATCCGTTACTGCAGCAAAGCAAAAACATAGTGATTTCATCGCATAAATATTTGAAACTGCAAGGGGGATAACAAAGTGGTTATTGCATGCGATTACAAAATATTCTTCAAATTCTTTTTAGGGACAACGAATATTAATAAATCGTCCCGAGACTCTTTTAGATACTTTAATGCTGTGAGAGCTCTAAAATGTTTTAGTAAACTATCTAATATTTGTCTAAAAATATTTACATTTACTTCTTGGTAAATTAAAGATTCCATTAATACGCTTTTGGATTACATAAAAAAACGTTACGAAATATGTCTAAATAATTCTTATAAGACAAACTTTAAAATAGAAAAATAAAATTATGTAGATTATAAGAAGGGTTCACAATAAAATAAAATTTATTTACTATAGTAATATTATTCTTTAATTAATATGCAAGAAAACAAATTTATCATCAAATAATATGTGGAGTCCAATAGCGGTAATATTTAAACAGTACAGCGATGAGGTAATTAAAAACGGTTATCTACCTGAAAACCTTCAACCTCTCTAAATTTTCTCCATAAATTTCTTTTATCTACTTCAGGTGTATTAAATCAGCTAATTAGGGTGAGCATTGGTAATGCCTGTTTTTTGTAAAGGTATGAATTATAAGATCATCATATGCTTTAAATCCTCACGTTCAAAAGTAGTAGCTTAAAAAACCTAATTATTACAAAAAAACTTATCGAAGATAATAATTTTTCTCAATCTTACCCTTAATATAATAGTCAAAAAAAGAGAATCAGGTGGTTTCTTAAACTTCTGAGGAACTCGTCGTTCAAACGTCGAAAACTCTTCACTGAGCTCATAAGAAAATGTAATTGCGAAACGTAAAATCGAACAAATAATCTTACAAAATCCCCTTAGGAGTTGTACTCTAAAACATAAGTGTCAGGATTTTCTCGAAAACATATGCAACCTTAGGAACAACTAGAACATCCACATTCTGAGTTAACGATCCGTCATTGCCAATAGCTTTAATATCTAAAAAATGACTGCTTTATGACACCTTAAGAACATTATCAGCAGAATTAATAAAGAAAGTATGTTTGCTTAGAAGATGAAATGTGAATAAATTTCTTGCTATTAATACCGAGTGGCTACTGTCAATAAGTGGTAAATTTGTCAACAAAGTTAAACTGAATATTAATGTCGGTAGAGATATTGTGTAATGTGTATCGTATCATACAATGCTGGCAAAAGTGATTTCAGATCGTTCTTTTGTACTATAAAGTTGAAATAAAATTGAATATAGTACAATTATATAAACTATGTCTCATAAAAGTTTTATTTTGTCAACAGTGTGTGCAAATAAACGACTATTCACACCTTCTTTCAAGGACTATAACAAGGTGTTCGGACTAAGAAGTATCCATAAATATTTACATTAGCATTTCAAAACCAGAAAAAATCTGTTTAAAACGGATGTTTTCGTACTAATTGTTAAAGACTATCGTACTCTGTTATGGAAGGTATTCTTTTCAAACGAATTATAAAAATTAATATTAAATTACAGTTTCGATAAAGCTACTATACACATATTTTCAGGTTCTATTTAATTATTTTTAATATTCAGGATACTTTTGTTGTTTCCTTTTGTACTCCGTGGTACCTAAGAATACACTTAAAACAAATTTAAACTTTTGGCTTTGTCATAAAATAACGTATACTAATTTTTATATAAAACATAGAAATATTTAATTTAAAAAAGGATTAACCCGATAAAGTTAGTTTTAATTGCGTTTGGATTTTAACGCAAAAGTTTTTGAGTTTATAACATACTTTGAAGTATATTTCAAATTTTTACAATAAGAAATGTGATGAAATATTGCACTGTGTCTTGTAAACATCCACAATCTCTCTTCTTAATGTTCCGCAGTAATCTATTTAGTAACATTACAGAATTCAATTTGCCATGGTACCGTTTTTCCGTTCCCAAAACATCTTGATGGAAGCCCTCGCCATGCTCATCACTAGAGCACGGAATTATATGCATTTGCATTTTCTATAATATCGATATGCCAAGAAATTTTTCTCGTATCTACACGAATTAAACAAAAACAAATGTAAAAAACCGATTTTCATTTTGCATAATTTGCATATTGCATCCTGTGAAAACAGAAATAGAATTCAATTTTGATTTATGTGAAGCCTTTGTTAGTGCCAATATTCTGCTTATGAAATTACAAAATCAAACTTTTAAAGCGTTCTTGGAGAAGTATTGTGGTAGACCAGTACCAGATGAAAGCACCTTTAGAAAAAAATATATAAACAATGTTTTCGAAAAAACCATGAGTGAAATTAAGGAGTTAATTGGTAACAATTATATTTATTTTATAGTCGACGAAACAACTGACACTTGTGGCCGATTTATCGCCAATTTATTAATAGGTCCTGGTCAAGCGTATTTAATTGGTTTGAAACAATTAGAGAAATCCAACAATGTAACTATGTCACAGTTTATAAGCAAAGTATTAACAAGTTTCTATTTACCCATGCTGTCCCTACTGAAAAGGTTTTATTGATGTTGTCAGACGCTGCTACATACATGACCAAATCTGCACAAACTCTAAAAGTATTTTATTAGAAAATGATACATGTCACATGCTTAGCTCACGGCGTGAATAGAATAGCAGATGAAATTCGTAACCAATATCCAGATGTAAATTGTTTAATCAATATGGTCAAGAAAATATTTGTAAAAGCAGCCCTCTGAATACAAATGTACAAAGACAGTTTACCTAATACTCCTTTGCCACCTCAGCCAATAATTACGAGGTGTGGTACGTGGCTAGAGGCCTCATTTTTTTATGCAAATTATTTGAATGATATTGCAGTGTTAGTGTCAAAATTTTCTGATGATTCCGCAGCTATTAAAAAGTGTAAAATATTTTAAATATTCCTACATTAAATGAACAACTGGCATTTATCAAAGTGAATTTTGGCTTTATTACGGAAACGTTAACTGCATTAGAGAGGCGAGGCGTGGAACTTGCAGATTCTGTGAAATTAATTAGATTTCAAAAATAAGGTCAACCAAGTTAAAGGTAAAATTGGTGATTCTATAAAAACGAAGATGCAAGACGTATTAAGAAAAAATACAGTTCGATGAATTTATCTTTTGTAATACAAACAACTTGTTTAAATAAATTTGTAATTCTATTGTGTTTTTGTACGTCATTTTTTTTTAATACAATCAGTGCATATTTAACTAAATTGTTGCATAATTTTTAAAAAACTGTTGCATAATTTAACAAAATATTGTGCATATAAATGCACATATTTTCAGGGTTTTTAATGCATATAATTCCGTGCTCTGCTCATCACCAATGTTGCCCTTATTTTCCGAACAAAATTCCAAGCGAGAATGTAGAATATGATGATTTAAATCCTGCACCGAGTCATTTAATTCAAACTTAGTAATTAAATGTAATTCGCCTGATGTACATATGTAACATATATTTAATGAAACCATAATCGGTTGATTTATCATTACCTTCAAAGCTACTGCTATTATTATTATGATTTTCCACTCTTTCTTTGTTAATTGGCGATTGAGGAACTGGATGATGATTTTCGTCATGTGGTTGGGGTTTTTAAGCTGACATTATCTCTATGCAAACATGTCATTTCTTACACCTGTCTTATTAACGCAAAAATAGCATACCTCATCGTGCTTATTTTATTCTCTCCAGCGTCCAGGAGTGGTGAAATGTAAATAATGTCGCTGTCCAAATAACCAATCCGTCAAATATCTGCTGCATTTAGTATATTTGTAGTACATGCGGAACCCATAATCTGTCTTTTATAAGTTTTTAAGTTAATAGACTCGACAAATACTCGGACTTAACTTTTTATTCTTATTTAATGGAGTAAATTTACCACATACAGAAAAAACTATTTGGATTACTTGCACACGAAAAAGGCACGATTGTATCTATAAAGAACTAAATTAAAATTTTAGTGCAATTTTTGACGCCTTTCTGTTATTAAAAATTCATTAAACTTATTCTCACGGCTCCGTGCTGTGTTTTTGCAATTAAAGGCAAATCTCTTATATCGTATGTTTCTGCTTATCCCCTTCCTAGAGCGTAACAGATTAGAACAACAATACTAACTTGTCCATCCTTGAGTGAACAACTTACATCACGTTTGAACAAGTCTGTACCTGCATTTTCTCGTAACCAAAGCTAAACCAATACTAGCGTTTTTCAAATAATTTGTATATGCTATTTAATTTAGTCAGTTATTGACTTGAGCTAAAAACTTTGTTGGCCAGTGAAATTAGGATCATTTAGTTTTTTATTTTTCTTTTAATTTCTTATCTTTCTATTATACCTTTGTTTATCTTTTTGTTTTTTTTTTGATTTTCCGCTCTCCACGCGTAGAAAGATATATGAAATTTAAAGATTCTTGCTGAGCGAAGAATCATTGCCACCTAGATCGGCAAGAGTAACATATACATATATATATATATATATATATATATATATATATATATATATATATATACATATATATCTCGCAGTGCCAATAGATTGAAACTAGTGATGTTAATGTACAGTTAAATAATATGGATAATCCAATAAATGTAAAAACACGGTCTTTAGCTTCTATTGTTAAAGAAAATACAGTTTATAATTTTACATTCCCAGACCATATAGAAGCTAATATTTTGACACAATCGAAAATACTCAAAATACTATTACGTATTAGGGGTGAACGAATTCATTGGGGCTCGCAACATACTATTTGCTTATAATAGCTGACAATCAAATTTATATTTATTTTTCGAACGAGGATGTCCGAGAACAGTTCGTTACAAAATATAAAGGTGTAACACTGAATGACAAATTTATTGCTGGTCGAATGTTAAAAGGAATCATTCAAATATTAATAACACTGTTTGCTACATACATATATTGCAAGGAATATACCTATCATCAGGCAAACTTGTGTTATTAACGAATAATTCATTTGCAGGGCTGATTATACCTTTTCGATACAGAAACATAATGAAAAAAACATTGCCTTTCTCTATCGTACAACACACGAATGTATTGACCAAGAGAACGAGGACGCGTCTATCTCACATGTCGGCAAGAAAGTTGCCAAAGCGTGTGTAGACAGACATTTGCAATCTCGGCGATTTGCTAAATATGTAGATGAATGTTAAAAAGAATCATTCAAATATTAATAACACCCTGATTACTACATATGGTGCAAGGAATACACCTATCATTAGGTAAACTTGTATTATTAACAAATGATTCCTTTGTAGGGCTTATCTTACATTTTCGATATAGAAAAATAATGAAGAAACTGCCTCATTCTATCGGACAACACACAAATGTATTCAAAATACATTCGTGTGTCGTCTGTTATTACTGACCGTTGCTTAGTATCTCCTACCTGAAGAGTGATGCTTTCTAATAGTTCACCAACCATTACTGAGAGAAGGATTAAAACGCACAAATATTAAAATCGTTTCACCTTTTACATTCATTATAATTGGCATCAGTCGACAGGAATATAGTCATACTAAGCTTCCATAGACAAGTTTATGTAAAAATTGAAGCAAATGTTATACTATATAATTCATTAGTTATTAAACAAAAAAAATATGTTCAAAATTTTTTGGCTATGGATATTTTAGTATGCTTTATATAAAAGATTAGTGCTACAACAAGAGAATATCAAGATATTTCCTTGGAACAAACCGAAACAAATCGCTGTTACAGCAAAATATTATATCAGTCCAGATAATGGCGAAAATGCATAACGTCAAATAAAAATAACGACACTTCAGCAAATACTTCTCCATCGGAACTAAATATATTATTATGATATTATAATTCGAAATGCGACTGAAATCATCGACTTATACAACAGGTTGGGGCCAGTATGTTTGGCGTTGAAACAATTAAATCCATTAGAAAATATGAATATTTTAAAAACATATTATTACTCAAGTTTTCATTTATTCATATCTTACGTTACAATAATATGCGATTCCTCAAACAAATGCGTCATGTTCAAACCAGATTTCCTCGAAATTACCATTAATATTACGAACTGCAATAGTAATCTCATTTTGCAACAAATTCAAATATTTTGCACCTGTAAGGTTATCATCAATATGAAAGGTCCTAAAATGTTGTTGCCAAGTAACAGGTCGAAAAGTGCCCGGTCTGACACATAGATGGCGTTGATGTTATTAAATCCATATATTTTTTAGATAGTACTAACCTTCAAACGAAACGTGTCAAAATTTGACAGCAATCCGACCATTAGTTACTGAGATATTGCGTTAAGAGTGAAGCTACTTTTGTTATTTAAAAAATGGAAAAAAAAGAATTGCGTGTGCTGATAATGTACTGCTTTTTGAAGGGAAAAAATACCGTTGAAGCAAAAGCATGGCTTGATGAGGAGTTTCCGGACTCTGTGCCAGGAAAATCAACCATAATTGATTGGTATGCTAAGTTTAAACGTGGTGAAATGAGCACCGAAGACGGCGAACACAGTGGACGACCAAAAGAGGCTGTCACCGACGAAAACATCAAAAAAGTTCGCAAAATCATTTTAAATGACCGTAAAGTAAAGTTGATCGAGATAACTGACATCCTAAAGATAACAAAGGAACGTGTTGGACACATCGTGCATGAATATTTGGGCATGCGGAAGCTCTGTGCAAAATGGGTGCCGCGCGAGCTCACATTAGATCAAAAACAACAACGAGTTGATGATTTTGAGCTGTGTTTGAAGCTGTTAAATCGTAATAAAACCGAGTTTTTGCGTCGATATGTGACAATGTATGAAACATGGATTCATCACTACACTCCAGAGTCCAATCGACAGTCAGCCGAGTGTACTGCACGCGATGAACCGGCTCCAAAGCGTGGAAAGACGCAACAGTCAGCTGGAAAAGTTATGGCGTCAGTTTTTTGGGATGCGCATGGAATAATTTTCATAGATTATCTTAAAAAGTGATAGTCCATCAACAGCGACTATTATACAGCGTTATTGGACCGTTTGAAGAACGAAATCGTAAAAAACGGCCCCATATGAAGAAGAAGAAAGTGTTGTTTCACCAAGACAATGCACCGTGTCACAAATCAATGAAAACAATGGCCAAATTAAGTGAATTGGGTTTCGAATTACTTCCCCATCTACCGTACTCTCCAGATGTGGCCCCCAGCGACTATTTCCTGTTCGCAGACCTCAGGAGAATGCTCGCCGGGAAGAAATTTAGCAGGGATGAGGAGGTGATCGCCGAAACTGAGGCCTATTTCGAGGCTAAAGACAATTCGCACTACAAAAATGGTATCGAAAAGTTGGAAGAACGCTATAATCGGTGTGTCGCCCTCGAAGGCAACTATGTTGAATAATAAAATCGAATTTTGCCAAAAAAGTGTGTTTTACTATGGTAGACCGGGGACTTTTCAGTTCGACTGTTATACCTGCCTAAACATTAAGTTTTTGAAGGTACTGGGTTCTTTTATTGACATGAAGATATTTATTTTCTTTGAATGAATACCGAACAACTGGAGGGTTATGATTATCATAAACTGGAAAAGAGGACTCATCTGAGAATAAAATACTTTCTATAAAATATTCATCTCGATTAGCCCTCTCAATCATGGTTTCATAGAACTCCATTCTTCTCCTCATCCTGAGGGAAAATATCTAGGCTTGATTGAATTTTAAAATACTTGCATTTGTTGCGCTTTATAATACTCCTGAGAGTTCTTTCTTTAATACCGATTTTGTCAGAAACTTGTCGACTAAAGCAAGGTTCATTAATTTTTGCGTATCATCTCATCTCTCTCTCTCCTCCCTAACGGGATTTATAGGGACTTGCATTTTCTGCCGTTTCCGGCCACACTTGCATATTTTTTGAATGCATTTACGATCCTGTCAACCGTTGTAACTACAAGATGGGATAAGTTGATCGGCGTACACCACAGAAAATAAATCGGAAATTTGTTGAGTAGAATCTCCAGAAAAATAAAACTGAATTATTTGAACTTTTTCTTCAATCGTATAGTCTAACATTGTTTTTGAACAACTTATTCTTGAAAATAAGAAAAATTAAATTATTTGAAAAAAATCGTCTTCGGTAAATAAGCATATCTATTGCTCTGGCAATTTTCATCGAAATGTTTAATAATTACCCTGTGGTAGAAATTATAATTGGTATAATTTTGACCTGCTTCTTATACCATAGTTGCGGTACCTATACGTATTTATTTTCTTTCTTTGTATATTTTTGCTGAAAGTTATGAGTACTAGGTATGGAAATGTCAATTAAGTATGCCTTTTTAGTATTTTTATAAGTTAGTGTCATGCCTGGGCTATCGTGTGCTACTGTGAAATCCGTAAGAATGTTTCCATTCTAGTGTAATTTAACTTTCGATTTTCTAAAACTGCGGTTCGTATTCATACGACAGGTTAATTTTACCTACTAATTTGTATTTTTTAACTCTAGGTATTGTTCTACAGGTATCCTCTGTTCCGTTATATATTATGTTTGTGCTAAGTTTGTATACGCGCCTGTGTTATGTTCAATTGTTTTTACCATATCATTTTGTTTTATTATATATTTACTATAGTTTATATATTGATATAGTTTTCTAAATTCGATCTTGTATGGCAATCATCCCTTTTTCGTTTTGCGTAAATATTTCCAATTTTTATCCATTTGTTGGTTGTCTCTTTGTCAACGTGTGTTTTGCATTATTTGGTAAGGACGTGTTCCATGTATTATTTCGATTTATCAGGTCTATTGTTTTTTTATTGTCTGCTTCTACAAATGCTTTGTGAAGAGTGTTGTTTCTCATGGTCGGAAAGTATACTCTGAGATTGTTTACTTGTGTATAATGCGCATTTTTTATATCAATGATATTTTATATATCAATACATTTGACTATCTAATAGAGTTTCAATATTTTTATTCTATTTTTATTATTATTATTTTTATCAAACATTTAATTGAAGGTTATTAAAACCGAACACTTTTCCGCTGTTGATATTGTATTTAT